>MEHQ01002595.1:490771-589050 GCA_008828725.1 Saccharina japonica
CCCCCCCCCCCCCCCCTCCCCTCCCACAGGAGAAAGGAGTGTTTATTGATGGCAGGCATTCATCATCGACGGCATTGGACAGAACACCACTACTAACGAAGCACTGTACCACCTGAACTTTTACTACTTCGTACTGCACAGTACAGTAGTACCCCCCCTATCATTGTATCCAGTGTGCTTTTACTTTTTACAATAAATAATACTATTCGTTGGGAGCCTATGATATAGGTAGCGCATGGGGAGTGGTGGTGTATCGTGCTTGCAGTGTTCGTAGATAAAACAAGTTGTTTCATAAAGCATTACTGCTTGCTGTAGCAGTATTATAGTTGTATGCATCTGAACGGGGTGACGTACAGACCTATCCACCAAGTGACGAACTTCATGAAACTAGAGCAGGAGCTTACCCCGGCCACAATAATAGACTACTGGATGCAACCCTAGCCGTGCCATTCCTCGCTACAAAAGTACAAACATGCAAACATACTTACTGGCATTCCCGCACGTCAGTGCATTGTAGGCTGATCGCGGTCGGCTGTCTTGGCAGTATCTTTCACAAGACATGAAATCGTTCTGTCTATACCCAGCGACGGCGACAGCTCAGCCAGTGTCCGTACACAATGATTCTTCTGCATCCTGGAGATGTGCCCGTTCTGTGGCCACAGGCTTAAGTAAATTGCGTTGGCTCCGCAAAATATATGGAATGCACCAACGCATCGGTACAGATATCGATGTCGGGCGATGCGATGTTCAACGCAAGGCACCATCGACCTTGCCTACATGGTCAAACTACAGCAGTAGTCCACGACGAATCATCCAGTCATACACCGACAGCGCTACCGCTTATGATGGGACCGCGCATCGTGTCCTGCAGCACCAAGGCACCGTATTAGTTTCCATAGGTTGAGTGACAGTACACCTATCGCCAACCAGGGCACAGGCACATATATATCCACACGCGCGCGCACTCCTCCATGGTACCCATACGCTGCGTGTGGCAGTCTCCTGGTGACGAGGCTTCTTGGAAAACCACCTAGTACCCTGTCTTGTGAGCTGTAGAGAGCCGCCCTCCAGCCAGGATTGCTTTTAAGTCATACCAGGTACGCACTTACGTGCGGCGCTTCGATTTCCAACTCCACCGCACAGCGTAGAAGAAGAGTACAGTAGGAACAGCAACGCTAACGAACAGCGAAGATGTCGAGACAAAATAACAACGGGAAGACACAAACTAGTACATACTGCAACTACAGTGATACTCACAACGATCCACTATTATTTGGTGTGGCTCGGCCGTTTCAATCAACCTTGCGTGCAGCACAATACAAGACCTCCCTACGCACAACCAACGTGCAACCAAGCAAGCACCGCTCATTTTAAATGGAACGCTTCGTGTCTGAACCATTACCATTCACAAGATATACACTCCTCCTTACTGTTCATAACGACAACACCTGATTCCTAGAATAGTGGCTACTCAGGCGAGGCAGGATTGAACTGCTGCGATAAAAAATCGCCGACAGGCTCTTAGAGCCCGCCCCCCACACCACGTGGGCACTCCCCTGCTGGCACGTCTTCAACACGCGGCTCATATACTGGAATCCCGGTTCCAGACTACAAAATCTATTTAGACGTACATGATTTCTATATTTTTTTTTGGCATACCTGGTACTACAGTATACCGTGTACACACCCTGACCGGAAATACAATATACGTTTGGTCTCTGATGTCGATGTTAAACGATCACTACATTTACGGCCATAGTGTTAGCTGGTTTGTATGCTCTCCGGTCTGAAGGTTACGAAGGACATTTGTAAGCCTGACTTCTTGAGTAAGTAGTAGGTGCCCATGAATCACCCTCATGACTCTAGCCTAGTATCGGGTAGAGCGGGGTACATGGCTCCGCCCCCCGTACTTTTTCAAGCTCAACATTTCTTTAGGCACGCTGCACACGCTAGAATTGATGAGTCTTCTCGTTGACCCCACCCTCCCCCCTCTATCAATGCCTGGCCTACAATACGTACTGGTACCCTTATTGGGGAGCCTGTCCGCGCGTGCAGTTGTCGGCCGACCTCGTGCGTGACACACGCATACATTTCTCCATGAACGCACATTTCGCTGCCGCCATGCCATGTCTGCCTGCGATGGGAGAGCAAAGGCTGCTCTCTCTTCCCATTCTTGAAAATTTGGTGGGAGGGTTAACAACGATCGGGTTGCAGCCGGAGCACGACGATCTGAGCAGCAAACAATACTTACCCGGCGCCGCGCGTTGACGGTTCTTCTCTGTTGTCCCCACTTTAACAGAGAGACGACGCAGGGCAAGCACACACACACCGCCGCGTTTCCTTGACCCGAGGGAGGGTGGAAGGGGCGTGTGCGGACTCCAGCTGGCCACCGAAAACGCCTGAGGGAGCGTGGAAGGACGTGTGTGTGCGTAGAGTCCCCAGCCAGTTACCGGACATTTGAGCCACCCTAGCGGGAAAAATAGCTGGCCACGCTGGACTGAATTTGAAAGGAGCACCGTCGACAGTAACCCCAGCGAGAGGCATCTTCACCCCCTCCCCCTGCCTGCCCCGGGCTGGAATAACGTGGAAGAAGACGCTTTATGCAGAGCTCGGCGATATCAGGCGGGGAGCCTGCAGCAGACCTCCGGAACTGGGGGAACACACGCACGACCGGTATAATAGCATATTCACGACTACTACGCACTGTAATAATCCTCGTGGGGCCCAGATATGGTGACCAAATAAATGACGACTTCGGCCTGTATCTTCCGTCTACGCATTTATAATGTGACCGCGTGTAACAGCAGTAGAAGCACGACTAAAATGTGTTGCTGCGTCCGTGTCGTGCAACTAGTTGCTGCATTACATACAGTATACAACAGTACTACAGTACAGTAGTAGTATTAATAGTAGTCGTAGTACAGTACTTGCATTGCATTTCGGAAACTTGACATAATCCCATCCAGTAGCCCGGCCATTGATGAAGGCGTTGTTTTTGTGTGTTGACCTTTCTCTTCGTGAGCCTCACAAGGGTTCATACGGGTAGTACTGCTGTAGTGTATACCATTGGTATTACCAGGCAGGTGGATGTGTTGGAATGGTCGCCACACTTTAATCTTTTCATGTCCAGCGAGAAAACGATTTCGACAAACTCTACTTCTGCAACATGACCCCGACCACTGTCTTCCGCCTCATCACGTGGACTTGCACCCCTCTAAAACAAGACTTCATACAATACTAACTGGTAGTGCTATTAAGTACACGCCGGCGTTAGTACTTAAGCCTACACGCCGGCGTTAGTCGCTGTCCCTGGGAGTGTCTATATTTCCGTATGCATCTACATCCAGTAGCTTGGACGATGACCAAACCAACGAGGATTGCAGTCTTACCAGCCAGGTGTAGTAAAACTATTTGCGTCGAGATTATTGTAGTTGGACGGCGCTTGATGACGTAAACCAGCAGCCCGCGCCGCTCCGAGCGGCAGGCGGTAATTGCACGGATCTGCATTATTTGACTTTTTCGTGGCCCTGCCTGCGGTACGTGTCCTGAGATGCCGCGACACGTTGGCGCCGCCGCGAATTGCGCCATGGTTCTTCCCGTGGCAGTGGCCGCGGCATGCCACGGCATACGCCGCGGAAAGTACCTTGGAACGTGTCACAGCAAGTGTCGCGGCGTTAGGGTTAGGGCACTCACTACGACACTCGCCGTGAGGCTTGCCGCGACACACGCCGCGGACATGGCCGTGAGTCGTGCCGCGTGACGTTCCGTGACATGCCGTGGACACTGTCGTGGTGCTTGTCGCGGGCCTCGCCGCGGCATGTCGTGGCACTGTCCGCGTCATGTCGCGGTAGCGTTTGTGGCGTGTCGCGGCATGTTGCGACACGCCACGGACGCTGCCGCGACATGCCGCGGACAGTGCCCCGAAAAAGTCAAATAGTGTACACTAAAAAAACAGGTGTACAAGATAAGAACAACGCGTAGTTAAGAGCGCTTGTTTCGGCTTGTCACGGGGCGAGGTACCCACTGTACACTGCACCTGTTTTTTGGGTTCATCGTCTCCTCTGATTACTACGGTATGTGTTACTCTGTGCCCCCGTACATAGGAGTTGCACACTGAATCGTATACGTGAAACGGGACACAACTCTATACTTTAGTACGAACAGTAGGTGTTCCCTGAACTATGTGTTGCTTTCAAACAGCGCCAACGGTATGCGTTGCCGTGCTGTCCCCTAGGTGATACTATTTGAGGTTGGAACCTTGAATACTTTAGTACGCGTTCCCGGGAATTGCGTAGTAATTGAAACAATGGTAGGCTGCACTATGCCTTGATAACTGTTTGCGCACCGCACGTCGTACGTACGTGCATGGGACTGGAATGGGTAATAATCCAAAATATACGACCGTAGATGAGAGAGTACCAGGCGCGGCTGAATCGCCCAGATGTCAGTGTTCCAGCGATTCGGGCAGCCAGTGGTGTCTTATAAAAACAGGCGAGTGTATTTGTGTTTCGTCAACCCTCCGCATGACAGCTATAAAGCTAAAGCTTACGCGAGGTGTCCGTTTTCTACTACACCTTCTTGAACGAAAGCGCGTGCGGCGTCATCGGTCGTTTTGGCACAGCTTTTGCCATGCGCAGCCTGCGTCAGGTTTGCTCTTGTTCTGTAGCCGGTGCATTTCATACCGCTGTCCGATGAACCAAAACCAGGCGTGGACGAAAGTACAGTCGATTTATAAACCACGACACACACGACCGGACCCGGATGCGAGCAATTCCACAGTGGTGGTAGGTAGTACGTATGCAGGGGAGGTGATGTTTCGGCCGATTTTTCTTTGATTGACGGCGGCGGGCCTCCTGAATCTGAAAAACAACCCGAATATCATTGCAACCGGTGCCATTTGTGCTGCCACACTTTCATCCGTCTACGCGCTCAGCGGGATTGTTCGCCGGGTTGCGCGTGGAGTATTGCCCAAAGCCTGTACCCCGGTACATCGGTTGTTATTTCCGTGGCCGCGGACGACCGCTATGCCTCCTCTGTGGATGGGATCAGGGTGGGCGGTGGGCCTCTGACGGCTCCTGCGGAGGGCTAAGGGCCATTTTTATCGGGGCCATGAATAATAAAAAAAAACTATATATTTTTGACGCAATTTTCAATATTTCCATTTTTTTCATTTATTGGAACGCGAAGCCTTCCAATCATTTTGCCCTCTGAAGAATTTCCAAACTTTGGAAATGTCTCCTGTTTGTCCTCTTTATCCTCTTTTTTTGGAAAAAAAGTTTGGAAATTATGGAAAAAAGTTGCTCCATAAGAACGGCCCTACATTAATATCTGCAAGTTGTGGGTGGGAGCAGGGTAACAAACTGGACCAGGTTCTGATGGAACCAGGCCGAAAAAGTCCGCACCATTTCCCAAAATTTTCCTTCTAGACTTGGCAAATATGCACTGTTGGGGTGAGAGGTGTACGGAGCTCCTCATCGAGGGAACCTGAGAGTTTTTGTGCATTATTAGTCATGCATGGGGGAGAAGCAAGACTCTCATGGGAGAGTGACGGCGGCGTGTGTGTAGACGGGGGCTGGCTGGCTCGCGCAGAAATACGTTTGCATGACCCGATCGTGCATTTGGAAGCACTACGAGCATTTTACCATCATCGTAGCTGGCAAGACTCTCTTGTGCCGCTAGCGTGTTGACTGGATCACGCCTGAGTCTTAGTAATCAACGACAGGCTTTTATATTTCAGGTCCATCGGGTCCCACCAGCATACAGGAAGAGCCCGGATATCGGTAAACGGCTCTACCGCCTTCGAAGAGGACATCTATGCACTTTTCTCAGGCAGCTGGTCTCCCGTATACACATCCGAAATGCTTGTCCGTTATCAAGCCGCCAGAAAACGTGGCAAGGGCAGCCAACCCAGATGGAGGGAGTACATGGCCTGCCCTGCGATCTGCTTAGAATGACGACTGCCCTCGGTCCACATCCGAGGCGGAGCCCGCTTGGGCCTTCAGCTTCCCCAACACGTACCAGAGCTCCCAGAGGAGTGCGGCGCTGACCTTACACCTAGCCCGAGCGCCGAACTAGCGCTCAGGCATGGTGGAGCCGACGGTGATGGCCAGTGACACAGCCGTCTTTTTTCTCACGAGCTTTTCAACGCGGCAATTTTGCCTTCGAAGAACCAGTGTTGTGTCACCGTCGCGGAAAACGCGGAGCTCGAACCGACCAGAAACACGGGCTACTCGTACGTAGAACCCGCGAGAGCAAGCACCCAGTTCGCGTCATCGAAGAGAACTTGGACGTCGAGGCGCGTTGGGACTGCTGCCCTCAGCACGCTGGGGTTTTGGCAAGAACCGGGTCGGGTCGGGCGAAGGAGACGGAGGAAGTACACCACTTGGGACACGCGCGGAGGATGGAGGGGAGGAACCACGCAGCTCGGAAAAAGCGGAGACCTTGAGAGATAATGTTTTCCACCTCTTGGGGTGCGGTCTCCTCGGTCTCTGGTGCAATTTTCATGTATGTACAACGATTGTATCTGATGCGTCTGATACATACGCTGATTTGCACTTTTATTTTTTTGTCTTGAGGTGTACGGTCCGCTGTAGTTGTTTTCTGTGTTCTGGGTTTATATTTCCTGAGGTATTTCTTCCATTTCACTCCAGATCTGTCGGAGCCTGCCTGTGCCTGTGACAACGAGATCTGTTTAGGCGACGAGAGCATGTGACAACAAGGGAAACTGATTTTGTCTCTTGTTCTCCTCGCTACAGCCGTAGTATTTATAGTACTAAAAGTTGTACCTGGTAGCCTACTCCTAGTATACGAATACACTCCCATTTCTTTTGATACTTTCGTCATCCCAGCCGCACTTTCCCGCCAAGGCACATCATGCGCTAGGCTCGCAGGCTTCTTCACCTCGTCCGCAGGAATTCGACAAGAAATAGTTTACACGAAACTACACCAACACTACTACTACCTATACTGAAATCAACATAACACCCCACCATCGGGATGCAAATTCAGAGCCGATATTCTCCAAGATCCGCCTTAGAGTGACGCACCCAACGAAAATTGAGGGTTTGGGAATATTTTGTAAAGGTTTTTCCATAGACACATCTCTTGGCGTTCAACAGTTTGCACTGTCCCCACTGTTAGGAGAAAACCAGCTCAAAAATAACACATTCGTCCGACAGGGGTGTGGTACCAAATCACTTGATTACAGCATATGGTACTACTGCTACGACCACTACAGCTAAATATTTGGGTCATAAAGTGTCTGACCACGCGATGGACGCGACTGTCCGTCACGGGGAAGGGTCTCCCGAAGGAAAACGCCTGCACCATGGACGTGACAAGAGAACGCCCAAACCTCCCTCTCCTTTGTCTTGGCATGCTCTAGCAAAAGCCAAAACAGGACTCACGTGGCGGGACGATCTAACCACCAGAATGGGAAGGAAGGATGGGCGCGTGGGTTACTTGCCCAGGCGATCTAGATCCCATAACCACAAGAGGATGGGGGAGGGGGGGGGCTCATGTCATGCATGGCTGTAGTCGTATGACCGTAAGACCCTCGTACCCCTACAATGTCAGGGTGCATGCAACCCTTCAACGGTAGTCAGAGTACCAGTGCCAGTACCAGTCATCGGGACTCGGTCATTCACTTGCGTGTACCAGTCCTTTTGAAGCCCTCGGTACCAAGAGCAGGAGGAGCTGAAATGACTCGAGTCCGCGCGAGTTCCATGAATACGGAGCTGAGATGATTGAGACCGCCCCAGTCCCAAGGATAGTAAAAGCTGATATGCCTGAGTACTCGCGAGTCCCAAGGGTACCACGAGCTGAAATGACGAGTCCTTGCGAGTCCCAAGGATACGGGGAGCTGAAACGCCTCAGTACTCACGAGTCGCAAGGGTGTACCGGGGTCTAAAGTGACTGGGCACTCGCGAGCACCGAGCCAAAGGGTCAAACAAAAGAAGACACACATTTTGTGTGATTTTTTTTCCATCTCCCTTTAAAAAAAAACTGCGAAAGGATGTCACAATACCAGTACCTGTCATCAGCACTCAGTCATCGACTCGCGAGTACCAGTCACTTCGAAGTACTTCGTTCCAACAGCAACGACGACCTTAAACGACTCAGTACTCGCGAGTGCCAGGGGTACGGGGAGCTGAAGCGACTCGAGTATTCGCGAGTGCCAAGGGCACCAGGAGCTGAAATGACTGGTACTCACTGGTACTCTGACGACTTTGGCAACTCTCCATCGCGGTTGATTGAGAGCACGGACTTGAAACATGGAGGAAACCTAATTCGGTATAATGACCCGTAGACCCTAGATAGAAGCATTCATGAAGGTCAAGAGCATCGTGGTGCTTTGTTGCACGCTTGACAAGAGGGCACACACTTGGTTTTCGGTGAAGTAACCGTACACCCCTCCGGAGGCTAAGCCATACACAACTTATCGATCGTGAATACGCCATGCACACCTTTGGGGACGCATGGGGTGAATAGGGCATGAGCTGACCGCCAACGGAAAAGTCGACATGATGGAAGTTCAACGGTCACCGTGTGTTGATGGCCGTGGGGGCGACCAGAGTAAGAGTAAGGAGAGACACAAGCGCGAGGTGTATGTCACCAATCCGTCTTGCTCTAGGAAGACGGAGAGGGCCAGATGGCTTGCTCCAGGAAGGCGGAGAGGGTCAGCTTGCAGCGCGTCCCCGACAGGAAAATAACCTGATAGTCATGTATGTGATCAATAATAATACTTTTAAACGGTTGGAGTTATTAATGTGCGGTGCGCCTGGATTGCATCTCCAAAATTGCTCCAGGAAGATTGAGAGGGTCCACTTGCAGCGCGTATGACAGTGATTGTTGTGATTACCCATAATGCTATTTTCGAAGGGTTGCGTGGTGCGCCTGGCCTTGATTGCATGACCAAAACTATAGGCACGACCACTTCTAAAAACCAGGTTATAAATAGTACCACATGGGAGGCCAGTCACCACGCAGGCGGCCATGGTTGATATATATGGCGTGCGGCGCCAAGCTGTCGTGCATGAAGTGGGCACGAGATTCTGGCCCAAGACACTGTATGATAGCTATCACGACAAAAGTACGCCTCGGACGGATAATCGATTCACACTCCTTTTTGAGCTAGATCTTTCAAGGCAGATCTATATTCCCGATCTGTATGATCTAGCTCACCATGTTTTAGGGTGGGACCCGTGTAATCTGCAGCACCCGGCACATGCTTCCTGGGTTGGATCTGTGCTCTTAATATATACGAGCTGGTTCAGGCATATCACCCAAATTTTCGTCAGTCACGAATGCCGCATGCAATAGCAACTCCAATGTCACATATTTGGCATCAACATACTGACCGCCATGAACAGTGGAAGAGGGTGACGTCGCCAGTTTTTTGTTCAAGGACCTAGAACTGGCGCTACCGCCGAAAATGTGGCCCGGCCAATCACAGGCCTTCAAAGTGGTCAACAATAGTCAGGCGTTTCCGTAGGAAAACCTGTTTCCCCCCATTTTTTTTTCTGAACGAGCCGCTTCCAGGTGGTCTAAGGCATGTTTGTACAAAGTTTCACGCAAATATTCGAAAATCTGACTGCGTATGATCATATTAAGTCATATTTAACGCCCAAAATCGATTATATACTAAAACTAAGTAACTACGAGGCGACGCCTATTTTTGCACTTTGACCGCATAAAAGTCCAAATGTCCACGCCGTTTTTTGGAGATAGACCCTGAAATTTGGTACACGTGTTTTATGCGCCCTACCCGAGCCTTTTAAGAATGGGTTTTTTTTTTTTTTTTTTTTTTCGCCGGAATTTTTTTATCTCTTAGGACCCAAATTTCCCAAAAAAATACAAAACAAGCAATATCTGACGAAAAAAAAAAAAAAAAACCCATCCGTTAAAGTCTCGGGTAGGGCGCATAAAACACGTGTGCCAAATTTCAGGGTCTAACTCCAAAAAACGGCGTGGACATTCGCCACTTCATGAATTTTGGGTGATATGCCTGAACCAGCCTGTACGCAGATCCTGCACAACCTCACTACGAGTAGCGGCAAGTGAGGAACTAGATCATTTACCACAGATTATGATCTGCACGAGGTGTGCAGCATTTGAGAGGTGGAAAAAATACACGCCGGCTGCACAAGGCAAACACGGCATGTGTATTATCGTGGCAATGGTTGGCGCTCTTCTCTTCTCCGGGAAGGGTAGAAACACGATTCAGTTGCTTGCCTCAACTGGGTCAGCTCAACGACGTCGGCTGACGAAGGAAGGAAGGGCTGAGAGGTGATCTCGCGATGAAAAAAATGCAAGGCACGAACCGTAGCTGTGGGGAATAAGAGCCTGCTATGTGACCCCGGACCCAAGTTACGACTAAAAATAGGAGGGAGAGAAAGAAAAGAAGGGCGAAGATAATTCATAGGATGAAAAAAAAAAAAAGCAAAAAAAAAAAAGCAAAGAATGCCGAGCGTGATGACCCGCGCAAAATCGCGCCCACGTCTTAGGCGACGATAACAATGGATGAAATTGGATTGTTAAGACGCGCATGCGTGTTCTATTCAGCCAGTCTGGGGTGTCCCTTCCACGCGCGTGTAGCTGATTTTTTCACATCATGCCATCGATCCATCGATCCGTTTCTCCTCTGAAACGTTAGACATATAAGTCGTAGTTGTTTGATACGTAAACAGTGTTTCTACTGGCACTGAAACTCATCTTTTTGTACCTGGTACCATCTGAAAAACAAAATTGTGGTTGTTTCCGTTGGGCGGCCGCCACAAAAAAACGGTTCCAGAAATAGCGCGTGCAGAACCGTCGAGATATTTCCCTTCGTGAGGAACCCGGCGCTCCGTGATACCTGGTACACTGTTTCCACTGCACGAAAAACGAATACTTAGTATATACCAGAAGGAAACTGTTTTTAATGCGCACGGAACAAAAAATCACAGGCCCCTTCGAGAAAAGCAGAACAGCAGAACAGGTGCCATACACCCCACCCCCAACGTGGCGCTGGTTATTTCTCATCATCGTATATACATAATACAAAGTTCGCCCGTTTTAGAACTGCAACACTTATCCCACACAAGCTCCGAGTACTTTGGCTCCCAAACATGCGGGTGCACTTCGAAATTGGATGGGCGTGTTACTGTGTTAGGGTCGAGCTTATTGAAGCAAAATATATGTCTTTCTTTCCCCTCAACATGTTTGTTCTTGATTTCTGCAAAGTAAATGGAATTGCTGGAAATTCGGTGTAAATAAGGGTGAATAGGAAAAAACGTAGACGGCTTAGCTTTCGCTTTTTTCCCCTTCTTTAATTTGGTAATTATTCGGAAACCAAGGGGAAAAAAAATCGATAATTTAGACAAAAAAACAATTCGATAAGCACGGTCTTTCATGGTTTCTTTATAGCGGTAAGTGGCCCTGGTGCTAGTGTCAAGCAAGTTGATATGGTGCATAGACAACTGACATTATAGGCTATCGTCATCAAATCTCGCACAGCGACAAAAAAACTCAAGATGGACCTTTCGGCCACATATGGATGCGCATGGCAACGGAAAAGAACCCGCAGAGTGCCCAGCAATGCCTAAAAAGGGGGGGGGGTATATTCCAAAGCAGACCGCAGACCGCAGCAGTACACGAAGCGGCGAAGTCCAAGAGAGGGAGCATCTCCAAGGAGGGGTGTACTCACTAGCCGCATGTCATGCATGACCGTACTCGTATGGCCATAGACTGCCTCATGCCTACACTGCCACGACGGGGCCCGTCGGGTTTGCACAGACCAGGCAGGCATTGCTTGCACCAACCGCCATGAGGTGTTTGGTGCGTTGCATGAAGGGTGCGCTGCAACCCAATAAGATCCGAGTGTGAGGAGAACTGTCTTGCATATATAAGGACATCATCTGACAGCGTCGAATTCATGGAACTTTTTCTGGGCAGGAAAAAATGCGCCCTGCCCTCCAACGCAGCCCGGTAATAACGGTGCGGCGTTGATCGGCCACCCACAATTTGTTTCGGGGGGAGGCGGCGAGAAGCTGGCACGTCCGAGCAACATGAAAAAAAGCGGTAGTTCTCATAACGTGACTAATTTCTGCACGAGCTTAGCAGCGTGATTATTCTTGTACTGCCCCGCATGCCTCTTCCTATTTACAGATGATTCATAAATGCTTCTTGCTATGTATTTATAGATGGTTCATAAGACCGTACTCCCCGTTTTTAAGGCCGCAATACCTCGTACCTAAAACTAAAAAAAAATAGGACACCAGCAGTAGCACCAGCAGTAGATAGCTGCGGCGATTATGAGGATGAGTGCGACAGGCCCAAGACCTCGAAAAGGACCGGTCTTGAGGTCGACATCCCCGAGGCAGTCATCCAACGCATCGCCAAATCACAAGTGCGAGCGTCGCCATCATACGCAGATAATTTGTGGCCGCCAATTGGGTTCCTTCGTCAAGCGATGGGGAGTGTACTGGTGGAGAATGAGGCGGAGAGGCGAAGGACGGCAAGATATTTTGTGACGCGGCCTCTTCGGTGCTTGCAAAAGGCGACGAAGCTCAGCTGCAAACCTGGGCGACAGGCACACGAGCAATGCCAACAAGCACATAGCTTGAGAAGCAAGAGGGACTGAAATGCTCAGCCCATCGCGAGTCCTACAGGGCACTAAAAGCTAAATTGAGCTTAAATGACTGAGCCCTCACGAGTCCCAAGGATACGAGGAGCTGAAATGACTGACTACTCGCGATTCTCGAAGATGCCAGGGGCTGAAATGACAAGAGTACTCGCGAGTCTCAAGGGCGTACCCGGAGCCGAAATTATGGAGCCTTCGAGAGTCACAAGGGTACCCCGAGCCGACATGATTGAGTACTCGCAACTCCCAAGGGTATCTGGGGATCAAGTGACTTGAGTACTCGTGAGCCTCAACGGTACCCAGAGACGAAATTAATGGAATGCTCGCGAGTCCTAAGGGTGCCGAAAGCTGACATGACTTGAGCACTCGCGAGCCCGAAGGGCACCAGAAGCTGAAGTGGCCGAGTACTCGAGAGCTCGGGGGCTGAAATTACCCGTGCTCACTGGTACTGGTACTGTGACGACCTTTCACGTACTGAGCGTGGTGGAGAGGGAAATACACCTGCCACCAGGAAAGACACCAGTAGTCACGGCTTTTTCAGAAGGTAGCTAAGGGTAAATATAGCCTCCCAAGAGTTGAGCAGGAGCTGAAAAGTAAAAGCAATCACACGAAAATAAAATAACTAATAGTCTGGAACCCGATGGGTTGCGACGACGAAGACTCGCCCACTCAAAAATAAACAGGAAAAAGGGTAACCCATGGTAGGGGGGGGTGGACTTCATATTCATGCATGACCGTAGTCGCATGACCATAGACCCTCGCATCCGGTTATCCTGTTTGTGTTATTTGTTTTTATGACAACGTGTACGTATCAGTGCTTGACAATCGCTGCTGTGAGATAAGTTTTAGGGATCCTTCTCTTCAAACATTTGAAGGAATTGCCGCACACCACACCTGACTTTTTCGTGTTTCGGATGCATGGTATGTGTCTTTGAACACGAAATATGTTTCAAGCGAACAGGCCAACACATAAAAAGGACGGACAGCACCATAAAGTTGCCATGTAAGCGATTATCTTTCCACCCGAGCATGCCCTTTTTTTTTTTTTTTTACTTGAAACAAAAATATAAATATAAAATGTTCCCGCCACCATCAAAAACAAATAACTGCTGTAGCTGTACAATACCATGGAGTGGTTGTATGATGCCAAGGGAAGCATCTAAAGGTGTGGCGTGAGTTATATTCGCAAAAGCGTCAAAAAGCGCACGGTACCCTTTGCGTTCGGGAAAACCTTTACCTTACCACTACCAGTACTCATTTTCCCACGGGACCACTAGCTGGTGGTCCACACTATAGCCCACAGCTTACGCAAGCCGTCAACAACCCCCCCCCCCAAAAAAAAAAACAAGCCGTTCCGCGACAGCCACAGTAGTCGTCGACACTGCTGTGGCACCGTCCGTCCGTACCTGGTGCATAACTCAAGGCTGCTTTTACGGGGGCTGTTGTAGTAAACACTAGTAAATGACGCATGCTACGATAGAGGTGCACCATGATTTTTCTGAGCTCTTCACTGTAAGGAGCGTCATACCTCACCGAAAAAATGGTTTTGGAAGAAAATAAAAGTGCTGCCGGATGAGAAATAATCCCATGTCCGAAGTGTACTCTGAAACATTATTCGTCACAAAAATGAAAGTCCGATGAATTTGGGTTAAGGAGGAGCCCAATCGTTCAGAAAACGATTCAGCCAAAAAGTGCTACCTCTACCGTAGTAAACACTAGTAAATAGGACCAAATATTGTTAGTAAATATAGGGAAATGCATAGGTTTTTGGGTGTACCGTAGGTTCTATTTACTAGAATTTACTATGATACCCGTAATAATACGAAGTACGTATATAGCAGGTAGCAAACGAGCTTTTGCTGATGGTGATGATGGCGACGCAGGCCTTGAAAGGGGTGGTGCAGCTTAAAAATGCAGGTATATACGTACATACGAACTACCCGGCATGCACTACTACCGTACCCCCTCTGTACACTGGCTGACACAAGGACGTAAGATAATACTAACTATTAATACTAATAACTATAAACTAGTTTGGGCTCGTCGGTGTTACTTGCCCGGTGGCCCCGAACTTATTTTTTCTTTGTAGCTTTCAAGCGCTTTTTTTTTTATGTTGTACATTTTTGCCCGGTGGCTACGTACGAGTATGGTAGCTGGTACCAGTATATACGAGGAACGAACTCCTGCTGTGTTCTTCCTTTTTCAGCTTGCGAAACCCCCGGGATTTCGAGTCAACTACAATCCCGAAGGGGAACCTTGTAACTATTAATAAATAAGAACACCAACCGATAACAAAAAACCTGGTACACCAGTGTGAAAATAAAAACTGGACGGTGATGAGAGGACGACAGGAATCCATTCTGGACGAGAACGGGCACACGGCGGTATACGCGGGCGGTCCTTTCACAACAAAGAGCCCCATAACAAACCAAGTTTTGGGGGCGTGCTTTTCGAAGCAACTTTGTTGTCATTTTTTTCATACATTTTTTTAGGGATGGGCACTGACTGGCACAATATGTACTGCCAGTAGTAATATACTGGCAGTAGTAATCTACTGATTGAACCGGCCAGTATATTCGCCAGTAGGTTTTTCGTTGCGTACGTCCAAGAAACACGCCATGATATCAGTACGCAAACCGACAAAATGCGCTTCGGGAGGAGAGAAGAGAGGCGAGAGACAGTATACTGCTGCAGCCCAGTATACTGATTGATTTTGACGACAGATAATCGCTACTGACTGAGTCAGCCAGTGCCCAGCCCTACATTTTTTTCATCTCCCCTGATTTTCAAATAAAATGCCGAAAATATGGGAAAACCTGGAAAACTAACAGGGTGCCAAAAAACTGTTTTTCAAATAAATGCCAGAAGCATTCATCGTGGGCAATCAATAGCCAGATGCTGGACCGAACACAACGGTCGTGCGCACCACATGCCGTCACTCAGCTGTTATAAAGTAGTGTCATTATAAAAAATCAAACAAAACACCAAAGCAAGCCCTAAGGCACGACGCACGCTTGCGGCCGGCAGAAGGGCTCGCAAAGTAGCAGCAGCCGAACCGGCACAAGGGCAGGGCAGGGCGTCTTGGCGTGCGCATAAAAAACATCAAAATATGTGCCTTGCATTTCTATCGCGAGAAGGCTCACGTAGGTAAACTTACATAACAAGGCATACAGTCGGCCAGCCGCCGACGCCACTTACTATGGACACGAAAAATGCACCCCTGCTTCGACTACAAGCAGCACTACTTGTGTAGGACACCCCCAAAATGGACGGAATCATACATACCGTTTGGTCCACATGTCTGTACCTCAACGGTACTTACATTTCCCTCTCAAGAGAGGGGTGTGGCTTCCGTTTAACCATTCAAGTTGTTACTATTGCAAAAACTGAGGACCAAAATGTAAGGACCGTTTGGTCTTGGTACATTTCCGTTTAGATTGGTACTTTAATGTGTTACGTTATAACCCATTTTACTGCTTGCAAACAAATGCGCAATTCCCAAGCGTAGCAAGTGTATGATAGCTTGTCACCAAAAACGGAGGTGCAGCTTCAATTCACAGTTTTTTTTGTTTTTTGTTTTTTTTTTCCGGCCGCTATGTATAACAGGGGTGAACGACAAAAAGACAAGGGCCACACACCACACCCCCAAAAAAGGTCGAACATGAAAAACAAAACCAGTGCGGTTGGGCCATTCTGATATTTTTAGTACTTGGTTTTATTTTAGTATATACCCCCCCCTGTCTGTGTCTCAGAATGCTCGGATTGTTTTAACGTTTTACGTGCATCCCATGGTAGAATGCAAAATAAGCACGGCTGTTCACGGGTCAGGGCAAGACCCGCGGGCCGGGTCAGGAGGTCTTCCAAAACTTCACAGGTCAGGTCGGGCCGGGTCAGAGTAGGTCTTCCAAACCTCAGGCGTCGTGTCAGGAAAGGTGTTCCAACCCGTTTTTATTATCAATAATAACCTTTTGGGTACTTCCTTAAAATGTGTGCGGCTTATTAAAGTTGTGTGCGGCTTTATCCACCGCCTTTTATTATTCATAATAATAACAATAATAGTGACAGGTCAGATAGATCAGTCCCCACATAATAAACGATCTACCTGGTAGACCTATCAGGGCAGATAGATGCCTGATCTGTATGGTCTGTATGATCTGGATGATCTAGCCCATGTTGCCGGGTGGGAGCCGTTTAAATATACATGACCCAGGACATGTTTCCTGGGTTACAAAATGTACAACAGCCACGACAGATTAGGATCTAGATGATCTGTAGACGATTTGTAGATTTTGATCTGTCGAGGTTTTGATTGTGTTAATAACATATTAACAGCATATGAGGAAATGCCGTAGCACAGCAGTAGCACAGCAGTAGCACACACATCAAAAAGGTCTCCGTAGAATAACCAAAGCACACGCTCAGCACAGGGCCAGCGCGGCACGCAGCAGGGGTCGGGCGAAAAAGGTCGGGGCATACGCTTCACGGGAGCTTGTGGAACAAAGGTGAGGAAGCGCGATCATTTTTTTTGACACAGAAACACGAAGCACGACCACATTCAAATCATTTTAGGAAGTCATCTGGACAACGTACTGCCTGCATACAGCTATATATATTCAAATAATGTTCGTAAGTCATCTGGAAAACGTGCTGCCTTTAATAGAGACACGCGGAAACATGACACAAAACAAAACAAAGAACACGGGGGTATATGGAACAAGTAACCACTCTCCCACTCCCAGCCCCCTATATCACCTACTTGATGTGGCAGAGTCGTATCAACTATAAATAGTACCGGGTAGGAAAAAAACACGACGATTAATAGATGAGGCGGAGAAAAAACATATCGGGATTAGCGGCGCATGCAAGCAGTACGTATCACCCTCCCCCCATATCGATGCGCAGCTAGGGTCGTCCATGGTATCGACTACGATGAAGCAAGCTTTCTTTTCGTAAAATTGAACTGTCGAAAATACAAAATAAAGAAAATGAGCAATTTACGAGAATTAACATCCAAGAGTACACGCCCAATCGGCAATAGATCGGTGCCCTATTCCGAAACGGTGTTATTGTCCGCACAGAGCTACAATGAATAGTATGCCAGAGTACTCGGTACCCGGTACAGTAAGAATAATTTCAAGAAGCCTTACACAAAATGCTCTGGAAATTCTACTGCAAGCACACGTGAAAACAACCGGGATGCTATATACCGCTGAGGAACGATGGTCGCATGCTGTACTACTCGCCGTCCCGATCCATTCTTTTTTTTTTTCCTCTGGCGTTGTATCGTCAAAATTGCAAACTAAAATTGTCAGCAAAGGATCACTTTCTCACCCGTTTTGCGCCAACCTCGCTATATTCTGTACGTCATCGATCCCCCCAAATAGGGGCGGACTATGGTATGTACGTGGTCTCTTTTCCCTTCGCCTCGCCACTGGCCGCCACAAGTTGCGATTCAGTTTTCCGCCCTACTCTTGCCTTAATTCTTGCCACAACAAACTCGCGCAATTCTAACCGAAATAATCTCGCCCCACTTTTCTTGCCTCAACCTTAACCGAAATAATCTCGCCGCAGTTTGTTCGCTTTATTTTTAACCGAACTGATCTCGCCGCCGTTTCCTCGCCTCAATTTATTTCCGCAACAATTTTGTTGCATAGTGTGGTGTCGTTTTTTACCGCAAAGATCTCGCCGCATTTTTTTTTTTTTTTTTTACCGTCTTGAATAATTTCGCCTCGAACGTTGCCTCGATTATCTCGTGCAAATGTTATCGCCCCGAATCCCCGTGATGTTCCTTAGTTTCCCCCATCTTCGTGGGCGAGACGATTTTTTTTTTTTTCCTTTCTGTTTTCGCTTTTTGTTATCCCTTCCTAAACACCCCCTCTTGCCCCCTTTTGAATCGCGACGGCGACAAGGTATAGTGAACAATTTCAACTAAATATATATATAATAAAAACAAACTTATCCGTAAGGATCAATCAACACACAATAAGTTAAGGGGGACATAAGGAAAGAGTGAAAAAAAAGAAAGACAAGACCGGAAAAAAGCTGAAGAAAAAAAACCGGTGGAAAAAAATAGGAGAAAATAATAAGAAAAAAGAGAAGAAAAAATAGATAGAACCTGATTGAAGGGAAAAAAAAAGTCTATAAAAAGAAAAAAAGAAAGGACATCATAAAACGAAGGAATTCGAGAAACAAGCGAAAACCCGTCTCCGGTTCTTTGTATTTTGATTCGTCGTTTTCGACACAAACGCCTCGCTCTTGTATTGAAATAAGCGGGAAAAAATGAAAATGAAACGGCCGCGACGGCAAAAAGCGGCAAGGAGCGAGGCCCTATCATTCGGCCCTCGTTAAGGCAGGCCACCGGCCACCGCCCTGCTTTCGTCTGATCTCTGTATGTGTCTGTTAAAAACCGAGGTTTTCACCCCTCTCTCCCCTTCATTCCCCACCTCTCTGAAGCTCCGTCCTCCTCGGCGCACGTGAAGGTATCGTCGCTGACCCCGCCTGAAAGAAGCAGCAGACGCAGAAAGAACACCAGCAACAGCAGCAGCAGCACCGCCGCTAACAGCTGCACCGCATCAGCAGCCGCACAGCATCAGCAGCACCACCACAGCAGGCAGCAGCAGCAGCAGTAGCAATGTAACTCGCGTGATGCCTCGCGGATCGGTGAGGGCGCCCCCCGCGGCCGCTTCCTTCCGAAGAGTGCCCCGTAATGCAGTGCAGGCAGGCGTTTCGCTTTTCTCGTCCAGTTTTCCCGCGGCCTCCACGGCTTCTAAAAAAAACACACACACACACATTTTTCGTAAACCCTTGCCCCCCCCCCCGCAAGCTATCGCGGGAGTTGGCAATGACGCAATGACCCCCCGCAAGCGGAGAACAAAAGAGCAGCCCGATTCGAAGCAACCAACAGCAGTGAGGTCGGCAACTCCATCAACCGAAAAAAAAGTTCCTTTGGTAGACAAAGGGGCAAAAACAACTTTTTTTTTTGCGAAAGACAGAGACAATTAAAACACGCGTTTCCCAATTTTTTATTTATTATAACAGTGGTGTTTGGCACTGGTAATGCAGCGCCGATCAATGGCATTGGCGTGCCGTTCTCCAGTGCACATTGTTCTTGTTTTTTTTTTTTTCGGTTGGACGGTCGTGCATATATATACGAGCAACATCCCATACTGCCATGTAGAATATAGTTGCATGCGTTTTGTGTGCTGAGAGTTGAGACGGGTTGCCATGGACTGACTTGACTGCATTGGAACACTTTCCATAGTGCCGTGCGGAATAAGTATATTGATATTTGTGTTGGTATGCCAAGTTAATTGATTGCGATAGTCACGACAGACTGTATTTTAAGTGGCAGCCTTCTGTCATATGCTCAATCAAATGAAGAACGAAAAACCAAAGGCTAAAAGCTTCCGTGAAAAAATCAAGAGATAGTGGGGCTTAAAAGCTTCGTGGGAAATAAAGAGTGTAGGTAGTGGAGCAGCTTGCATACCGCGGATACAAAAAAGAGCGATAGTGGGGCTTAAAAGAATCGTGGGAAATAAAGGGCGCATGCCGCGGATAAGACTCTCAGATAACATTGTTGATTGGATAGCATGAATATAAAAATGTAAGGCGAGAACCGTAGTGGGGGAGGAGGGAGAAGGGCCCACTTTGTCACCCCGGATCTGAGTTACGACTAAGGAGAGAGAAAGGCTAAGATAATAAATGGGATGGGAAAAAAAACTAATACATAGATACGATATACCGCTTGAAATAATGTTCTCTTCTTGGCCCTGTATTCGTTCGATCATTATTTTTGTGCAGTGGGTGAGTGTGAATACGACATATTTTGGGAATTCGACCGAGGGTGAGTTATTAAGTTGTTATCTTGCATGTTGGAACCCTGGTATATCGTAGGAACTGGCACACAGAGCATTCGAACACCTGAAGGCGCAAGGGATACTCTGTAGCGTATATAGCAACAATAAGCGGCCTTGCTTATTTGCCTTTCGAGCAGAGTGTTCAACAGAATAGATGGAGGCATGGAGTTACGGTCAGAGACAATTCGCTTGAAAAAGTTAAAAAAAAAAATTGAGTACGACATATTTTGTTTTTTTGGACAAAGTAGTTTGGATTGCATACGAAAAAAGCGCACAACTCCTTTCCCGGAAAAAATAATTGATTTCGGACACCACACAAGTACGTATATATGTTAAAACGCGTTTATATCAGGTACCCATCAGGTTCCAAAAATGGAACAAGACGGGGAGAATAGGGGACAACCCCCGCCCCTTAAAGCACTACACCCAATGCTATATACGAGTATCAATATGTAGTTCCGTGGGGCGATCATAGGCGGCAAGCACTGATATCAAACATCAAACGCAAAAAAAGTGTCTTTGCGCGAATCGAACCCAGCTCGATTATTTTGAGAATACTCATTCCCTTTTGGGGCAGACCCGATTTTTTTCACTTGGGATCCTAAAACAGTGTCTCACTTGATTGACTACGTAAAACATTTTTTTTCGATTCAAGCATGCTCTCTCTCTTACGAAAACCACTCGCCTACAGATACAAAATTTATGTTCAGGCTACCAAAAGCCACTCGCGTACACTTTTGATTCCAACCCCCCAAAAACCGAAACCACTTGCGTGTTCCTTACCTGTACCTCTTAAAACATATATATATATATATATACCGAAACCACCACTCTGAATAGCGTACAATACTGCTGATATTTTTTATTTACAACAAAAAACCCGTTGTGTACAGACAAGTGTAAGTGATGCATTTTTAGGTCGGACAGAGTGGGCATTTCCGTTATGGAAACCCCTCGGGTCAACACATGGTGGTAAGGTCATACCAGGTATGCGTATCCGACAAGCGAACACGAGGCGCTTTTGCTGTGCACAGGGCCACTCCACAACCCGAGAGGGCACCCGACAAATTAGAAGCTCGAGCAAGTGCGTGTGTGCTTGCAATCATGAAGAAAAGTTTGGCGCAAAAATACTACATATGAAAGGCATACGAATATAGAAGATGTAATACTTTGGAAAAAATGAACGGTAAAACCATACGAGGTACATACGTACGAGTATTCCAGGTGTGGTTCGTATCTGGCATTCGCATTGAAAATAAACGGGGGAGGGGGGGGGGTGTACTTCATAGTCATGCATGGCCGTAGTCGTATGACCATATCTGAACGGCGCAGATGTTTAGATACGTTTACGTCAAAAAAAAAGATGTACGTGCGGGTATCGGGAGCTTGCTGATAAGGAAACCCTACAAGCGAAAGCAAGTCGCTCGTTGTGGAAAGGGCACCCGATAAAGCGGAGAGGGCGCCCGCGACTGACAAATCGCGGGTGCTGCTCGTGAGGGTGTATAGCTTGTGTGTGTAAAACAGGGGGCGTCCATTACTGCGAAAAACAGGGAGTTCGTGGGTGCTGCTCGTATATATGTTTACACAGTATTAAGCAAAACAAAACCCGAAAAACAAAGCTATGAGATCTAACATATTTTGCAAGCTTGGTGTGATACTTCGATCATGCGTGTAACATGGGGATTTTGGTCGCGGCGGTATGGGCACCATTCATTGCCATATGAGATTTTTGTGCTCGCACGTATCAGTTTTTATCGTGTGCGTGTAGAAGAGTGCTCGTAGCCGGGTAAACAAACGTTCGTGTCTACAGTAGAAACAATAAGTGCATACGTAGGCCACCCGAGGCCACCCGAAAACTGAAAAAAAAACGCCCCATGCCGGTCGCCCCGGTGGCATAGCAGTGAACCACGGAGATTGCTAAGGTGGACGTCAGGGGTTCGAGTCTCCGTGTGGAGATTTTCATTCTCAAATGACACCAACTACTGCTGTCGAGAGCGCCTGTTATAGCGTGAGTAGGCACAACTCGACGAGAGTCAACGAGGCAAGAAAGTGCTAAAATATCATCGCGAGAAAAATGCGAGGCACGTATCATATGTACCGTAGTGGGGGAGGGAGGAGAAGATGCGACTTAGTGACCCCGGATCTGAGTTACGGCTAATGAAGAGGGACAGAGAGAAAAGGCGAAGATAACGAATGGGATGGAAAAATAAAGTGAAAAAAAAAAACATGTGCACCCAGAGCACTTAATGAGCCGAGAGGGAGTCCGGTACCCCAAGCATTCGGGCAGGGCAGGCCGCTTGTGCCTGTTACGTAGCTATATCGAATTCCGTTGCATCGGTGTTAATCCTGTTGCTAGCGACATGGGTATGGATCGTTTGATACGCTGAAAGGAAAAAAAAGCGTATGCCCCGAGCTCTACTGAAAGACGGGAGGGGGGGGGGAGGGTTACAAAACGTCCAGAAAATAAAACCAGACGGACAAGAAATCGAAACAAAAAGGACCAGACTGGCTATTTTTCGTTTACATAGCTTTTAGCAGAACGCTAGAGCTACGTATGCGGTACATATACTTCTTGGGCGATAAACGGTAAACCCACATTTGAGCAGCATACCGTATAAAAATCACTGCAGCCGCCATATCATATATGATACATCACCGCGGCAATACAAAGCAATACTATCGAAGAGAGCCGATGTGAACACCACCGTTGGCAATCGCCAGGAAATGAACCGAATATGATGCAAATGCTCGATCACCGTCACCGTCGTCATAAATGCAGAATACACGCCGAAGAAAATCCGAAGGCACACGAGTGCGGTAAACTCCTGAGCTTGAAACAAAAAGCCGCAGAAAAAGAGATACAGGGCGCGTTGACGTGCGCATTCAATCAATACTGAAATCGAAATTAGGCTTTTGATCTTAAGTGCAGACATTTCTAGATTGTTGTGCTTGGTCGGTTTGAATTTTGACGCCAGGCAGGGTGTTCCATTCAACATTGTTACAACAATAACTTGAACAGGGAGAGCGAAAAAACTATTGTGTACACGACACACACACACATCTGCAAGTGTCGGGGGTTCGAGCGCAAGCGCAACATTTCATTTGTTGCTGTGCTCGGCAGGTTTACGCTGGACGGCAGGAACGGTGTTCAATCCAACATTTTCACAATAATACCCGAAACTAGAAGAGTAAAAATTGACACGACACACTTATGAAAGTGTGCTGAGCTTGAGCTGAAAAACTACAACAGAAATACCAGTACGGGACAAACAAAAAAAACGAGGGACTGACTGCCACATGAGTCACGCGCAAAAGGCCTTTCTTCGACGAAAAAGCACAACACACGCACAGCACGAGACCCGTGAGACGTGCAGGACACAAGGCATCAGGGGTCGGGGACAAGGTCAGACCTGCGCTTCACGGGAGCCTGCGGGGCAAAGGAAGGGGGAAGTAAGCGCGATTGCACAATTACACATCACAACTACAGAACAATCTTACGAGTTAGATAGATATCATCTGCTCAACTTGCTGCCTGCATACTACCGTACGTAGAGCCTAGCTACACGGAACGACACAACAAAAACACGACACAAAATGACGCACGCTACGGGAGAGGTGCACCGTGTTTTTTTTTCTGCCTTCTAAGGGTGGTCACTTGAGGAGCTCTACACCGTGATTTTTTTCTGCCTTCTGAGGGTGGTCACTTGAGGAGCTCTACACTAATAGTAAGTCACCCAAAAAAACTGATTCAACCCCTTATAGGACTGGAGTCCCGTTTTGGGGACAAATTACTTAGAATTAGACTGGTTTGTCCCCAAAACGGGACTGCAGTTCTGAAAGGGTTTAGGAGGAAAATAAAATTTCTACCCGATGAACAATACGATGGCCTTAAGTAAGGTATACAAATACACAATACTGCAACACAAGAATTGTTCAAGTCCGACGATCTTGGGTTAAGGAGCCCGACCATTCAGAAACAATTTTAGCCAAAAAAAGGTATACCGTATACAGTAGTGGACAGACACTGTTAGTGGATCTTCCAAAGGTAGCTAATTAGGCACTCTGATTGGCCAAGCAAGCACTGACCACTGGTATAGGGTTCGGGTTCGGGTTAGTGTTAGGGTTCGATCTGAGGGTCACACTACTACTACCAAGACAAAATCCCCATTTTAAAGATCCACTATCACCCTTTGTCCACCCCTCACCGTGTACCTCTATCGTAGCGCGAGTCAAACACCCCTCCTTATCATATACCAACCGTTATGACACATGTAGTCTTGCCAACAAAAAATACAAACAAAAATAAATACGTAGTATACGAGGTACCACACAATAATTCGAGAGCTGGGCGAGGCAGAGAAACACAACATCGGGCGAAGAGTTCGTAACCAGCCGATACAATATAGAATTCCCACCACTTCCATGAGCAGCTACAAGTAGTGTCGTCGATGACACCTGGTGTACATATACCAGTATATATATACACTACGACAAGGCGAGCTTTTGGTAGAATAAAACAACAATACGAGTAGCAAAAAAAAAAAACATTATGAATGTCGGGCGCGATAAACACACACCTCTACTGTACTCAGTACGTATAACGCTACAGAACGTACCACGAGACATCAGACTGGGGACGCAGCACTTGACCAGTACAGCATCTATAACGACTGTACTATACCCGCATACCCGGTAACGCACTCGGCAAAAATTGACCGCGCCATGTTCCGCGACGTTTCCCTTCTCCGTGCTCATGTACATAAAAGCTTGCGCAACGCCTCTCTACCCATAGAAAACTAGTGGAAAACACAAAAAAAAACATGCCCTGCAAAATATCTTCGTCTTTTCCTCACGTACAACACGATACAGCAGTACGTGCGTGCGTACTATACGTACAACCGAGAAACTGCCTAGGAGGGCCTGTAACACATTCGATGTTCGCATGTTCGCCATCTCGACGCTATGATACGAGAATGTTTTTCTCCACCGCCGTTGTACCATCAAAATTGCCATAAAAAATATCAACAAGTACATATTGGTAGGGACCACCTCCGCCCGTCGGTCTATCTTCGCGCTGTAGGTCATCGTCCCCCCAGATTTGGGATGCATGGATGGATGGGGTACGCCGCCTCTTTCTTCGTCTCGCCCATGGCTTGGCTGGCCGCCTCAATTTTCGAGCCAGTTTTTCGGCCGCCAAGTCTTGCCTCAATTCTTGACCCATTTCTTGCCTCGATTTTGGCATGCAGATTCTTGCCACAAATTCTGAAAACAGATGTATTCGCCTCAATTTTTGGACGCAATTATTGCCTCAATTTTTGGAAACAACGCTTGCCCCAGTTATCGGGATTTTGGAGGCAATTCTTGACCCAACTTTTGGAAACAACGCTTGCTTCGAATTTTTGGAAACAACGCGTGCCTTAAAAATTGTGGACGCAATTCTTGCCTCAGTTTTTGCCTCGTTTTCCGCCGCCATTCTCTCGCCGCATTCCCCCGACATTTTTATTTCAAGTCGCCCTTGTGCACGCACACGTGGGGTGCATTTTTGTTTCGTCAACCCTTCCTGGGCTCACTCGACCCTCGCCCTTTCCCACTTTAACACTTGGCGTCGACTATATAGAGACCATGAAGGCGGAACCATCTCGACACAAAAAACACACGAACAAAAAAACGTTTGCTGTTGCAGCGAAAACACAGGTTGAGAAGAAAAAAACGAAAGAAAACAAAAAAAAAAAAAGGAGGGAGGACCCCCCCCCCCTCTCTCTGGTCTGCCCATTCCCCACCTCTCTGAAGCGCGCCGTCCTCTCAGAGAGCCCGCTGGTCGGCTGTGACGCACGTTCGAAGGCATCGTCGCTTGACCCCTCCCAGCCGAGAACAGCAGTAGCAGCAGCAGCACCACCACCACCACCAGCAGCAGAAGCAAGAGCTACAGCAGCATTAGCACCAGCACCGCCGGTAGCGGCATCAGCAATCACACCACCAGCGGGAGCAGCAGCAGCAGCAGCAGTACCAGCACTGCTGTCACTCGCGTGCCGCGTGCCGTTGCGGCACTCGGTAAAAGAAGAAGGCGCCCGTCACCCGCGATCCTCTCGGAAGCGCCGCGCACACACGCACGCATCCAGTCAGGCCTCAGTCATCAGTGAATCAACTCAGACAACAGAAGAGGCGTTTCGCTCGTCAAATCGACCCCGATTCTGACGCTATCGGCCAAGCCGTCAGCCAGCCAGTCACACGCTCTCACGGCTTCCGCAGTTCTCGATGGAGGCGACAATGACCCCCCCCCCCCCCCGCGGCGGAGAGCAAAGAGAGCGGCCCGATTCACGCCACGAGCGATGGGGTCGGCAGTCGGCAACTCCCTCAACCGAAAGCACAAGGGTGGGTGGGTGGGTGGGTGGGCGTCGGTTGCCGGGAAGCCTTGGGAGGGGCAGGGGGGGGAAACGTTTTTTTTTAGAGAGCAATCATCATCGAGTCACACGCGTTTTTGTTTCCCATTTTTGTTCGTTTTTTTTTTAATTTTATTTTTTACCGCTGCTGCGGCTGCTGCTGCAAAAACAGCCCCCGAGAAAAACTTGATGAGAGAAAAAGAAAAAGAAAAACGTAACGTATCCCCATAAAAACGTGGATGTACGAGTACATGTGTTGTAAAAAGGACCCCAGGAAAACATCCAAGAAACTGAAAATACCCAAACGTGGGGGTTATTGTAAAAATGATCCCTTCAGTCGAATTCCGTTTTGTTCTTTTTTGGGTGGCCAAAACAAGGGGGCGCTTTTAATATTTAGCACTGCAAAAATGATCCAAGCAATACCAGTCATAACCCAAGAAACTCAGTTTTCCTCAGAACGTGTGTGTGCTGCAAAAATGAATAATATTTTCAAGTCCCAGGAAAAAATATATATATATCCCAAAAACACGGGCGTGCCCGCTATAAATTGTGTGTAGATGTTAAATACCCGTGCCCGAGGGAATATTCAGGGAATATTCAACAAGTGCGTTTTTTTTTCAACAAAACTGCATTTTCGTCGGTTGTGCTGTCCGTCGGTCCCACCAATAAAATATGTTTTAGTGTCACATGGATACGTTAATCCATCATAAATAGTGTACTATTAATATTAATAAGGGTAAAGCATAGTATATAATAAATATTTTTTGCAGGAAAATATTTTTTCGAGGCGTTTTCTGCGCACTTCGACCCTGGCTCCGCTCCTTTCGTCTATTCGAGGCGTTTTAGTCAAGGGGATGACTCGTATATATGTTCTCACGACTTTTATTTGTCGCCATAATAACCGTGAAGCAACGAAACAAATCCAAGAAAAAAAAAATGACGAAGAAAAAAAACACGCCTTTTTCTTGGCGACCCACACGTACGCTTGTTTTGTTTTCTCGACCCATATTGTTATCTTGATTGAGGCCAGGTGCAAATATGCAAATCTCGATTTCATTATATTTTTCGCCCGCTATTGATTTCATGCAACTCATGTTCCCTCATGTTTCTCTCTTTTTTTCAAGGCGACATACTTTGCTCTTGTCTATTATCTACTGTACTACTTTTTACTACTACTGTTGAGCCATGATCCGTGCGTTACGTTTTCAATCCCAGGCAAGTCAGCCGGCGGCGCAACGACAACCCATACGAAACCAAAAACACAAGAAAAAAAAAAAGAAAAAAAAACTGCAGATATGGAAGAGCGCTGATTTAAATGGCCCTCGCGCAGCTCGGTGACTTCATTTTCGCGCACGCTTGCTAGGACCTCACTAATGTTTTCATCAGGGAGACCTGGCGAAATACTCGCTCAAGAAGGAACCAAATCTTGAAGAAGAAGAAGACGAAAAGAAAAAACAAAAAAACTTGAGCGTGTTTTTAATCGTTGTACGTGGAAAAAAAAAACGTGAGAAGAAACAAAAAGCGCTCATCTCATGGGAGGAGGCTTACACTACTAATTGATATGTCTTGCTTGTGTATAACGCCAATCCGTTACATCGAAACCCTTGTTACCCTCTACCCTCTCCCAATCAAACGTCACCCCCACGCGTTTTTTTCTTTCGGTCAAGCTTGTCGCTCGTGCCGATTGGCGTACACGGCAACCACTGTAAACTTTGGCTTTAGGCAATCACGGTGTGCCCGAAAGGTGAGCATGTCACGCCCCTAGATTCGCTGAAACCGCTCGCAACGCTTACCAACTCAACGGGGGAAGAGGTCAAGGAAGGAGGGGGGAGGGGGGAGAGAGGGGGGAGGAGGGACAGACAAGAGAGAAAAGAGAAAACATCACCAACAAATGACGGCTACCCTGTACTCGCCCTCTTTCTTTCACGTGGCCTACGATAGAGCACAAGGGAAAACTAAAACAAAAAAGCAAGGAAAGCAGGCACCGGTCTGGTCTCTCTTCCTTACACAGACCCGTACAACGGGACAGACCGTACAGGCAGTCTTTTTCACATGTGGGCTGGGCTGGCTCCGTCCAAAGCTTGCCGCGCGCCCCATAGTAGGCAGGACGAGGGAAGGGAAGAGGCGTAGGAAAGGATGCAGCAGAAGGGATGATCATTTGGGGGGCACATAGCCGAACGCTTGTTTGTTTTCTTGCTCGCGCCAGCCAACGCACGGTCACGCTCGCCCACCTACGCTAGCTCATGCTCTATCAAGCTAGCCCACGCACGCACGCACGCACGCACGCACGCACACACGGTCTCGACAACGCCAAACGAGACGAAAATACCCAGCCGTCGCAAACACAACCGCGGACCCCCCCCGAGAGCCACCACCGAAACACGCCCCCAAAACACCCTCAGCCTCAGCTGCGCGCCACCAAATCCCGCCCCCTCCACCCCCCCTTTCCCAACGCCTCCAGCTTAGCGTTGCCGCTGTTGCTGCCAGCGACCGCCGCCACCACCACCACCACCAGCATGGTACGGCTGCGAGACGGGCTGGGCACCGTACCCCGGGCCGCCGCCACCGCGGCCACCACCGTACCCCTGAGGGGGGTACTGTTGGCCATGCATGGGGGGAGGAGCATGGTAGGGCCCTGGGTGCCCACCGCCTCCGCCCTGGTAGCCGCGAGGAGGGGGGTAAGGAGACCCGCCGTAAGGGGCGGGGTGGGAGTTGTAGGGTCCCCGGCCGCCGCCGCCGCCACCACCGCTGAAATCGCAGGGAAAGAAAAGAAAAAAAAACGCCACCAAACACGGGGCACATATATATATAGACCACGCCGGGTAATGCACCAAGCAAGGCAAAGGGCGAAGCAAAGGCGTTCGTCACGTAGGGAATCGGCGAGCAGAGGCGCAGCGCACGATAGAGGCAAAGGAGAGACGGGACAGGTAGACGGAGCACGGGAGCGAGGGGGGAAATTGTGAGGGGGAGAAGGGTGGTTACAAGCAGAGCGGGAGGAGAGAGGAGTGGAGGTCGGGCTGTGCTGTTGTGTGTTTGTTGTGTGTGAATTTCATTAACAGGCGTACTGTAAGAACGTCGCCAGTTCCGATATTCGGGAGAAATACAGGACGAGGGCGTGACACTTCTCGAGACTTACCTGCCTCGCTCAGCCGAAACCACCCCTCACAGCTTCGCCGAAGCACAGCACACAGAATAGCTCTCCAATAAAAATAGCAACATAGAAGGTGAAGCTAAACATGAAAAAGGCGAAGGCAAAGCGTAGAACGCTCCGCCTAAAGCTAACCCGCGGCAGATGCGACCAACACCAACACCAACAACAAAACCAGAACGACAAGAATGTATGCTACCCTCCGCCCCCCTTCTTATTCTAACCTGCCACCCCCATCACCCGATACACCAACACCACGCCCCCCTTCCACCATCCGACACACAAACACCAAAAACAACCCCGTCCTCTCTCCTACACAGCCCCACGGCAATACATTGTCGGGATGCGAGGGCCTACAAGTACGATCATGCACGATGAAAGTACCCCCCCGACCGCGCAAAAGTTTGAGTTGCCTCAATCAGGAGTAGGAGCGGTAGTCCGTCTCGAAAGCGATACGTGGTCGGCGGTCAAATGTCTTTCAAGGCTAGCAGCGAATGAGTATGCCCCCCCCCCCCGTCCCCCCCTCCCTGGTCAACGAAACCCGACGTGCTCCGTCTCGACATTGCAAGGGTGCGAGGGGCTATGGTCACACGACTGCGGCCATGCATGGCATGACCCCCCCCCCCGCGTGTGGTGGTAGCAATGTCTGCCTGGTCGGTGAAAACCCGACATGCTCCGTCCCCGCATTGTAGGGATGCGAGGGGCTGTGGTCATACGACTACGGCCATGCATGACACACGGCTACGTGATGATGACACGCCCTCCCCCAAAAAAACACCCTCCCTCCCGTCTCACCTGCCGCCTCCACCAGACATGTACGGCCCCCCCCCGTAACCCCTGCCTCCGCCGGACACGTACGAACCTCCGCCGCCGCCGTAGCCCCTACCCCCGCCACCGCCTCCTCCGTTGTAAGGGCGGTTGTTGTGCATGCCGCCGCCACGGCCGCCCCCGTAGCCGCCCCCGAAGCTGCCGCGGTTGTCACCCCCGCCGCGGCCAGGGGAGAAACTGCCTCCGCCACGCCCGCCTCCGCTGAAGGATCCACGGCCGCCGCCGCGGGCAGGGAAGCGGTCAGGGAGGCTTGTCTTCCAAAAAAAATAAAAAGATTAACGCCGAGATGAAAAAAAAGAGGGGGGGGGGGGCTGACATCATGAACGAAACAAAAAAAACAAAAAAAAGAAGGAGAAACACTCGCCACTGTTTCGGAACAAAAAACAAGCTACTAGCTGTACAACTGCTGAATATAACGGGGTTGGGATTCCTGTCGGAAAAAAAACTAACACGAGAAGGTGTTTTGTTTCAGTTATGTTTCACTACTGTACCGGTACACGCACAACGTTAAAGTGGTGACTTGGGAAAAATCTCGTCGTCGACGCGTTGCTTGGCGTTTTTTTTTTGGCTCGCCTTCAACCGCCGTTCTTCACACAGAACCAGCTTCAAAATTCGTCCGCGTTTACCTTGCGTTGTCATGCGGTATGATGGCCTAATGATGACACTGGGGCATACAGGCGAGGCGCCTTCACCACTCTTATCCCACCAATGGTACTATTAATATTAATATTACGAGATAAAAGTACCAAATATATCATGATTTCTTGCTGTTTTTACGTATTTTGGAGTGTTTTTTTTAAATCAAATCACGAGAAGCCGTCGACCCAACCCAGCTCTAACCCCAACCCCAACCCTAGCGCAGGCTAAGGCTAAGGCTCGACCCGTGCGTTTTGGACAATCTGAAAAAAGGTGCGGACCACCACAAAACCGTAATCATATATTTGTTACATTATCTGGTACGATTTGTGGGACAAGAGCTCTTGCAAAGGCAACTACTGATACAGGCAGATTCATACCACCCATTAGAGTTGATTTTGCGTACGACGTAGGGGTTTTACTTTAGGGTTTGACCGCATGGCGGCATATGGATGACTCGGAGATGCGTGCCAACATAGAGGTACGTAGCCCTTTTTTGCTGAAACGTTTTATGAATAACAGTTGTAAGGTAGGTTGTTCGTGGTATGGGGGGGTATAATTAATTAATTTAGCGAAAGAGGGAGAAGAACCTATCCCCGCGAGCATCACGCTCGCTCATACAAACGCATGGCTGGCATAAAATATGGATGCTTATACGTGTGTATGTGTGTAACAATAATTAATTAATTTCACGAAAGAGGGAGAAGAATATGGGGCTTCTTACGTAAGTAACCCAAAATAGTCCGGGAATTTCGTTTTCGTATCGTCTTTCATCGCTCGATTTTTCCAGAAGGGGAAGGAAGGTCAAGGTTGGCAATACCGAACCAAGGTGTTTTTCGGAAAGGTCTGTTCCGAGAGCCTTCCGAACCTACCAGGTATAAAGTTCGACTTTTGGGACCCATATCGGTTGTCGAGAAAATGACAACTAAAAAAAGGCTCACATCCCCCCGTCGCGAATTCAACGTTTAAAAAAAAACTATTTACGGGATGACCGCATAGCGGCATATATCGACGACTCGGAAACGCGTACCACGACAGAGACAGCCCCTTTTCCTTTTTAGCTGGAATGTTTTCTGAACAATGGGGCTTCTTGACCCCTTAAGAACTGGTCCCCCGAATTTGGGGACAAACTACTTAGAATTAGTGTGGGACAATTTTTTTCAGTTCTGAATGGGTTAAGAACTGGTCCCACGAATTTGGGGACAAACTACTTAGAATTAGTGTGGGACACTTTTTTTCAGTTCTGAATGGGTTAAGAACTGGTCCCACGAATTTGGGGACAAACTACTTGGAATTAGTGTGAGACATTTTTTTAGTTCTGACTGGGTTACCCTAATAACCCTAAATCGTTTTGCAAAATTTCCATTGTATTTATGATACTGGTAGACCATGCGGAGTCTGCATCGGGTATGAATCATAGTTCCCCCCAAAATCAGCTTTTATGGTCGGGTACAGAGATCCTCAACTGCCTCACACCCTCGAAAAAAAAAAAGTGCACCTCTATCTTAAGATAGCATGCATGGCACCCGGACGACTATCATGGCACATTGATCACACACCAGCAGTGGTGACTTCATGTCACAAGGTCGTGAGAGCACAAAGGGTATATACAGCCAGTGATGTCCTACGACCACCGATGGCCCACGAGCAATAATACCACATCGACGGAAAAAAAGGGAGATGATAACACACCATATTAAATAGTAGAGTGGGGAGAGTGCAGGGGTAGGCATCTGAAGTCGTCAGGGAACATGCTGGGAACCTCCCCGGGTTTCGTAAGTGAAACGGACATTTTTGTACTGTGGTCACCGGGACACAGCCGCATGCAGGCTATCCCTACACAGCGGCTTCTTCTCTTCCACCGAATATGGTGTGCCTGTCGGCTAGCGCATTGTTTTTCACGCGCGAGACTGCAGGCTATCCCTATAATATACACACGCGATTGGGGCTGCGAAAAACAAAACAAAAAAACAGAGCTACGTAGGAATCTACCCACACGCTACATACAGGATTTTCGCCATTCCTATCATACACCGCCTCCTTGTATAGGAGTATACCCCTTACCTCCCTCTTCCGCTTGGCCTTGGCCCTGGTGACCTCCAGTTCCCTGAGGTAACAAGCACGCACATACAGCACATACAAACGGGTAAGTGAAGGAAAGGGGACAGAACGGTCAGGGAAAAGTGCGAGAGTGGACATGAACGGTTGAGAAGAACCACGGAGAAAAGGGTGGCGAACGCTGTCAATGGAGGGGGTGGGCTTAAGAAACGGATGAAACGAATATGAGGCCGTAAGCTTTCAACCTTTGTACAATAGGATCCCCCTTTTTGGGGACTGCGTATGTGGAACTACTGCTGTACCAAGTAGTACAGGAGGACCATAGTAAACACTAGTAAATAGCACCTACGGTATACACAAAAGCCTCTATATTTCCCAATGTTTACGAACAATATTTGGTCCTATTTATTATAATATATAGGTACTCGTACCCCGTATTGGTGAATAAGAAAAATAAGTCGGTTAGTTGGTATACTTCGCCACACCCAACTCACAGTCCTACTGTAGTATTCTTACTATTACGGGGGGCTATAGTAAACACTAGTAAATAGGACCAAATATTGTTAGCAAAAATAGGTAAACATATAGGTTTTAGTGTATACCGCAGGTCCTATTAACCATGGTCCTCCGTAATAACAATATGTGGTGGTATTTACCATAAGCCCCCCCGTAGCTTCATTGTCTAGCTTCATTGTCGCACTATGAGAAGGGTTTAATCACCTTAACCGGCGTATACTCTATGATACAGTACTGAACCTCTGATAAGAAGAACCCTCCGACACTGGCTCAGGCTACAGTTCGTATTGAGAAAAGGCGTGTTCCACACGAATCACTATTAATAGTACTCCGTACACAATGGGGGCCACGATTAAATAAAGAGCGATCGGTTAAAAGACAGGTACTGGTTGAAGAAACGGATTCGTTCGAGAGAAGTACTGGTTAGAGAGAGGCCAGACGGATTGGACCGGTTTAAGACAGGCCAGACGCATTGGTTTAAGAGAAGTGCTGTTTAAACAGAGGCCAGACGGATTGGTTTGAGACAAGTGCAGGTTGAAGAGAGGTCAGACGGATTGGTTCAAGACAAGTGCTGATTAAAGAGAGGCCAGACGGATTGGTTTAAGACAAGTGCAGGGTGAAGAGAGGTCAGACGGATTGGTTCAAGACAAGTGCTGTTTAAAGAGAGGCCAGACGGATTGGTGTAACACAAGTGCAGGGTGAAGAGAGGTCAGACGGATCGGAAAGCTTTTAGCGACAGGCCAGACGGATTGGGACGGGACACGAAAAAAACAACACGATATATATATATACATAACGCCCGCTCCGGTGTAAAACAAGTTTAAGCAAGAGGTCAAAAAGGCCTCCTGACAAACCGCTCTCTTAACCCATTCAGAACTGAAAAAATATCCCACACTAAATCCAAGTAGTTTTTCTCCAAATACGTGGGACCAGTTCTCAAGGGGTTAAACCTAGACCCCAACTGTAACCGCTCCGAAATTCGTTCTTCTCCGGAAAAAATACAACCTGTTTTTATTTATCGAGAGGGGGATATTCTTCAACATTCATTCGACGGGCCGTACGTGTATGTATTTTTGAATGGATGGTGGTGTTCTCACTTGTCCATGAAGGTGGAGCCGTTGACCTCCCTGATGCAATTCTTCGCTGCCGTTCGGGTGGTGAAGTTGACGATAGCGAAGTCCTTCCGGCGGGCATGTTCGATCAGTTTGCCGTACACCACCTGGTTGTGAGAACACCCAAGGGATAACAGATGAGATGGTGGGGGTCGGATATGAACGTCACTACACTCGACGGCGTTCCTTCCGCTCGTCCGATAGATCTTGTACACATGATAATGTCTCGCCCATTGAAACCAACCAACCCTCGGCCAATCAATCACCCCCCCCTGCTTCGTCTCGAAAGGGATGCGTGGTTAATGGTCAAATGACTAAGTGGTAGGCAACAAATAGAGTAATCCCGCCCCCCCCCCACCGCCATACCGCCCCGCCCGTTTATATACCGTACCTGAGTCCGCCCATCGTGTGCTTGACCATCCCTCCTTCCCCGTGTATTTCGCCCATATACGGTCCCAACGTTATTTATTACCCCCCCCCTCTCCTCGTTCTGACCTTCTCGATGGTGCCGAACTTGTTGAAGATAGCGCGGAAAGCCTCGTCCTCCACCCCTTCGTCCACGTTGGTCACGTACACGCCACGCTCGTCGTCCTCCTTGTTGCCCCTGGTCTCCGCCCAGTCGATCAGCAGGTTGTTCTCCTGTTCACATATTATTATTATCGGCCAGCACGGAGGCATTACGAGGCAGGGGGGGGTAGGGGGTAGCGGCGTTGGAAAGGGAGACAATGCAATTCCATTCCTATCAGCAGGTTGTTCTCCTACTAATAGTAATATCGGTCAGAACGGAGGCATTACGAGGAAGGGGGGAGGGGGGCGGGAAGGGACACAACACAATTCCTATCAGCAAATGGTTCTATGAATATTACCGGTCAGAACGGAGGCATTGTGAGGCAGGGGGTGGGGGGGGGGGTAGCAGTGTTGGAAGGGGAAACAACGCTGGTCTAGGGGGGGGGGGGAGTCGGAAGGGGAGATAAAACAAGAAAGGACGATGTTATGCCCTATATGTACTCGTGACCAGGGTAAATTGACACAACAAGCTCTCACTGTTTGCGTACCTGAATATCAACAACTATATTTCTGGTCGAACTCGCAGGTGACGTATTTCGACATTCACCAAGAAACCAAACACAGCGCGTACACTGCGCGTCGAGTATAGGGGGGTAGTGTTCTATCCCTGGTTTTTTTCACAGCTGTAAGTTTTGACCGATTGAGTGGTTGATACTCAGTTCTGCAAGCAACAGTTGAGTGACACGTTTGAATCTGCAAAATCAACCAAACTGTAAATCACCGAACCAATCTTCCAACCTACTCTCTCTATATTAGCCCTACAGCAGTACCGTATTACACAACTATTACAAACAAGAAACGGGGAATCTTTTTCAGATTGGATTTCGTATCTGAGAATGGGTAATGCACCAACTTCGGTAAAAACGACTCTCGAATTTCGTACTCGTACTGTCCTGTAAATATCAGCTCGCCTTTCATACTGCTCGTTTTCTGAGTATGAATATAAATATATATAGGTGTCCTCTACTGCTGTACCACTCCGTCCCGAAATATAAGCACCGTTTTTATTGAATATTAATGTAAAAATGTGCTTATATTTCGGGACAGAGTGCTATACCAGTACTCGTACATACCATACGTCTTACCCGTGAAGCGCATTGAGTTCGCACAGCAGGGGTGTTATGGTATCGTTTTTTTCAGCGCTCAATTTTTCCAGAACGGGATCGTTAAGGTTTCCAATAACAAAAACAGCGTTTTCGGAATGATCTGGTCCAGAGCCTTCTCCGAAAATGATACAGCCTTCTCCAAAAAAGACCATTCTCAACTGCTGTTGCCTACTACTAATACTGTACAACAAAAACCGATATATTACCGAGAATGATCGAATATTTGTCAGTAAAAATAGGGAAATATGTATCATACCGGTAGGTTTATCTGTGAGCCGTAGGTTCTATTTACCATGGTCCCCCTATGATACAGCTACGATATGGTCCTCCTATGGCCCAGCTATGGTCCTCCTATGCCCCCCCGTAAAAGTAACAGGGTAGATACAGATGGGCGCGAAACTCACGAGAATCTTGAGCTTGTCCTTGAAGTACTTGGCGTGGGCAGCGTGACAGGTTTCCACGTCCCTGAAGGTGGCGAACCCGAAGCCCCTGTTCAGCTCCTTGTTCAGGGCGTCCATGGTGACCTCGAAGTTCACGATGCCGTCCACATGCTCCTCGAACTGCTTCAGCACCACCTCCTGCGACGCATGGCACCATGAGAGGATCGCGTGAGATGCCAAACATGGCATGACAACATGACATACACTCTATGGAAGATGTAAGGTGTTGACGAAAATTTCGACCTCAAAAGCGTGTTTTTTTTCTCATTACTGGTATGTTTACTTACTTCGTGCATGGTATTGTATGTATGTATGTATGTATGTATGATTGACACCACAACAATAGCGTACTGCCACTTTTTAAGGTAACGCTTTTGGACGCAGAGAGGTCGACCCTAAAAAAAAAACTACTACCACTGTAGCTCCTGCGTTTGTGGAGGGACGCGTTGTGCTCTACACAGCAGTTATTAATAGTGGCATGACAACGTGCGGTGACATGGCAAAACATGACACGACAACCTGGCATGCGAAAAAAAATGGCGCAAGCACAAACTGGCCCGACACCTTGCCACGAAACAAACATACCGGGTAACGGGTAAAAAACGTGAGATGCGAAGTAAGGCACCACAAAAAAGACACACCATGCCCCAACAAACAGCCCAAGACTCGCCACACTCCAGGTACTCTTCGGAAACGCGGGGAAAGAAAAAAGGCCACACGGCACACCCAGCAGTGCGTGCGCGCGATCGAAACATGTGAGCACACACACAGCGTAGAAAGATGAGTGTCGAATATGTTTTCGATCTCGCAAGCTGTTTGTGTGTTTTTTTGTTTTTTTGGCGACAACATTTGTATTATTAAGATTGATGTACACTACCGGCCCTCTCATTCCCACAAGAAACTCAGCCTAAACATTACGGGGGAAATAAGAAAGTCGACAGCTATTATACTGAAGTTAGTGTGGGACACACCCCTTTCTCAAATAAGAAAGTCAGCTTAAGCCCGATTTCTGGTTTCTTATGAGCGGGCCGGTACTGTATTGGTATTACGCGATACCAAAGGCTATGCGTGCGAGTATTGCCATAAAAGCACCTTAGTCCAGGACTTGTTGAGGTTTCCGATGAAGAGGGTGTTGTCGTTGCTTGAGGCGCGGGCAGCCAGCTCCTTCTCCGGGTCCCCCATCTACAAACAAGGTGGACACGTCGAGATAGACAAGAGAAGAGGGCCGAGAAAATGGGTTACAATTAGTGCCGCATGCGTCATCACCAAACACACGGATACAAAAAAAAAAGATGTCTATAAATATGCCTGTGAAACACTAATTTTGAGCTACAGCAGTTCTTTTAACCCATTCAGGACTGAAAAAAAACATCCAACACTAATTTCAAGTAGTTTGTACCCACATATGTGGAACCAGTTCTTAAGGGGTTAAAACAGAACGTTCCCCGGTGAAAATGTGCTATTCTTAATTTTGTCAGTTTCTCGACGTACCAAGGTGTAATTACACGGCAACACATTCACATGCGTCAAAAACTCGAAACCATATAATATGTACGGTGACAATTTAAGTGTCTCGTTCGGCAACAAGTGGAGGCAGACCCACCAAAACCCGCACCGCAACCATGTCTCACCACTGCCACCCAGATGGTTGACGAACACGGCTGTCGGCGTCTGTATGGTGCGGTCTAAGCTGTCTGATACCACCCTGCCCCTTAATACAGCGCCCCTACGTACACAAATATTCAATCCCCACGCTCGTATACTCAAGTAAGTTTCACGGCGCTTTTCTTCTTCAGGGACTCGTTTTTTAGTCGGCGTAACATGCGTTTCCATTGGGACGTCCGTCGGTGCGTCCGTACGTGATCCGAATGCTTTTGCTGCATTCAACCGTTCATGTCGACAATTGACAAACATCCTAGCGACAGCTATTCTATACCAGGTATGCACTATCTTCAGAGACAGAGAGTGCTACCAACCAAGCACGAAGCCTCTCCTCTCGTCCTCAAGCCGACCCCCCATCCAAACATAATACACGACAATGCACACAACAGTAGCAGCGACACGCGTTTGTTTCGGCGCCCATGCACACCGAACACTCCGCCTCGCCTCGCCCACGCAAGTCTCAATGAAACCCCGACCTGAAAAATTGTGCACGGGGGCGCCCCCTTATACCCTTCCCTACAGCAAACTTACGATCACACTCTCACCATTTTCGCGATGCTGATCATCAATTTCGCGATGTTGATCATCATTTTTACGATGCCCACCGATTTGGCGGCGCTGATGTGCAGTCTGATGTATTTAGCAACAATGACAATACTACTAGTGCAAGTAATCCACCTTCTCGAGCGGGATGGCTTTGAGAGCCTTTCCGGCATCCTCGCGGTTGAGGAAACGCACGAGGGCGGTTCCGGAGCACTTGGGAGTCTCGTCCTTGGTCATGATCAAGCGCAGGGAACCGATCTGTCACCGGCGAGTGCGTTTGTCATTGTAGCGTGGCGTGTCGGAGGGAGGGAGGGAGGGGGCGGGGGGTGAGCTGGGGTGGCTTGGTACAGCATTTGAAAAAAAAAAGTGTGTTTATGGGAAGGCAAGGCAGATCTCGCTTCAATAGCAGAGCGGAGTGAACACCGATCGGCAAGGTCGGAATGAAGTTATTACTCGTGGAAGGGTGCTGTGATACCGACAAGCTATGGCACTACCACTACTACCCAAGTCGTGATTATATGTACTGCATACGAGGTCATCCAATACCTCACAGCTCGGACATATCATCAACAGATCAACAGATCATCAGCAGATAGATGATCTAGATCCTATCCGGCCGTTCTGAGATGTTGTGCTGACTGGGTCTATTTTTGTTTTAAAAGTATAGATCCAACCCAGGAAACCTGTCCTAGACCAGAGTATTCGCCTCGCACGCGGCAACATTTATGGTATGACTATTATTACGCCGGACCATAGCAAAAAGGACCTTCGGTACAGACAAAACCCTAAATATGGACCAATTATACTAACATTTGGTCCCCTATTTACAATGGTCACCCACCCGCAACAACAACATACCACACAAACCATGAGTGTATCTGCTCTACCAAAATCTACATCCATGCAGTGGGAATCGATAATCTGTCCGGAATGTGATTAAGATTAAGAGTGTATTCTCTCTTCGTACCGGGAAAAAGGGTTGCCGATTTACGGCGAGGCATGGACAAGAAAAAGCGAGGTACGGCAAAATTTTGTGTTTGTTCGCCAAGAGAACATGCGAATGTTTGAAGATATTAAAACAAGCGTGATCGTAGCCCCTCGTAAGCATTCCGTACAGCAATCAATCCATCCATCCATCAACGTGTAAAAGTTGGGGCGCACACCAGGCACGTGCTACAACGTGCCAGGTACGAAACAAGCACAAGGCACTCCTGTAGCCGCCAGGCCAGCGGCTAGCATTGCTGCTGTTTTTTCACCACACGTTACTGTTGCAAAGCGTAGGCGACATACATTCTGTGACTGCGGTGATTCCCCGTACTTGTTGAAATCCAAGTCCCACCGTGCATCGCGGGGGGGTGTGTAGGTGCTCAAGAGTGTGGACCAGCACCGACAATGGTTGGCTTGGCAACATCTGATCAACATCTGATTGGTCTATATATAGAGAGTGAGAAACAGTGCCGACAATGGTTGGCCTGACAAAATCTGATTGGCCTATATTAAGAGTGTGAAACAGCGCCGACTGTGGTTGGCTTGGCGGCATCTGATTGGCCAACACAGATATAAATGGAGAGTGGAACAACTGCTGGTTGGCTTAGTGACATATGATTGGTCTACGATAAGATGTGGACCAGCGCCAACAAGGTTGGCTTGGCAACATATGATTGGCCACCACTGTTGGCTGGCAACATATGATAGGCCAACAAGGTTGGCATGGCAAACATCTGATTGGCCTACGTAGAGTCTGGAACAGCACCAGCAAGGTCGGCTTGGCAACATATAGAGTGTGGAACAGCGCCAACAATGGTTGGGCTTGGCTTGGCAACATCTGATTGGCTTACCGGTCCGCCCTTCTCCTCGACCAGCTTGCGGACCTCCTCCTCGGTGATCGATTCGGGAAGGTTATCCACGAAGATCTGAGCGTGTAGAATGAGGGAAGACGAAGGGGGAAAAGGCGATAACAGCAGTAATCAGATATTCGTCATGGCCATCGTGAACATTGAGGCTTCTTCAAGCTCCTCGCCCCTTCGCTGACAAGGAACGAACAATGACACCCGAGCTTGGATATGCCTACAGGTTCAATACATAGATCAGATAGACACGCACCATGACACACGAGCTTGAATGTGCCTGTCAATAGGCTCAATACACAGACCAGATACCCAGTACATTACACCCTACGAGCAGCCGAAGCATAGCCTGGAGTCACGAAACGCAAGCGAGGCAACCGCGGAACAACAAGAAGAATAAACAGAAATTTACAAAGCTAAAAAACGAGCACACTCAGAAAAATTATATCCGGCGGAACGGGTGTAATCGAAAAAACGAGTAAAAAATCTTGGAACTACGCACGTGGATGCAATTCATTGGACGAATGTAACAGGTACCTGGTTCCCGGTATGGGTGAAACAAATAACCGCGAGAGCTCACCTCCCGGCCGCTGGGATCGCCCGAGATCTTGGGCTTTTGCACCGCTCCGTTGGCACCGGTGACAGTCTGCTTACGGCATATGGCACAAGCAGCATCACCGCGAAGACGGAAAACAAAGGGTTTACACATGAAGCACATTAAACACAACAACAACAACAACAACAACAACAACAACGAAACACGTTTCGCGGTGACGACGGCAGCAGTGGCACTCCACCCCCCACTTCTGGATCAGTATCATACCGGGGTCGTACAACATACTGCTGTCCGCTTCTTGAGAACCCAACCGCGGTATCGATCACACGCAGCGACGGCTGTGTGCATATGCAGAACGGCGAAACAGGAGATGCCACCCTTTATGCTACCCTTAGGACTCTTACAACGAAACGCACTCAAGGCACAACGCGGAGAATACACCACCACATACTATTACGGAGGACCATACGTATATATGAATAGTACAGAACACCAAATATTGTTGTAAAAATAGAGAAACATTTAGGCTTTAGTGTACCGTAAGTCCTATTTACTATGCCCAAGTAATGATGTGGCTGGCGCTGAGACGACGAATGCGGGCACTACCGTTGTAGGAGCCGAGACGGACCGCTGCGTGTGCGGGTCAACTATACCCCGCCCCGCTCGCAAGAATCCACCGTCAGCGCATTCCGGGACACTCCACTGCCGGTGCGATAAACTCGCGCCATACGCCACGTACGTAGAGAGAGTCAACAATACTGCCTTCCTCCTCTCCGCCAACTCCCCTCGCCACCGCATCAGGGGAAAAACGCTACGAATTCCATCATGAGGCCGCCCCCCGCCTATCGCCGTCACCGACTCCCACCAACCTTTGAAAAAAAAACTCGAGAGGTCTGTACCAGCCGAACTCTGTCTCTGACGCTCAACAACCAAACAACAACGATTTGCTCGTGGAGGCCCCCGCTCCTCGCAGACCTAGGCCTCTTTCTTGTAGCCCCTTCCTGCCCCCCCCCCCCCCCCCCTCCCAGCCAGCACACCCCCAACACCGACCCGGTCTAATAACCCCACAAAACCTCTACGAGAACAAGGCAACCCCACCTTAGCCTTCTTAGTCGGGGGCTCCGCATCATCGTCGGCCCCAACGCTAACCGCCGGCGACGCAGAGGCAGCAGCTCCCTTCTTCGCTTCCTTCCCCTCGTCCGCCTCCTCCTTGGACTCGGAGGAGGCCGCCGCCTCCGCCTCCTGAGGCTCCTCCTTCTCCGTCTCCTCCTCCCCCTCGGCCTCCTCCTCCGCCTCCCCCTCGGCCTCCTCCTCCGCCTCCCCCTCGGCCTCCTCTTCCGCCTCCTCCTCCGGTTCACCCTCGGCCTCCTCCTCTGCTTCCTCCTGCGGCGCGGTCGCCTCTTCCTCCTGGGCTGCTTCCTCGACAGTTTCCTCGACAGTCTCCTCCATCGCCTCGGGTTCCGCCTCCTCCTCCTCGGCTGCTAGCTCGGAGCGCTCCGTGACGTCATCGGTCCCTTCGGAGTCGGCGGCGTCCTCAACTCCCGCTTCGACATTCTCGGGCTCCGGTTCCGCGTCCTCCGATACTTCCTCAGCCTCTCCCTGTTTGTTTTATTTGGTGTCGGTGAAAAGAGGGGGAGGGGGGAAAGGGCGGCACGAAAAAAACAAACAGAACTGGAGTTTGTAATGTTGACTACTAGTAAGGGCACCGCGAAAAAAAAGGGAGAGTAGAGGTTACTGAGATATGCCTGGTGTATATATTTACTCGGGGCACCGCGAAAAAAGTAGGTTTATTCAGGACCTACAGTACATCGTACAACCACGAAAAAAAACGAGAGTTTGCTCAGAGCGTTGTAAAAAAAAGTTGAGAGAATATTCAGGACCCAGCAAAATAGGCAAAAACGAGAGTTTATCTACTAAAGGGTGGCGCGAAAAAAAAATCAAGACTATGCATTTCAGGGCGCCGCAAAAAAAAAAAAACGGTTTATAAACTACACTCAAGGCGCCGCACAAAAAAAGGGAGGGTGCACTCAGGAAGCCGCAGAAAAAGGAAGAGCATATCCAGGGCGCTTCGGAAGAAATTAAAGAATACTCAGGGCTGCGTAGAAACAGTACCAGGGTAATACTCATGAGGGCTAAAAAGCGCATCGGGCTTTTGAGCATATGGATGGATGGATGGATGGATGCACTCCGCATGGAGGATGTGTCTCTCAAACGAACCTCTGCGACGGGTTCCTCGCTTGCGTCTTCTCCCCCCGCTGCCGCCTTGGCTTCGATGTCCGCGATCAGCCTCTCCGACAGCGCTGCCTGCCAACGCCACAAGCAATAAAAAAAAACACGGGGGCCCGCACACACACACACATTAGTAAAAACAGCCGCGCACTATCCACCAGCCCAATACGTACTCGTTTTGTATATATACGAAGACCATACCTGGTACGTACTTTACGTACGCACTGCACCTGGTATGGGTGTACTGCTGTGTTGTACCAGTAATTATGGTTCTTTCATTATTGCGAGGCATTCTTCCACTCTGGGGTTATATTGGAGGCTTTCCTGTGACCACAAACTAGATTTTAAGCGATGGGGAGAATGCGAGGACAACCAACAACCTACCATAGACAGCAATAAAAACTGTCTTAAACGATACCAGGTATGTATGCGGGTGGAAGTCTCAATCGTTCGGTCGCATCGCAAGCTGCTTGCTTGGCGATGGCTGTTGCCGTCCGGCATGGACTTTGACGCACTGGGCGCGACGAGACAGGGCGGGACGGGACGCGACTGGCGGGCGTCCATATAGCCGAGGAGGTTCTACATTTTGTCACCGTGCACCGTCGTGCAGTTCAGTACCGACGGCCACCAGGTCTCGATTCCATTTTCTGTACGAACAGTTTTTACACCTGTCGCGACCAAGAAAAACGAGAACTGGTCTATAGAGTAGGCTAGAGGTTTAGGCCTTAGCGACAAAATGAAAGTCGACACCTCCTGAGGGTGAGGCTGCTCCAAAACCGATCTCCCCGAGGGTGTGAATCCGCGCGAAAAACGCCACCAAAAACGAAGAATATGAATGCTCGTATACATGTTTATACACGTGTATAAATAAACAGCGTGTGCGACAAAAGGCTAGGGACGCCAGCAAAAATATCCTTTTAAAACACCCGCACACCAGTGGAAACCCAGGTGCAGACCCACTGTAGCGGGGCGCTTGGTACATACCAATCCTTCCAGACTCGAACCGTCTCAAATATCGAAAACTTGTGTCATAAAACCTTCGAGAGCTCAAACCCTTGCCGCTTCCAACGAGGGACTGCTGCTTCGCGCATGTTCGATTCATCATAAATCCACGGTAATTTCACAATTCACCCTCTCCAGACTTGAGACTCGTTCTACCTACGTATTCTACGTATTATATTTATGTGTTTTCCTCGTACAAACACAGGATGTACATCCTGCATGAGGACATACAAAACCCGTACGAGTAGTACGTGCGATTGAAGTATTACACATGTACAGCTTGCAAAATATGAGTTTCGACGAGATCCTCCAGCTCACAGCTGTTTTTAATGTTTGTCAATGTATGTATAAATACGTACATGTAGCATGGATTTTCGGCGTCATCGACGACAGGACAGGCGACGCAGCAGTTTCGATAGCTGGTGTGGTTGTCGTCGCACTGGCTGGAGGCTGGAGTGTCTGTCGCTCGTCGAGAGTCGCATTTTCTGATGGGAACGAACTTGTTATAATAAATGGAGTTTTATTCACCATGGGATTTGGAAGATACAGCACTACATTATAGTAGAAAGGCCCAGATTTTCCATAAATCCTACCGTAACTTGGCACATACAAATGTTACATACCTCGAAGCATATGGTAGTCTGAGGGCCGTTAGTATCTGTATTTATTTTATCGGGATTTTGGAGGCGTTCTGTTACAATTTTGGAAATTTAACTCTTCTGGTGTTTCGCCCGGTGAATAATTATCAAAATATGGAAATGCTCTCCGATAATAACGGCCCTAACGATTACCACTTCGTCGGTGAGCAAAATATAGCATCGGAGTGCAGTCCACGGTGTGCGTCGGGAAAGAGGACGCCGGTCGGTGCCGACGCCGCCAACGCCGAAGCCATAGTTGAAAAAGAGTAGAACCAGTTATATTGCACTACTGGGTAAATGTGCTGGGAAGGTGCAATGGTGTTTGCGTTGTGGCATGAGCTTTGGTTGTGTGGGAAGCGGGGGGGGGGGGGGGGGGGGGGGATTGTTTCGTGTACTGCTTGCTGTGTGGTGAGATCGCGAATTCCAAAAATTGAAAATTAGAACATAATAAAATAATGCCATCTTCAAAATCTGGGGGCCAGGGTTGGCTTATCGCTCCTGGGAGAGGCAAAAACTCCGATAAACACTACCGTACCAGGTACCAGGTACGCAAGAAGGTTCGAAAAAAGCAACTTCGAGTCATCGATCCAACTGCCGCTGTTCCCGTGACATTCCCGAAGCTCGCTTCGGTCGCCACGGTCACCCAAGACGTGCTAAGCTGCGCCTGGTATATTAGAAGACGACTCTAAGACGTGCTACGAATACAAGTTGTCATACGGCGAATAAGACAGGCCACTCTCCCTGGGAAACGGATGAAGACGCAGTTTAAGACGCATCTTAAACTGACTGTTGGGCCTACGAGTAGTGTGTTCGAAGTCATGGACGAAGGAATCACGAAGAAACACCAACCTCATGATACACATACCGCACCGCACCCTCCTGTCCTTGCAGGCCGAAAGAGATCACGAAGGTAGCCACCCGCAGGTATGTATGGACGCATCACGGACTACCGCGGCGTACGGATGCTTCACCGCTGCAGCACAGAGGCCAAGAACCTTAAACGGCCAAGGCTGTTCCAAAGCCATTCGTCGTAAACGTCTTGTCGCCCCTTGCCCCCACTCTGTTGTACTATTTGGAAACGGCGTAATGGGTGCCCAACTACTGTTGGAGGTGTCTCTAATAGAAGAGGGACGGTGCTCCGTCTCGAAAGGGGTGCGTGGTCAATGGTCAAATGACTAACGCAAGAAACAAAAGAGTACACGCTCCTCCCCCCCCCCCGCGTCGATCCCAGCAAAATGTTGCTTGTCAAACTGCTCGAGGACTAAACGGCACACATCATAGCATATGTACACCTTAATATACCAGCAGCACGAGTCTGCTCGAGTTTACGCTGCAGCTGTTTTGCTGCCTGAGCGGGGTGGGGTGGCACATGCTCGTGTCATACCAAGTGCCTGTGGTACAGACCAGCACATTTACGAGGAAAAATGAGAATTTGAGACTGCGTATACATCGTATGTAGACAGCAGTACGAGTACTGGTATATCAAGAGTACGAGTTACGAGTGCAACAGGGCACACTACGAATTAATGGGAAGCGAGCACTACATAAAAAGGCAAGACTGATTCGTACCGTAGTTATTTGGAAATAAGAAATCAAATAAGAAATCTAGCCTGTGGATCAGCACTGCTGTTTCTTACCAGTATGATCAGTGTGTGTGTGTGTGTTCTTCACATCAGTGCGTGCCGGTAGCCTGTTGCACACAAGGTGTATATACTGCTGCGTACGAGTATTTTGAACAGCACAGGGGTGTACAGGTATAAGGGTGCTGCTGTCCACACCAGGGGTCAAGAACAGCCTTGGCAAAATCCATGGGAAAAGCGCGGGGAGGGGAGAAAGGAAAACGTTGCCGTGTGGTATTGCCCCACGTCGTTTCCCCACCCCCATCCGTATCCTCTTCAAGGATCCCCATGATGATGAACGAGAACATATCGAGTATTGCCGCTGCTGCTGCTGCTGCTGCTGCTTCTGTGGGTACCAGTATATCGGTATGTGGCCCATGCCAACGGCAAAAGTACGAGGGTGCATCACACACGCAAAATATCGGGGCGTGGGGACAGCATACATAAACCAGCACATTTTGTATTTTGTATTGGATTTTGTACCCGCCGGCCCGAGGCGTACCTATTTTGGTTTGTTTTTGTTTCTGCATTTATCTAGAACTGGCTTTTAGTCCGAGTCCCAACGACACCATGTCAAGTCCGGGGCAAAGTGGGGAGCGGGCAGACGCGGCCACTTAACCGAATTCATTGTGCACGCTGTAATGGGAGGGAGTCGGCGGCGCTGCGAGTACTTCGCTTGATGCATTTGCACATTCCCATCCACAACGCAATCTGATCTGCAAACCGAGCCCCTCGAGTGTTCTTCGCACGGTTGACAACAAGGCCAAGCGGGGTAGCGGGTGCTCCTGCCGACCCGGCGCCAGAATTCCAACGCAAAACAAAAACCCACCTTGAGCCCATCGTGGGATAGACCCCTTGCGGTCAGCTCCTCCTTCAGCTTAGGCACCGTCAGCTTGAGAGCCTCTTCCCTAGTAGCGACCATCGTATTCTGGCGAGGAGACAGCTGGGCTTGGATCAGAAAGTCTTTCTTCTTGCTTGTTCGCTCGCGCGTTGAGGCAAAATCAAATCCTGCTGCTTCTTAGACTGGGGAAGCAAAACCTTGCGGGCCGGAGCCAGCCAGCAAATGCACGTGAAGGTGTTGGTATTCTTCCTGGATTTATCGGTGCTGCTCTTGGTTGTCGGTGGCCTTTGCTTGGCAAGGGGATGGTCCTCAGCACGCGGCAAAAAGTGGTGGAAACCCTAGCGGAAGCATGTATGTACCGGGGAAAATGCGACATCAAAAAGGCGTTACACTTCGTCTTCTCGTCGTCGCGCCCGAGCGAGTACGCGGGTGTGTGTTTCGAGACGAATTCTTGCCTCTCTCATCGGAGCCGCTCAGACTAATCGGAGAGTCAGGGATGATGAGTGTTTACAGGGAATCGCAATGAGGGTACAGACTGCCCACCAAGAGAAACAACAAAATCACGGAAGTTCATGCCGCCGTGGACTCCCACCTCGTCGGATTGTGCTACGGAGGGGGTGGGAGGTTTTGAGGGGGGGGTTAGGGCCCGTATTAACGAGTATTAAATAAATTCAATTTGGAAAAATAAAAATAAAAATTCGCTTTTCATTGGTCAACACACGCACCAGCACCAATTTTATGCCCCAAGATCCTAATCTTTGGTGCTGGTGCGTGTGTTGACCAATGAAAAGCGGATTTGAATTAAAAAAAATCCAAATTGATTTTTTTTCTTCTTCGTTAATACGGGCCCTTATACACAAAAATAAAAAATAAACTGCTTTGTCCATCATACGACGTACGAGTATACGCGTACACACTTCTTGCGCGCGACAGCACGAATACATGTAGATAAAGAGGCACGGCTATAATACTGGAGATTGAGCTATATATCATGGATTGGGTGGCTGACGGCGAAGATAAACGGCAGCCTACGTATTTTTGTATTTTTTCTATACACAGAGAGGAGACACAGCCGGCCCAAAAAGTTGAAACCTCCACGTAACAACGCCAACAATGATCCTTCACTGCGACACTAATTCCAAGTCGTTTGCCCCCAAAAGGTGGGTAAGAGGTGAAAGAGGGCAGGTGGGGGTGCACAACTGGACGCACGTTTTGGTGGATACTAATTTCAAAGCTTTTACGAGTACGTACTACTTGGAATTTGGCTTACGTACGTACGTCGTATATATACAAGTAAAAGTGTTGTTTGTTGTTAACAGTGTGTTCTGTTCGCGTTGTAGACTCCGACGTGTAAAACGATGTGGCGGAAAAAGAAGAAGGCCGACGGACACCACACCTTTATATTTTGCTACTATTAATATCATAATACTGCTATATGCATGTAGTACGGCTACGAGTATACTGCTGTACGTATACGCCGACGAACACACCTACCTGTGGCACCGAGAACATACATGGAGCCGCCGGAGCGCAGACGGTGGGAAATGTTCACAGGTTTCGTTGCACGTACGTAGTAAGCGAGGGAATATACTAGCGTTGCTGTATAACGCGTACCGAGGGTGATGATGCTTGGGGATAGTCGTCGTGGATATAAAAAAAAAACAATAACTGGGGGCCAGCGATGAAGAGTGAATAATATGTGTGCCGAAAGCATCTACATATCGGGCAGGTCACGATCTAGACAACAAAAAGGACATCATACATCCCAAAAACAAAAATGACTGACCCCCCCCCCCTTTCTGCTTATCTTCTTTCCCTACATTATTATAGACGGACAGCACAGAGACGCCCCCCAAAAGTGAGCAGCCCGCTCCAACTTCCCCCCTCCCCGATATATCGCCGTACACAATGTTATACCGGTAAGGGTTACCCTGGGCTGGGTGATAGATTGATAGTTTACCCCTATTGCTCAGTATAGGCAACACCCTCACATTTGGCGTCCTCGGCAGGACTTGGCCTTGGTTCGAATCTTACTTCGGAAGTTTCTTTTATAGAAACGCTTGCGCGCGCGTCCCTAAAAACATGTCTCCCTAGCCGCCCAGGCCAGGTAGTGAAACGAAGCGGGTAGGTCAACGTATGGCCGTATACGGTACCACCGACGTGCAAAAATTCCCGCGGTTGAGAGGGGGGGAGAGTGTTTAAAGGATTCCTCTCTGGGCTGGGCAACGTAGCCCCTCGCACCTCGACCGACAGCTCCTCCACCGACTCCTACCTTTGTCCGCTTCCTCGACGACCCGGGCCTGATCAAGATCAAACTCCTCCCGTCGCTCTACACCACTTCACGGAGCGCTGTGTCCAAGGACCCTGCTGTCTTCAGCGTCATCAAGCCGGCGGACTGGCCTGCGGTGTTCCACGGAGCGGTGATGAACCCCGCGGACCCCCCCCCCCCTACATCCACTTGTTGACCAGCTAACAGTAGCAAATGGTTGGCGGACGCGGGAGATAGTGTAGCTTTTGTTTTTCTCGGGACACCCTCACAACATCCTTTTATTCCTAGACCTGTTTTTCTCGGGACACACTCACAACATCCTTTTATTCCTAGAACCAGAAAAAAAAAACCATGACCAACGCTCCGTTTTTTTCAGATTCGGCCTTCCGGACAAGGGGGGGGTGTACTCATTCGATTGCTTGCCTTAATCATTTGACCATTGACAACGCATCCCTTGCGAGAAGAGGGGGGGGGGGGGGCTGTACTTCATTTTCACGTATGGCCGTAGTCGTATGGCCATATAGACCCTTGCATCCCTACAATGCCGGGACGGAGCACGTTGGGTTTTCGCCAACCACAGGAAGACATTGCTTGCACCAAGCGCGAGGCGCCGTGAGGTGTTGCCCATGGAGGGTGAGCTGCATCCTGCTAAGAACCGTCTGTGAGGCGGACTTGCATATGAATGACAGCCTCTAATGAACTGGTTTAAGTTATGGTGTGGCCACTTCCAGAGGCAGAGACAGCAATGGGTATTGCTATGTATCTGCCTCGTGGGTGCCTTACCATATACACAACACGGGGGGGGGGGGTTACTTCTTATTTTCATGCATGGCCGTAGTCGTATGACCATAGACCCGGAGGGCTAAGCCACGCTGAAATCATGTGACACGATGAGTATACCATTAGCCCCGCCCCCCCCACGAACGCCGTGCGATATTTGTGTAACACGATCGATCGCGAATACCTGGTATTATCCTTCAACCGTTAGAGGGAAGAGCACCTCACCTCAGATGGAATCGGTGTGCTTGGCAACGTGCAGATAGACATCGTTCGTCCTTTGTCGGGGACCATAGTAAACACTAGTAAATAGGAACTACGGTACACACAAAATCTATATATTTAACTTTTTTTAGTAACAATATTTGGTCCTGTTTACTATAGCCCCCCGTAATAATATACGAGGTAATATGCATGTATGTCTGAACGGACTGTGCACCACATATATTTGGGTCTGTGGAAGCTTGTATGGCGATATGTCGTTGTATGCTTCGGCCCGTTTGAGGGTAGCAGGAGGGGGGTGCGTATTGGTCACACAGGTACATTGGTTTTTGGGCGCCCTTGCAGACACAAATAAATGTGATGCACTGGCCGTTCAGACATGCACAACGAAGCCTATTATATAAGAAAATCTATATATCTGCAAGTTTCCAGCATCGATTTAATCATCTGAGAAACAAGTGAAGACTTCGACCCTCCACAACGAACGGCTGGAATATAATATTATGCGTTATAGCTATCGGATCCCTGAGAAATCGCGAGGCGTTCGTGGGGGTGGGTGATGGATAGTAACGATCTCCTACTATGCGTATCACTTAATGTTAGTGTGGCTGAACCCCCCCCCATGCTCTGCCTGGAAAGGGATGCGTGGTCAATGGTCAAATGACTAAGGCAAGCAACAAATGAGTACGCCCCCCCCCCCCCTCCCCCTCGTTGGGCCTAAAATAATAACAAAACATCGTGTTGGTCACTTTTGTTTTTCGAGTGCCCTTGATCTAGATCATCTCGATCCTGACAAACGTGGTTAAGAATGGTGATATGTTGTGCAGGAGGATCAGATCTATCTATCGATCTGTTGTTGATACAGATCCAACCCAGGAAGTATGTACGAGTCGTATGTGCTGGATTAGTGTGTGCAGAGTATAGTATGCTCCCACCCGGCGACATGAGAGCTACTGTAGGCCATACAGATCATACAGATCAGGAGTATTGTACCTTCCCTGAAAGCATCCATCTCTACACTATTTATACTATCTATCAAGATCATTGAGCGGACTGGACGATCTTATTCGATGTATGTGCGCAAGGAAAGAAAGGCTATACCAGCACTTTCTAACGGAAGAACAAACTCAATACGATTACTACTACTACTACTACTACTACTACTACTACTACTACTACTACTACTACTACTACTACTACTGTAATCAATCGCACACTGCGCTCATAAAAATACGTGTGAGGCGTTGTACTGAAAGAAGAGCGGTCGGCATCACGTTCGAAGAATGGTACGAAGCAGAACATAAATATGCATACATATGGCCGGTTTATAGATAATGTATGTAGGTGATTGCTGCAGAGACCTCTGTCGCAGACTGTGGCCAAGGATAGAGCAGCAGAGTAAGGATAGGTAGGGCATATGACGAGGCGGCGGACGGAGGGAATATACAGAGGAGCGAGCGACAGACGCGACACTCGAACTTTGCAACCGTGGACACGGGCCCACTGAACCCACTGAAACCAATAATGCGCGGAGGGGGTGACCGGGAGGGTTCTTCCACCACATTCCAGAAATAAGCACTATACCAGGTACTCAGTATATACTAGTGTGTAGAAATATAGTACTGTAGTATATGGACTCTTTTCAAGGGTAGCAAGGGTAGCTCGTCGGTGACCTACGTGAACTACCTGAGCCGCTCATCCGTTCCCAGGATGAGCTATATAGGCGATAGCTCATCTGCACATGCTTTGAAAGCTTGAGCTGTACCAGGTAGAGGATAGCAAAACTATTTTACGCATATTTGCCCAGGGTGAGCTATATATGAGCTACATAAGCTAGCTCAGTTGTCCCCGTGATGAGCTATAGGAGCTAGTGCTCATGTAACATGAGCTACACATGTTCCTACGGCTTGAGCTACAGGCGGTAGTTCCTCTGCACATGTTTCGAAGACTTGAGCTATAGGCACAGTGGCTCATGTACACGTAACATGTTTTCCTGACTTGAACTATAGAGGCGGTAGCTCATCTGCACATGCATGTTTTCAAAACTTGAGCTATATAGGCGATAGCTCATCTGCACATGTTTTCGAAGCTTGAGCTATAGGCAATATAGGATCTAGCTCAAGAGCTGTCATTATTATGTTATTATAATATTTTTCTTCCGACAATGTGCAGGGCATTATTCATTCAGAATGAAAAAGCTGACACAATTCGTTGAATACCACCAATCTCATTCAACCACTTCTTCTCCTCTGCGTGTACTCAATAGAATACGCACCCTTTACCCAATTATTGTACCTGCTATACATCTATTCGCCGTGCTTCCTACTCCGCATCTACATTCCACCCCCACGCCATGGGAAGTAATATGTATCGAATCTGGATCGAAGCTCGCGCGCGCGTGGACTCCCAAAATGAGAGTTTTTGGAAATTCTGAATGAATAATGCCCTGCACATTGTCGGAAGGCAAATCATATAGTAATAATACAATTGTAATAATATGTCCGGGTGTGGTAAACAAATGTCGTCTTGATCAAGACGAGCCTTTTTATTTCTTTCTGTGCTGAACCTCTATTGATTCTCGTCTTGAAATCTTTCGACCAAGACGATACTTTTCTTCACTCGATTTCAGTAAACAGTGTGAGTATGAAAACGAAAAAATTACGAAAGAACATCGATAATAAAGTTGACCAGAATGTATGAAAAATATATATTAATTACTTGATTTCAGTATAGGAAAAAAACTTGAGTTAGGAAACGTAAAGCTGACAATTTTCTGCACAAGGTGTGGTATGAATGGAATGTTTTTATAATAGGTGTTATTGAGGGTGTTATAATATGCATGTTTCGCCAGGGGAAAGAGCTACAGCAGGCTACGTACATGACCTATGAATAATATTTTGTTTTCCCGGGGTGAGCTATAGGCGATAGCTCATCTGCACATGTTTTGAACGGTTGGGCTATATACGTAGAGCATAGCTCATCTTCTGCACACATTTGCTCAAGGTGAGTTATAGGAGCTACATGAGCTAGTTCTTTCGGCCCATAATGAGCTATGGGAGCTACATGAGCAGCACATGTTTTCCCGTCTCGAGCTTGCGATAGCTCGTCATCTGCGTATGTTTTCAAATCTTGAGCTGTAGAGGATATAGCTCATCTGCACATATTTGCCCAAGGTGAGCTATAACAGGAGCTACATGAGCTAACTCATTTGGCCCAAAATTAGCTATAGGAGCTACATGAGCTGCACATATTTCCCCCGGCTTGAGCTATAGGCGATAGCTCATAGATATATGCACACGTTCTGAAAGGTTGAGCTAGAGGATAGATACTCTGCACATATCTGCCCGAGGTTAGTACTACATGATGAGCCAGCTTTTTTGGCCCAAAATGAGCTATGATGGGAGCTATACATGAGCTGCATATGCCCCCCCCGGCTTGAGAGCTATAATAGGCGATAGCTCATCTATCTGCACATGTTTTGAAAGGCTGAGCTATCATATAGAGGATAGCTCATCTACACATATTTGCCCAAGGTGAGCTATAGGAGCTACGTATAGATGAGCTCGCTCATTTGGCCCTAAACGAGCTTAAGGGGCTACATGAGCTACACATACATACATACATGCTTCCCCCGGCTTGAGCTAAAGAAAGGCGGTCGCTCATCTGCACAACATACATGCTTTGAAGGCTTGAGCTATATTATACCTGGTACATAATAGATGAGCTATAGCGCATGAACTACTACTGTCCCACGTGTGGAGTCTGATCATCTTTGTATGACCAGAATACGGCAATGATGTGTGAAAACGACCATTAAAACGTACTCACTGCACTTTGCTGCCAGCTCAATTTTGAAACGGAAAAGTGCAATAGTCGTCTATTAATCGCAAGTTTCGTACCTGGTAAGTTCTGGATTTATGTGGCGAGAGGTTTTCACAGTTTTCGCCATTAATCCACGATTATTTCGGAAATATAAGCGATAACATGTGCACGCTACGTACTACATGTAACAACAGTACACTAATCTAGTGTGTGTTGTCTTCACATTAAACCCGTTCTTTCTACCCAACCACATCAGTACACCCAGTGTCTGTCCTGATTCCTAATCCTAGAGAGATACAAATTCTGTGGTCACAGACTGTGAAACAGAGAAAAACCTAAACAAAATAAACGCAAATTAATGTAGTGCGTTGGAAAAGTTTGGCTGTAACTACAGGCAACCCTTGTCATGTCCATGAAAAAAACGTGAGACTCCTCCTGTCGACGCATTCATTCTTGGATGACCCGGTCAACTCCGAGTTCAGTCATTTTCCTGCTATCGTTGTCCACCATCATGACTCACCAGGTACTGCCTGTGTTTCGATCAAAGTGCAATCTACGCGAATTATAATAGTTGTACTGCGCGCGAATTTCCTCGATGCTGTGATCGAGAGGGTGAGCGGTGAGCGCACAGGGATATCGTATCATTGTTGGGAGCGGTGAGAGATACCGTAAATAGAAAAGAGGAACAGCGCGGAAAGCTCTCTAACAAAACCGTGGCGGCTTTACGGCTCTACGAGAAGAAGCGGGTGTCTGGGATGACACCGAACCTGGCCGATTATGACCCTCCACAAATACCAAGCTCGCGAAGAGGAACGTCGCAGCAGGGTCAGGACAGGACATATAATATAATAACACGACACAGGACAATACATGTGAGGTCCAAGTAGTGCTTGTAGTTTTTTTTAGATTGTGAAGACCCCGTGAGTCGTATATTTTGCTTGCTCTCTAAGGACCACCAGCGCAATGCCTCTGTGAAACCGACGATTCTCGAAAAAACAGCCTGCCCACATTCTACAAGTGGCAGCAGCACAAGTAGGCACCCACCCTGTACAGAGAGTGCAAGCCGCCGTAAAAAAAATAGACACCGGTTAAAGTATGTTACACTATTACAGCCGTTGCTCGTGGCACTCAAAATAAGGAAAGGGGATACACTCGACGATCACTAGGGGGGTCGGACCGAGAAACGACGATAATAACGCGCATAAACCGGCCGAGTGGGCGCACCCCTAAACACCATCGTCGCTTGTACATTCGCGATCAAAAGCCGGAGGCAGCTATTTCTCACGTACAAACCTATTTTCAGCAACAACGGCACCATGTTTCTCGACACTCGCCCGGGGACACGTTATTGCTAGCGGCGGACAACCGGCTTTTTTTTGAGCAGCGACAGACTCGGTAAAGAGAAAAGAAAAACAAGAACCCCCCCCCCACCCAAAGACTCAACACTACACGAGCGCACCGTATGATAAGCAGTGCAACACCAGTAAATACGTGCTACGCGGCGGTGGGGCACGACAGCCACTTTCGACAAAACCAAGGCTGACGTGCTCGACGCAGGGGGAGGCACGATGGCTCAGGCCATACAACGCCAGGAAAACCATGCAAGAGAAAGCAGGGCCCCGCAACCCCCATCATTGGCACCACGGTGCCCCTCACCCCCCCGCTTGTATATACTACTGCAGCAACAGACTATTCCACAAAGAAGCTTCACAAGTAGAGCAACCCGATGACGAGCCAACTGGTGACCAAGGCGGTTCCCTCTCTGCAACGCCTACGTACGCGAAGATGCGGCTTTCAAATACTTGACAGTGCCGTCCCCATCCCCGACCTTCCCCAAGTTTCTCCAAAAGCCGCGAGGCATTCCCCGTAAGGGTGCGCTTGTTTAAGAATCTCAACCCCACGGCGAGATGGCCTGACTGAAGTGAAACCCACCACGGCGAAAAGGGTTTTTACAGGGGCGACTGCAACACCAATCTCTCTAACCGTCAAGGTGGTTCACGAGGAAATGTTCTTCAACCCAAGGGCCGGACTCAAGGGCCCCAACGGCAGGCGCGCAATATAGCCGCACAGGCTGTTGTGGCCCACAGCCGAGGCAAAAAAAAATCTACAAGAGTTAGCAGCCGACCCAATTCAATCGCGATAAACACAAAACAAAAAAAAAGCAGAAACATCACACCCTCGGATCGTATTTCTTGCCCTTCTCGAGCACCGTCTACACCGGCCAACATAAAACTACAAGCCCTGCGTAGGAAGCCACGGCTGGTGCGGCTGGCTTACTCGGCGGTGGTTGCCGCGGGAGGCTCCGAAGCGGGTGCTTCTACCGCGGTTTCCACGGTCTTGGCAGGCTCGGCAGTTTCTTCCGGGGCAACCGCCTGCGTACGTGGGGCGGTTTGGTTGGGAATGGGATGGTTGGTCGGGAATTTAGTACAAGTGACGGCAGACGGCACACAGGTGAAAAGCTTATCATGAGCGAAAAGGAAAAGCAAAGGAAATGCTTACGAATCACGTCTGTCCGCACCGTCGTTTTTCGCCCAACAGTCCGCAACAGCACTGCTACTGTTGTACCAATACTAAAAATTCAAGTATGTATCATACATGCAGTAGTAGTGTAGTATATAATAGCAGCCACCATAACCCAATAGCTGGTACCTGGTATGTATATATACCAGGTACTACTGTACCAGGTACACAACTTTGAATCTTTGAAAAAGCCTTGGGACATGCAACACAAGAACAAAGGACAACAGTAGCAGTTGCACGTCAAACGTCGAAGCACGTGAGGGTCACGTCGATTCAGTCAATAGCTCCTCCACGATAAAGATATGCGCAAACAGCGCAAAGAATCGCGGCACACATACAGGGGATGCCCCGCACAAAAGCTGCTCGCTAATAGATGTATATACATGCACAATCGAGCAGGGAAGAGTCGATCAAAACACCCAACACATGATACATGATGCGCCGACAAAACATGACTGTTAAAGCGCGAGACCTTCGTGAATTCAAGTTGTACGGCGAGGGACCTCCCAACACGCCAAGCGGCACACCATATACCAAAACGCCCCTTCATCTATGAAATGCGCCCACAGGAAGACAATCAATTCCCAGCAAGACACGCAGGCGCAACAAGGCGACACAACGCTTGAATATTGAATATAGCTGCTGTAAACCAACCGTTCAAACGTGTACTTGTACTGCTGCAACTTGTACGCATATCCTACGAGTAGGCGTAGTCTTTCTCTTGTGCCCTCACCTTGGCCTTCTTGGAGTCAGGCTCTTCCGCGTCACCGGAGACCTCCTCCAACGCCCTCGTCGGTGCGGCCACCTCCTCCACCTCAGACGTGGTCACGGCGGCGTCGGAAGCCGGTGCGGCCGTTTCGGTGGCGGCGGCGGCAGGGGCGGCGACCTCGGTCACCTCGGGGTCAGCGTCGGCCTTCTCCGCCGATGGCTCTGCTGGCGCCGCCGCCTGCAACGACAAGGCAAGGGTTTCCATAGGATTTTGTTGCGGGGACGGGCAGGGACGACAAAAAGGTTACGGTAAACGATAAATAAACGAATACTGGTACAAAAGAGAGGGCTACGGCCAGAGCTCCAAGAGCAGTCGGCAAGACAACTTAGCTGGTTTTAAAGGACATAGTATAATTGACTCGTATTTATACTCGCAGCGAATGCTTGTTTGTGTTACCAAGCAAGTAGCAAGGAGTGCCGTAGGGTTTCCGAGCGTTTCCCCTCCAACGCTGCGATCACATGCATCACGATTCGTACGTCGCACACACCAGGTGTGTTAAATTTCGAAAATTGCAGCTCGTTCCGCGTACGTATACGTACAGGCTGCGTATCTTTACAAAAGTTGAAAAAAACTACTTTCGTCGAAAATCATCTTGCAAACTGACTTGAGTGTGATAATGTCGCTTGGCTGTGCCCTTTTTGTCGCACGTCACGCGGGTGGCGTTGTTGCAAACGACGATTACGTAAATACTGGTGTGGTTTTTCGTATATTATTATTAATAGTACGAGTACTGATACGAGTACGATCTATTATTGATGGTAGTTGTGTACCAAGGTATTTCGTTATGATCTCACCCGGGTTTAACAACGCAGTAACACCACTACAAGCAGTATTAATAGTACTAATAGTAGTGCAGCGCACCTAATAGTAAGAAAGCCAGACTGATATTTAGAGGAACATGAGAAATTCGAGATTCGTTATCTTGAGAATAGTGTAGAAATCACCCTCTCTCAAATAAGAAATCCAGCCTGGGCCAACTTTCCTGTTTCTTATTATTAATATATAGGTGTCCTATACTGCTGTACAGCAGCAGTACCAGAAGAGCTCTACGTACGCCCACTCTTGATACGCGTACGACATATTTTACACTACTCGTATTACGACGACATATTGTACACTGTACACTACTCGTACGAGTACGCGCCTCGTCAGGTCATTCGTGTACCAAACACGAAAACTTGGCACGTCAAAATTTAAGTAAACAGCAGTTAACAAAGAAACCTTCGTACTGACTGCACGTATCTGGTACGAGTACGAGTCACAAGGGAAAGGGGACACCCGAAAGGCGGCACGCTGGATGGCAGATACGTACACAGATGGTGGAGACAAGGCGTTATTTTGAGGAAAGGAAACCCTTGATTGGATCTGACTGGAGTTGCTGCCAATAACCAATAACATCCTTACAACGTCGCCAGTCGTCGGCTCAAGGTCGCGGCAACAGACACGCATCGCATGATCGAGCGATAAAGCCGCTACGTGAGTACTCGTAGTACTGTCTGTACGTACGTAGTGCAGTTCGATTTTTGAATCGTAGACTGATGCTGGTGCGAACGCTTGGTAACTTACAGCAGATTTTCGTCATGTTCAAGCGAGTTTGTGCTTGCTGTGTGTCTGCTGTCTGCTGGACAACGTATTGCCGGTGCGAGTATGCTGTACGTATAGACCGATACGTACATACCCTCGGGATAGCATGATAGTTCATCACACAACGCAAGAAAGGCCGAATGCTTTTTCGTAAAGCGAGAGGGAGCCTCCAAATAAATACAATCTCACCTCGGTCGGCGCGGCTTCGTCCTTCTTGGCTTCCACCTCCGCCTCGGCTGCCGCTTCCGCAGCAGGCTCCCCGTTTGCCGCACCGTCGAGGTGGGCCACAAGAGCCTCCAACATCCCCGCTTGCTGTACGGAACAGAACACAACAGGAACATTCAAAATGCATTGGGAGATTGGGAGTTTGAGCCGAATTCGAGTACGTACAAATATTTGAAATTTGAAAATCGCGATTATTCATTTTTTCTTGACTGATTTTGTCCACGTCGCCGTAATCTAGAACAGCAAAACAAGGAGAGCAAGGCAACGGAGGCCTTGGTGCAACATCTCGGGACGCAAGAGACAGGAGATGCGACACAGATATTATGATCACGAGCCATGACGTCTGAGGAACGCTTACAGGTATGGAACAAGGCGGAACGCTGCTTGCGGAAGTCGTCGGAGATCGTAAGGATGTTGGTGTGCGAGTACTCGTACCAGCTACGAGTCGTACGTCGTACGAATTTCTGAGCGGAGAAAAAGACCACAAAACAGCCTCTGGTCATGTCTGCTAATGGAAAAAACACAAAGCAGGTGAAGAGGTACAGCAGTCGTCGACATGGAGAGGATTCAGCAGGTCGCCTTCGCCCTCTCTCAGCAGCCAGGCAAACCATTCGGCCAGACACAACTACCCGGTTCGAGGCATGGCGACAGGATCTCATCAGGGTGTACAGATACTGCGAGCGCTAGAGAAGGTCGGGCCGAGGGCATCCCAACCACAAGCAAGTCCACGCCAAGAACTGAAGAACCAAGTATCGAGCCGGAAACGCCGAGCGCGATTCTCCCAATTAAGTCAGTCCGCCTTCTCATCAAAACCAAAAACACAAAAAAACAACACATTTCCATTTGGTCTGCATGGACCGAAAGTAGACAGCACCCACGGATCGCGCTGCAGGAGAGGCCTGAACCCAACCCAGTGCATAGTCGGGGTGCATGCCCGGCAGTTTTGGTAGCCTGCATCACCGGTGGCGTGCTGGATCTCGGGGCGCGAAATGAACGGCTTGGAGCGCGGGAGATTTTTGGCGCGACAAAAACCAGCCGAAAAAAAATCAAAAAGTCAAAACTCGAACAACCCTGCACTTGACTTTCTACCAAGCCGATGCTCAGGCCCAAGCCGCAGGAGCGAGCTACAAATCAGCCCACCGACACAGACGCTGGGACACAACCCTGGCGAGCCGACACAGGCATGGGAAAAGCGGGCAGTCTGCGGCAGCAACGAGCGTGCGCTTGGTGGATATTTCAAACTTCTCGACGCCACGAAATACCGGAACATACCCACAAAGGGACACCAGATCAAGCGATAGGGTGCCCGTATCTTGAATCGCAAAGAAGACACCAGAGGGAAAAGGCAAGCAGCACGAGGATGCAGTTGAATTTCGAATGCCCGGTGGTCGCGAGGCTGCGAAACAGAAAGGATCCACGGCGCTCTTACCCAAGTCTTATCGCCTACTCTGCACAAACGCTAGCCCTGCCGCAAGATGCAGCGTCGAGGGTAAAGTGGTGGGGCGAGCAAAGTTGGCGTTCGGGTTATTTGTGGAGGTACAGAACGAAGCTAGCTCTAACCTTGAGGCCAGAAGATGGCAGCCCGCGACTCTCGAGCTCAGCCGTGAGCTCCGCCACGGTAAGCGCCTCCGCCTCAGCCTTGGTGGTGATAGGCATGACTTGCGAAGTGGCGGGGAGGTTAGGGGTTCGGGTGGGGGGGAGAGGTAGGGAGCGGGGAGAGGTGGGGATGCTGCTTCTGGGGCGCGATGCTGCTGTCGCTCCCAAGTTCGGCAGAACGACCGGTTCAATTATTTCGGTGCTATTTTGGCCAACCTCGAAACAGGAAGAGAATTCAAAATTGGAGGCGTTATTTTCTTCTCGGCAGAATACAAAAGAAAAGGCGAACCAATCACAACCCTCTATTCTGTTCCTGCTGTACCTCGTACCTCCCACATAGTACCTTCATTCTTGCACCCTGTGGGGGTACAACAAAAAGGTATACGCGCGGCGCTCTCCTCGTTCTTTCAGAAGATCGTCATCGATCAAAACTCAAAACGGAAGGACCTTGCACCTTCCACACATACATGCATAACCTGAGAGAACAGCAGTGTGCCAGATCGAACGTGTGGGCAGCGTAGCACAAGAAACGCGCACATAAGCAACGAGCGAGTTGTGGTTGTAGGCGTAGACACCAAGAAAGCGCCCACCCGAGGAGATACGTGGACGAAGCCCACACATATGATACATGGCAGTGCGCAGAGAGGGGAGGCGGGTGCTCCTCCAAAAAATCCAGCAGTACAGGGCACCTAATAAGAAACAGGCTATAATAAGAAATCCCGGCTGAGATTCAGAGGAAAATAAGAAATTCGTCATTTATCTTGAAATTATTGCAGAAAGCACCCTCTCTCCAATAAGAAATCCAGCCTGGACCATATTTACTGTTTCTGATTACTTGTATAGGTGTCCTGTACAGCAGCACTGTACAGCAGTACAGAACACCTACACAAATATGCGAAGCAGAAAATCTGACCCATTCAGGCTGGATTTCTTATTTGAGAAAATGGGTGCGTTCTGCACTACACAGATAGTATTCTAAGAACTTCACAGTTAAGAAATCCTGGTGGTACTGGTGGTGGTGGTGGTGGTGGTGGTACCTGTGTGGTGGTTGTTTGTGGTTGTGGTGCTGCTCCTTACTCTGTTGATTTTAAACTCAATCCCCTCCGGGGGACGGTTCAGGAGAGGCCTGTTGCCTGCGGTTCGCAATTAAATACCCCATTTGCCATGCGGTTGCTGCGTGATTTCAACCAGGCACAGTGCAATACTTGTAGGGCGACCGGAACAAAAATGCGCGACCAACACTATTATTATTGATACAACAACAACACTCTCCGCTCCCCTTGGTCAATGGTCAAATGATTACCACAAAATGTAAGCAAGCAACGAACGAATGATAAGTACCCCCCCCCGCCTACCTGATGGACCGAAACACATATATATATATCGCTACAAACATGCTTCCACAAGACACAGCATGTATGTAGTGCACTGGTGCCCGTTCAGACAGCATGCACACGAAGCCTACCTGCACTTTTCCGAACACCGGCCGGTTTGATCTGAGGTGAGGCATGTACAGTAACGCCGGGCGAAATGTGTTACTCGTACTGTAGTATTTTTTTCAGTACTGTTGTACCCTGCAGGGAAAGTAGACTAAACATGTTGGAACAACACCAAACACTAAAGTAAATCGTAATAACACGAGGTTCGGCGTATAAGTCGTACTACTCGCGCTTCCACTATTATACGTAGACGGTTAATTTCGATACATGACCGCAATTGGCATGGTGGGTTTCCTTACAAACCTAGCTGGGTCCCCGAAGGACCACAGGAACAACCAACCGCGGTCTAGCTGGTACGCGCATACTATTAATGGTTTTCTATTTTCTGCAGCCCATCATCACTACCATCTATTCTTCACTCTGACCTGGGGTGAGGTACAGTACAGTAGTATAGGGGGGGCTGATGCCGATGACGTGGGGTTGGCACATAGATAGATGCTGAGTAGGGGATTAACATACGCAATTGAACGGAAGAAGGATAGTACATGCTTGACTTTTCCTGCAGTGGGGGGGGAAATGAGTGGGAGGATTTATTGCTTTGGGATTTTGTCGGCCGGTCGTCACGAAACATGTTCAGGTATGAGGTGTGTCGATCATTGGATGAAGAAGGGAAACATAGATATGTACTGTAGCAGGTACAACAATATTTGGGTGAACGGTGGTAGTGCGTATTCTATTCAGTACACGGAGGGGAGGAGAATTGGTTGGAGGAGATTGGTGGTATTCGACAAATTGGGTCAGCTTTTTCATTCTGAATGAATAAGGCCCTGCACATTGTCGGAAGGCAAATACTATAATAAAGTAGTATAGTAGTAGGTCTTCTTGCCCCCCTGACTTTCTTCCGCTCCTGTCTTGAGTATTTCGATCACTCCTTCCCCCCCCTGCAACGCTTGCCGACTCGCCCATTGCATGCAATTACTTGTGTTTATCTACCACGCTTCGTACTTTCCTCAACCGTCTATAACGAAGTTATCCTTGAGTTAACTAACAAAGTGTGCCTCGCGGCGGGGGAGGGCATAGGCTACTTTTGTGTGAGACTGATGTCCCTAAGTCGGATACGTGCCCTATTCTACTTTTTCGTGGCATGCCACAGGCTCTGATGTAACATCCGCGGCACGCCGTGGGCAATACCACAACATTTTCCAAGACATGCCGCGGCACGCCAAGACATAACGCGGCATAACGCGGCAGCCCACGACATTTTCCACAGCATGCTGCGGAATGACTGCCCCGGCAAGGCCCATGGCAAGCGCCACGGGAACCCTCTCGGCATGTTCCAGTAAGTCCCGCGGTAACTACGGTACTCCACGCAATACCCACGGCAATACCCACGGCTAGTCCCGCGGCATATATCGCAGTAACACCCGCGGCAAGCCCCGCGGCACGCCCCGCTGCAAGTACTGCGCGGCAAGCACTACGGCAACACTCGCGGCGGCAAGCACCGCGGTAACACCGACGACGCATGCTATACGGTAGCCTGCATGCAGGTGCACCATTGTTTTTGCCTTATAAGGGTGGTCACTTAGGGAGCTCTATACCTCACACCAAAAACTGATTTCAGAGGGAAATCATAATACTACAACCAATGAACAGCACGATGGCCTGAGTATGCAATAAACAATAAGCCAAGACAAGAGTGAAAGTACGACGGTTTGGGGCTAAGGAGGCCGATCATTTAAAAACCATTTCAGCCAAAGCGTTCTACCTTTATCGTAGAACGTGTCCCACGGTAACACCCGCCACAAGTCCCGGGGTAACACCCGCGGCAAGTCCCGTGGCAAGTCCCGTGGCAAGTCCCGTGGCAAGTCCCGCGGTATTTACCGCGACAGGTACCGCGGCAAGGACGGCGGGAAGATCCGAGGGAAGACCCGCGGAAAGGCCCGCGGGAAAACCAACGGCAAGGCCCAATGGGAACGGGGTGCCAAGTATCCCTCCGGCGGCTCCTGCGGAGGGCTGATTATATTTCTGCACCTTGTGGGTGGGAGTAGGATGCCAAATGGGATGCGCCCACTGCGACGTCAACATAGCCAAGGGGAGCAGGGATCTTGCCGTGGAGCTTGCCGCGGGTGTTGTCACGGGACTTGCCACGGATGTTGCCGCGGTAATTGCCGCGGCACTTGCCGCGGGACTTGCCGCGGGACTTGCCACGGGACTTGCCGCGGTAATTGCCGCGGGTGATGCCGCGGAGCTTGCCGTGGGTCCTGTGGTGGGTCTTGCCGCGGGTGTTGTCGCGGGCCTTGGTCATGTCGTGGGTGTTGCCACGGTTCTTGCCGCAAATCGTGCCGTGGGTCTTGCTGTGAGGTTTGCCGTGGACACTGTTCAGGAGCATACCGTGTGAGTCTTACCGTGGGTCTTGCGGTGGGTCTTGCCGAGGGGTTTGGCGTGGACGCTGCCGCGTAGCTTGGCTTGGGACGCCATGGCAAGTCCCACCGCAATATCCGCGGGCGCAACCGTAGCACGTCCCGCGGCAGGTGGTAACCCGCGGGCTTTGCCGCGAAATGTCGAAGGGGGAACTGCCACGAAAACGTCAAATCATGGGCATCCGCCGGTACTTCGTCGGGATGCAGACGTCTATTTACTTTCAGTGCTCTTCTGGGTGGCGAGTTTTGAAAGTCTACCGAACAGCTACTACGGATGCGGCAGGTTTTGAGCGAAAACACAACATTCCAGATATAGTTGGTAGCGTACCCGAGGCGGGTGCTCTTGATATGTTTGGGCGCGTGCTCCACCTTTTCGGTGCTTACACGTCAACATCATCGGACGCATGCTACGTACGGTAGGGGTGCACCATGTTTTTGCCTCATAAGGGTGGCCACTTGAGGAGCTCTGTACCCCACCCAAAAAATGGTTTTGGAAGAAAACAAAAGTGTTACCCGATGAACAACCTCATGGCCTAACTATAAATTATATATATATATATGTATTGTAACACAATAATGATATTCCGACAGTTTTGGGTTAAGGTGCCCCGATCATTCCGAAAACGTCCCAGCCAGAAAAAGGTACAGTACCTTTATCGTACGACGCGTCATCGCGCCTCGTCCATCTCATGCATGCATCTTGCTCTCATGTGCACCCTAAACAGGAGCACCGTTGCTTATGTGCAGGCTCGCTCATTGTTGAACGAAACGACCCGCAACTTCTGAACTATCAACGTTTTTTTTTAAAGATATCGTGTGTCGTGTACAGTATATGTATGGGTGCTGAAAGCGGACGTAGTCGAGCTCCTACTGTACGAGAGCGTGATGTGGCTCGAGCAAGGCTCTCTACGACAAACTGCGGGAAGCCCACTCATATTGCTCCTTCCATGCATCGGCTTGCGCAAGAGAAAGCCCGACGATCACAGACACGGGCCACGACAGGGCATGCCTTATATACAAGCATTTCAGACACGGGCCACGACAGGGCATGCCTTATATACAAGCATTTCATGCCCAAAACATGTCTGACTGCCCCGGCTCGTTAACTGAAGAATAACCCCATATCGTTGTCTACCTACTTAAGGTATATACAGTAGGTAATCGGATCACACTTTCAAGCTTTTCAGATTCAGTTTACTGGTAAGTTACTGATATGAATACTATAGAGCTTCTTGCCGGAGGGGACCCATAAAATAAATCGGAGCACCTTTCGTAGCACGTGCCCACACCATGTCTCACACCGATGCGCTCGTAAAGACAAGCTCCGAGGGCATCGGGGTGACGGCGTGCAGATGGCACGGATGCACACTATTTGTCTTTTTCGTGGCAGTAACCACCGGTAGTGCCCACGGTATTCCGCGGCATGCCGCGGTGTGCCGCAGAATGCCGCGGGGTTTTCATCTGCCGAGAGACGTGCCACGGCTGTGACCACGGCCAGTTCCGCGGTATTTTCCACGACAAACCTCACGGAAAAAACCACGGCAAGACCCACGACAAGACCCGCGGCAAGACCCGTGGTAGATACAGCAGTAACAACCGCGGCAAGCACCGCGGCAACACTCGTGGCAAGATCCGCGACAGGTCCCGCGGTGTGTGCCGCGGAAAGATACACGACAAGACCCGCGGCAAGTACCGTGGAAACACCTGCGACAAGTTCGGCGTCAACAACTGCGGCACGTACTGCGGAAAGACCCGCGGGAGGCACCGCGGCAAGACCCGAGGAAAGACCCGCGGCAAGACCCGCGGTATGACATTTACCGCCGCAACACACAAGGCATCTGCCGCGGCATTTGCCACGGCTAGACCCGTGGAAATACCCGTGAAAAGACCCGCGGAGAGGCCCACGGAAAAACCCGCGGTATGACATTTACCGCAGCAACACACAAGGCATTTGCCGCGGCATTTACCACGGCTAGACCGGTGGAAATACCCGTGGAAATACCCGCAGAGAGGCCCACGGAAAAACCTGCGGCAAGATCGGCGGAAAGGTCCGCGGAAACGTCCGCGGAAAGTAGACCCACGGCAAGCCCCGCGGCAGATACCGCGGCAATGCCCACGGCAAGCCCCACTGCAAGGACCCACTCTTCGATAGCAACTACGACACGGGAGGTGGATGTCAATGCGGGTATGAGTGGGAAAACGAGGGGTACTAGGGAGGCCGTTGTATTGGGTCCGGTTCGATACTCCTTCGGTTCGAGGGTAGATAGGTACACCGGAAACAGCGCCTCAGAAAATATATCGGACATGTGAAAACTTCGGGCGGAGTGGTGTACCCTGTATAGATATACCCGAATGAGTGTTTAAGAGGAGGAGGGATAGCACAATGCATATTCAGAGAAGCGATCATTTCTCGGTAAACTCGTAATGGTAAACACCCCTGAACCCCAGGAAATACACAGTGCTGCTGGGCTACACATGTATCGAGTAGCCACTTACTACTGGGTTCTCGGCACGATATAAACCCACAGCAATAATGTCATAAACGTTCCAGCCCTTTGAGCATCTTGATGCATAAGAGCCGGTGTATAAATGCTACCCCCCCGTGCATCCTTCTTGCAGCTTTTTCCAGGTCTTAGGACAATTAATCCTAGCCCCCCCCAAAATGTTTGTGAAAGTTCAAATGCATCATTACTCAAAGCTTCCACAGGAATCAGCATGCCGGTGACCCTATGATCACAGTGTGACATCAGTATCCCCGTTCACAGCCAACTATGTAACACGATGGTCTGAGGCACGTCGATGTGCTTCGAGGTCGAGTCTGTCACCGAATGATATCGCAACTTCATTATTCTCGAATGACTCAGTGCATTGTACGCCGCGGTCAGGCGGGAGAAAGCACCACACGCGCCGCATGAAAATGGCATCCGTAGCACTCATTCAAACATGCCCACACACTAGGAGTAGGCCCCTGCGGCCGAAAACGTGACGTACCTCTGTGTCCTAGAAAACAGCTTACTGCTCCCTCCAAACATCACTTTCTGCCACGGACACATACCTCTCATCGGTTGCCGTACTGGCGTACTTTGCGCCCGACAAAACCTCAAAATACTTGACGAAGCGTTTCAAGTGCACACAATTTCGTGCAATCGGAGCACCTTGCTACCCTCTCTACGATTCTCGATGTGTCGAGGTCCATTCTGGTTTGAAACCTACATCGGACTGCCTTTTACTTCGTTACGCGGCCAGTCGTCCCCGAGTCAGTTCTCGACGGGCACTTGAAGCTACAGGCCGGTCTACAGCCGAACTAATCAATCTACAGGAGCAGAGGCCGGATTTCCCACAATCTTGTCTATTCGGGTATCTTGTTACTGTAGTACGCCCTTGGCAGGTGGCAGCACACGCTTGCGCTGGCAGTGGTTTAACTACAGTGCCTGGTTGGTGGTTGGAAATCGAAAAATGTGTTTGATGTTGAATGTGCCGCCTTTGCCCCAACCAACTTGAGATGGGCTTCGGAGGTCCCAAGTCAGACTCGGTGAAGAAAATAACATATCAAGGTAGAGGATAACAATCAGACTTCGCAGAGTGGGTGCTACACTCTGATGCCTGGACGTCTAGAGTACTGATATGCCCTACGTACGAGTTTCACTTTACAGTTCTGGTGGAACTGTATGAGCAACGATGCTTGTCAGACCTAGGAGTAGAACATGTTGTCGTTACTAATATGTTCTACAGTACGTAGAACTCTCATTTTAAGAAATGTCATCTGTAAAAAACGAGACCTTCTCCTCTGAACACAATCGGCGATTGCACAGCTGCTACTGCGTGCGACATGGCGACACACAACGTAGCAGCTATACGTTATGGTGGTCACGCTACGACGCGCTTTGGTGTCGTGCAATATTACAGTACCGGTATCTACTAAGTTGACCTCGCTGTTGATGCCTGCTTCTTAAGACCCCTCTTCAGTGGGAGTCGCATCTTCAGATACTGCAGATGTCGCAAACAAATACCTGTTGCTGATTGACAACTTTACTGTCAGGTCATCGTCTCGTTTAACGTTTGTGCAGTGAAATACCGTTGCAAATATATCTCCTCCCTTGATTGTAGAGTTTGTCAACTCAATCGAAGGGTGTAAACGCATGTTCTGCTAGGTTTTTTCCGTGGGTGGCTTACGCTGACTACCTGTAATGACCATTCAAACATATGTTCCAACAACTGCCTGTCAGAAGGCAACCGCAAGAGTTCAAAGTCTGCCGTGTTTTGCATAACTATCTCCTTAATTAGTGCCGCACATACGTGTCCAGCAGTGCTCCTGCACTGGTAACCACCACCACAAATTATCCGTAAATTATCAGTTAAATACCGGCTTAGATGATCCCACTGAAGACTTTATGGGCGATATATTTGGTGAAGTAGACGTGGCTAGTGAAGCTGGAACATAATATGTAGCTGATGTTGCTGCCCATGTCACCCCCGTTATGCTGTCAGAAAACCCCCTTTCGCGGCGGTGATGCTAGGTCGGGCCAGGAAATGTTCGACCAGCCCGATGGGGAACCGGTAGCGATACCTGCTGGGGAAGTTCGTCTCTAGCTCTGAGATGTCGTCCTCGGTCACCACGTAGTTAGATGCTAACCTTTCCTTCCTGCACGGTTTCGTGGACGACCTGTTTAATCGCTAGCGCTGCCGTAACAGGTACCGCCTCGGCGCACCATGAACCCCACCAGACCGTCGGGCATCAACGTGATGTACGATGACATTGGTTTGCCGTTGTGCGGGTTGTTACCCCAGTTTGCACCCGAAATCGTGGTTAGGCCGAAAGCGCCGTTTCTTGTGGGTGACGTCTAAGTTAATTGTACCGACAAAGTGTGGCAGAACGTGCTTGGCTACCGCCATGCGTGGGTTGGATGACTATGGAACTCTGCCCTCGCAAGCTGGTTGATGCCGTAGAGGATGTCGTACGAAGTGACTAAAGCCTTGAGGAGACTATGGACATCGATGGTATCGGTGAGAGGACGATGACGATGACGAGGACAATGGCGATTATGATGCCGGCGCCGGCTGTGTGGCTGCCTCACGTTGGGGTGATGATATGGGAGGTGCTTGTTCTGTGCTCCTTGATTGGTTGTCGGCGTCATTTACCGCCCTCATTGAGGAGTTGACGGGCTCGGTGAAGACGGTGCTGCGACAGATTAGTAGCTGGTGAATCTTGGAGGGGGGGGGGGGGGGTGTACTCATGTCGTGCACGGCCGTAGTCGTATGACCATAGACCCTCGCATCCCTACAATGCCGGGACGGAGCACGTTGGGTTTTCACCAACCAGGCAGACATTGCTTGCACCAAGCGCGAAGCGCCGTGAGGTATTGGGCGAGTCGCATGGAGGGTGAGCTGCATCCTGCTAAGAACCGCCTCTGAGGCGGACTTGCATATGGACGACAGCTTCAATGAGTTAATTTAATATCTGGTGTGCCCACTTCCGGAGACAGCAATGGGAGCACTATGTAACTGCCTCGCGGATGCCTTACCATATTAACACTACGTGATACGATCATTCTCCTTGTGCGGAGCAAAGGTTCTCCATCGCGCACAAATGGTCTAACTCGACCGCCAGCTTTGGTGACCGCCAAAAAAACAAAACAAAAAAGGCACCCTGGTTGTCTAGCTCCCGCAGCGAGAGGCGTGTTTTACAGCGTCGTTGCCAACCGACGCCAACCCAACCTATAAATATATCATATACTTATAGGGGGAGGGGGGGGTGATGAAAGAGTCGTACAAAACGTAAATAACGACGTAGCTGTGGTAGTCGCCGTGGTAGTAGGCGTTGGGCGATCAGATCTAACAGAGCTGTAGGCCTAGTGAAGCTTCATACTTTCTATATTCTTGTCTGACACTACTGTAGAACTTCCAAAGAGCCGCCTCCGATAGTCCCATGGTTTCTAAAAGGCGTTCGAACCTTCCGCCACGTTCTCCCTCTCCGGACGGCATTTCAGGCGTGGAGGGTATGAGCAAACAGCCCAAGAGTTACGAACGGGGGTCCATCGAGGTCCGCTTGGCACACGCGCGCCGGTGTCCCGAACTTGCAGGGCTGCTCACCCTGTGCTCCACTAATAGGCTCGCCATCACCTGTGTCCTGGTGGCCACGAACGGATAATCTCCTAGGAAGCCCCGTTCTCCTGGTGGTGCTGTAGGGCGGTGCTTTTCAACTGTCGTGGGCGAGAGTTAGCGTCCGCTGCAGTTGTTGATGTTTCTGCTGCAACTGGCACTCGTCCTCTGAATGACATGTAGTCAATTGCATTCCGAACCACTTAGACCCTTCCTCCACCTTGTTTTTCGGATGATGATCCTGCTCCTACCGTAGTATTTTTACTACAGTAGTTATCCGAGTGGAACCACTTGAAGGGCCCTCCTCCCGCGGTCGTCCCGTAGTCGTGGCCGGGCTTGAAATAATCCTCCCTGTAGTCTCCAAAGTGCCTGCAGATATGCAAGTACTTCACAACACGAAGGTAACCTTGCGCCTGAATGGTGGCACGGCGGTCCCCAATTGATGGCGTGCGCGATGGGTATGAGAAGAGTTTTAGCGCAGCATATGTCGCATCGTTGATTTTATGCCTCCCAGCCCGAACTCGCGGTTCCTGAAGCTGGGTTTTCTCTCGAAGGTGCGGTCAGGCGACGTCGGGTTCAAGGTCGCCGAACCGTTCGGGGGAAATATCGGGAAACGTTTTCTCTAATACCGTGAAGGCTATCTTGCGCTGTCTTCATACTTCGTACATAGTGTACAGGACATCGTCTCGATCCTAGCCCTGTTTCATCTTGGTCTTGGCCAGTCCCTTGTATTGCTCCTGACCGGTGGCAGTGTGGGCGGCGTCGTACGTCTCCTCGAGCGCAACCCAAGCCACCTGTCTGTCTCCGGAATCATCTTCCGGCTTCTTGCCCTTGTGATACCGTACAGCTGTAGTAGTGGTTCTCCCGTGCATAGGTAACACGAGGACTTCGACTATACCAGGTTGCCGCCGACGGCCCGGTTGGGTTTTTTCCTGCTCGTAATTCTGGGGAATATGTCAGGGCTGACCATGTTCAGGTGGACACCGACAGTTGCGGTTTAGACGAGATAGGCGTGCTTGCCCTTTCCGTCAAGCTGGGGGATTCCCTTTGCCGATGTCGCCATTTTTATTTGGGGTGGTGTCTTCCATGTTGCGGAGGACGCTTGTACTGTGCCCCACCAGGTGCGTATGTGCCGAAACCTTGTGAATTCTGCAACTGTACGGGAGTTGCGTTGCCGCACTTTATATACACGGGCGTGCCACAAATGTGTCGGCAGATTCTACGACTAATCGGTTTCTTGCCGCACTGGGTGCGTGTGATCAGCCACAACATTTGAGCTGGGGCCACCGCAACGTTACAGTGTGTACGTTATGCACTCGGGCGCGAGATTTAGGCGCATCGTTTGTAGACGTTGTGTACCACAACTTCATGGTACCAGGTATGATATACGCTTGCTTCATTTGACACGAGCTTCAGATGCAGTCACGGCCATGTTGTTTTCTTACAGACGTAACGGTAGTAGTCCAAATATCGCCCCGAGAGTCGCAGCTTCTCGAACCTCGACCGGCGGAAATCCGATTTCAAACACTCGCGCCTCGAACCAGCGATGGATCGACGCACTGGTGTAGATGCTTCCCCGTGCGTGGTACACGCACTAGACTGGTGCTACGACGGTAGGGGAGGCAGCCTGATTTTCGCTACCACTTGGGCGAGTGGCTCTGTACCTCGCTCAAAACTTTACGCAGGTGTATATGGAATATGTTGTTGTCGCAGAGTAGCAAGCATACCATGGTGGTGCATATCTCGAAAACGTAAAGCGTTCGTACAACTTAAAAAAAAACGCGATGACATATGGTGGTCACTCGGCGGAGTGGCTCTCATTCGCTGAAAATAGTGGACTTAAAAAAGTGACCCCCCTACCGCAGCACCAGTCACTATTTATAGGCGTGTAGTCGGTTCAGCAGTAGGTGGTAGGTCTTGCAAGTCACGTTCGACTCGGTTGTTTTTCGCTTTGTTCTCTATAACTTCCTGCTGGCCTCGCCTGTCGATGAAACAGCCGTCCTTGTAGGAGTCGGAAAACAGCTCGCTGGATCCTCATAACGCCTCTCTCATGTTTCTGATGTGCGCACCGCATTTGCTTGCCGAGGCTCGACGTATATTCGGGTACAATGCTGGTGCACCTTTAGCGGGTGGTACGACAGGTTCGCGCTGGTGGTGGTCGTTTTTGCTGTTACCTGGCAGGCGGTTTGGAACATCCAAGAGGCGCGTTATGTTGACGTGCTTCTGGTGGGTAATACAGTATTGGGTGGGCTATATGGGATTCAACGTTCATGCTCGTTCTCGACGAGAATAAAAGTGTATCTGAGTAGAGCGGATAAATCAGAGTAAGCAGGGTGGGTGCCGAACTATGGCACCCGAAACTCTATCTAGAGTACTGCTGTGCTCTAGAAGCTCGTAATTGTGTGTTCGTGACATACTGTAGATAGGTACCAATACCGACACTCCTACGGAAGCCCGGAGCACCGCTGCACACCCAGTGTGGTGGGTGGACCCGGGTTACTCTAAAAGAGATAGACACAAATACAACATGTGCGCCATAGTCGGCGACGTGAACCTCCCGCAAGCTGCCTCTGAGCTGAGCAATGGTGCTCGATCCAAGGAGCGCCCCCCCCGCCTCACGCGGTCTCCTAACGGGCTAGTGAGGTTTGTCAGAGAATCTCAGGTACAAACCCTAGCCTTGCACCCAATAGATACAGACAATATGCCTCCCTTCCGTCGATGGCAGTCATAACCCTCCCGCTCTCGTAAACATACGTGCTCGGGATTGCTACATAGTGAGGGTTCTAATGTCAGCTGATTATACGGGCGCCTTTCCTGGAAAAACGACTGTGCCTCCGTCGTGCCCGGTAGATCGAGGACGTTCTTGTTGATCACTGCACCCCGTTGTCTGGATACCGTATTTAGTCGTGAATCCGTTAAGATCTAAAGGGGCATCGTTCATGAACGTGAAGGTTTCCACCCCTTCTCCCTCGAGTAATTATGTGACACCCTTGAGCCCCAATCGCAACGCGAGACACAACATTGCCGGCCCCATGGGATCCAACTGCTGGACACCACTGGAGCAAGCCCGTTTCCTGCTCTCCCCGGAGTCCATCCATAGCGTATGCGTTGGAACACAGCTGGCCACCTCCGCAAGCATCGGGCGATCCCTTTCACAGCGAGCGTTGGAGTAGTCGATGGCTACAAGCCAGTCGCCCGTCTCGTGCTGAGGTAGTGCCTCCAGTCTCACATGCTCCACTCCTCCGCGTACGGCGATCCCAAAAGACCTCACCTCTCGGTTGACTTGCTCCAATCACGGCCGCCACTGTTGCATATATTTGTTTTTTTGCCCCTCCGGCGGATGGATAAAAATATAGCTTAATCCCTCCACGCTTCCACGTTCCGCCCCGTTTCGTGTGTCAGTTCACTCCATGCCCCCTCGGAAGTATCAGCCCCTGCTGCTACTACTCCGGATACTTGAGCATGTTGACCCGACCTGACCCCCGAAAGGGCCAGCTGCGGTGGGGATAGCCACCCTGAGAATCATCTCTCCGGGTAGTGTGGAACTTGCGCGAGCTCATCCACCAACAAGGGCCAGTTATGGTCCACCCTACTCGTTTGGGCGTTGGCCCTCAGATATAGCCCGTGCAGGGATAAGCCGCCTCCATATCCTTCCCACGCAAAAACCGACGGAGAGTTTCTCCTCGAAGCGGTGAGACTCGACTGCAAGAAGAACTGCCAAAACTACGGCGAGAACACGTCCGGCTCGTCGATGGTTCTTCGCGAGAAGGCTATGTTGGTTAGAAGGCTTTCTAACCAATACCTGGTAGGCTGTAACGCCCCGGCCGAACTCCTCCCGCCTGGTATCGGTGTGGACAATGAGCATCAGGTGCGTGAGCTGTTGGGATTGTCGTTTCCGGGGCCCCGTAGGGCGATGCGGGGGTTGATGACGTCGAAACCCCCTCGGAGGCGTACTCATCGTCTGCCATAGGGTACCTACGGGAGATTTTTCGTCTTCTGCCTCTGTGGCACTCGTCAGTATTGCAGTCGCCGCCGCCGCCGCCCCAGATACGGCGGCGTGGTCTTCCGAGGGCAGCGTGGCCTCCAGCGTGTTCCCCATATTGTTGTTTCCTACTTGGAGCGTGGCTGTGCCCAAAGCGTACGTGGTGCCGTTTTGACCCCTCCTGCGTGGCGACCCGCTGGCGACGTATGTTCGAGATTCGGTTCCCCTAAAACGCTTTGTGGGCGGCAACCCGCTGCCTCGAGTCTCCTCACCTCGTCGGCGCCATTAACCATGGGAGCTCAGGAGGACCATGTCGCCGCTCCCCACCAATGTATGCCTCTGTTGCCTCTTGATGTGGCCATCCGGTGAGTGACGCAGAGCCGGTATGATGTGCCATTTGCCACAGCTTTAATCGCTGGCAGGGGCGAGTTCGGCGTTGCCAAGTCCCAGTTGGGCCCTATGATCTTCCATAGTGTGGTTGATAGTGTCAAGCACATGAACACTCAGCCGCGCGTGTTTTTCCTGCCAACGGTGGCTGCAGTTTTGTGCCGGTTGCGAAACGGTGTCCCAGGTCATGCCAGGAAAACGTTGGGTGAGTTTATCGACCGTTTGCTGACGTAGATGGCAGATGACGCGAAAGAGACAGATGGCGTGGCGTGCACACTGCGCTCCCGCTGCTTTGGTCTAAACCACAATATCGCAGACGTACGAATCAAGGGTAGACGATGGTGCACATTTTTTGCAATGTCTTCATTGAAACCCTTAAGGGAATTGTCAACATTATAGGTTCAGCTCATGTTTTCAAAACTCCCCTTCTACCACTCTGTTTTCGCACGATGTACTCGCATGGCCTTCCACTTCAAGAACAGCATGGCCGCAAAAAAAACACGCGTTGCGCGCTAAAGCAACCGCACGGCAAGGCACAAACATAACCGTCACGTCCACACGTACGGTCGGGGTGAATGATAAGTGGGTGCTCGGCACTACGGCATCTATGTGACCAGTGCTACGACAGAAGTATCACTTTCCCCCCCAACATATTTGTATTGATAGAGCTCCTTTTACCTTCAGAACTACCCAACCAGTGTTATTACAGAGGATAATTGTCAATAGAACCAGGTATGGGTAGTAAAAATAGATAAATAAATATACGTATACCCGGTAGGTTTTTGTGCCAACCGTAGGTCCTATTTGCTACTATCGTCCCCTGTAATACAAGGCCGTTGTTACAGTTAAGGTCACGGCCTTGCATGCTACGATAATAGAGGTGCACCTGCATACAGGACCATTTTCGGAGCTCCTCACTCGAAGAGCTCCATACTAATACTAAGTCAAAACATGATTTTTTTGGAGGAAACGAAAAAGTGCTACCCGATGAACAATCTCATGACCTGAGCTTACATACTCTTGGAAATAAATCAATACAACAAGAATGACAGTCCAGCGGTTAAAGGCTCAAGCGTCGGTCTTCGTTAGCTAGCCAACCGACCTCCTGATGTCTGCCTGCTTTTTCCGCAAGACACCCCTCTGCCTCGCTGGTGGCCGGCGTCGGTGTGCGAACGCGTGCGCTCGTAACATACTACTACCGTACTGGCTATTTAGGGTCCCGGTGTCCCAAATATATCTACTATTCTATGATCCCCGATACCCGAAGCTGACATGCCAATTCTCTATGTGTCCAAAAAAACAACGGTTGGTTCCTTGACACTCCGGTAGCGGAGGCCGATACTGCGTGTACGAACAAACCTATCCTGTTTTTTGGTTAAGGAGCCCCGATCAATTCAGAAAACGTTTCAGCCAAAACGTGGTACCTCTACCGTAGCACGCGCGTCCTTTGCCGGCATCTTGATTGATCTTTTGTCAGGTTTAGGGCGAGATGTAGACATACTCAAGGGAGGAGTTTCATAAATGATTTTGGCGCACCGCTATCGCATCAGGCGTCATTTTCGAACCATGTTGCCATGCTCAACCTGGCGAGGACTAACAATTACGAGACCCTCCAATCCCGTGGACGATTGATTTTGTTTCACGAACGGCACAGGTGTGCGCAGCCCAGCTGAGGGCGTGTATTGACTTCGCTCCACGAGCACTGGATCGGAACGAAAACATACTATTTGCGTCGTCATCCGCTGCTCATTGGCGACGAATTACTTTTAAGCTGAATATATTCTAAGCGTTCCCACCCTGTCCGTAAGCTTGTAAAGAGGAAGCCTATCTGTCAAAACAGTAATATTTGTTCAGGACGGCCTAACGACCCACTTGGGACGATATTTACGGCAGTTTCTTGGCGCTGGAAGTGTTGCAACTGGTTGCGACATTAGCTGGGAGGTCCACGAGGGTATGGGGGAAAATGAGATGACATGGGAGCACGCGATGGAGCACATGCAGGCACCACAGGTCTCGCCTGCGGTAGGAGCCACGCGATACGGCCATGGCCTGAACAGGGGGCTCACGGGGGAAAACATTGGACGGCGAACGAGACTGTGGCGATATATTTCTAGGAAAAATGCTGGACCCATGTTCACTGAAGCACCAGGAGCTCTTGTCGACCCTCGACATAAGTATCATAACTTCTAGATTTGTCCCGAGGGTGCCACTTGGACGGCTAGCACCGCTTGGTCTGAGGCATGCCAGGCGCTCTATTTGCGTGCGAAGCTATCCGTTGTGCCAGGAGTCCTCGCCGCCTCCGTCACGGTACGCCTGTCCTAGAGTCTAGCTTGCACGGTCCCGAGACTATTTCCATGAGTTACTCTATGTTGCGGCCTGTTCCAGGGTCGGTTGCCCAGAATTTCCATTGGACACAAACCGCCAACAACAGCATGGAATGGAACGAACGAGTAAATCTCGTTCTGTTACAGTCAGTCAAATCGACCGACTGAAGTTAAGACACGCCTTGAGAGCGTCTACGTTTTTCACAGCCGCCACAATCTTCAGCGATAATGAGGCGTTACTCTCATGGCGACTACTGTGCATGAGGCGGCCGAACTTCAGGGTCAAAGGGAAAATGATGGTCGGCGTGTCGCCGGCAACATCATGCCGAGGGCGGCACGGTAGACGTCAATATAGCAGGCGCCATTCACACGCGTCCCGCGCGACAACTCTGAAGGGGTAGTACGGCGACTAGGGCCTGCGACAGCATGCTGAGCATGGTATATTGGAACCCCGCACCAGGAGGCATTTCTGCTCTCACATCACCCACTTCACTGGGAGTCCGAGGTTCAATGTTGAAGGCAGCAAGACGGCGGTGTACTGCACGAGGCATGCTGAATATGGCATGGTGAACGTCCGCAACGTATGCTGTTCAGATTGGGGCTACGTTAGAGGGGGCGTCGCTTTAGCGTCCACTATTTTCAGCCGACGAGAACCACTCGGCCGACTGAGCACCACATTGCTTGTCACTCCTAGGAGTCTTTCGGTGATATACACCGCCACATCGGAGTATTTTCTACTCTGCGACAAACACATATATATGCTTTGCGTCTAATTTTGAGTGGTGTACACTTCAGCAGAGCCACTCGCCCGAGTCGTGTGAACGCGGAAGTGAAAACCAGGAATCCCCTCCTACCGTAGCACCAGTCCTCACATGACAGCTCCTGCACGAGGCAACCGGGCTTCGGCGCATTGTAAGTCACCTTTGACGCATGCTACCATAGAGGGTGCACCACGTTGTTTCCGAGCTCCTCACTCGAGGAGCTCCATGCATCACCCAAACAATCCAGTTTGGAGAGGAAAATAGAAGTTCTACCCGACCGACAATTCCATCACCAAGAGGCATACCCTGAATTGTTTCGCAATCCAATCAGATACAATAGTGCAAGTGCGAGGAGTTTGGGTATGGAGCCCGGTCATTCAGAAAACGTTTCCGTCGCGTGCTACGATAGAGGTACTGTACCTTTTTTCGGCCGAAGCGTTTCTGACTAACGGCGTCGCTCCTTAACCCAAGATCGTCGGCATTTTTTGTCCATTTTTTTTGTTGCCATATGTTTGGTTGTCTCGTTAGGCTATTTATGGGATTGCTCATCGGGTATATAGTATATATAGCATAGTATATAGCGCTTATGTTTTCCTCCAAAATCAGTTCTTGGGTGGGGTATAGAGCTCCTCAAGTGACCACCCTTATGAGGCAAAAACATGGTGCACCTGCATGCAGGCTACCGTACCATGCGTCTTCCGCCTAAAAGTGCGACCTCTATCGCAGCACGCGTCCTGCTGAGAATGACATGGCAGGCGTTACGTTAGCAGCAGACACTACAGTAGTCACATGCATGGCTCCTGCTCAAAGCCGCCCCGTCCTTCAACATTCAAGGGGGAGCAAGATGGCGGCGTACTTTCAAGTCAACGCACATGCCGATGATCATCATGATGGCGGTGACACGGTGGACGTTTGTAACAATCGCTCTGCATATGTCATGACTCTCGCGCGAAGCAACCAAAGCGCAAGGTCAAGAGCGCAGCTTAAGAGGGAGGCATACTGCAGTAAAAATCCAGTCAGAGCAATGCCACGGTAGGGGTTGTAATGCGTTGGGGGACCGGTGCATTGGGGGACGACTGGTGCGACGGTAGGGGCGGGTAGCCTGATTCCCACTACCACGTTTACTCCACTCGGGCGAGGGGCTCTGTACCTCGCTTAAAACTGGACGCAGGAATCTATATATGTTGTTGTCGCAGAGTAGCAAGCATGCCATGGTGGTGCATATCTCGAAAACGTAAAGCGTTCGTACGACTTAAAAAAAAACGCGATGAAATATGGTGGTCACTCGGCGGAGTGGCTCTCATTCGCTGAAAATAATGGACTTAAAAAAGTGACCCCCCTACCGCAGCACCAGTCGGACCGAACCTGGGATTTGTGCCTGCAGGGGACCGGTGCATTAGGGGACCGAGTCGGAGATTTTGGCTAGGGGACCCGTGCATTAGGGAACGACGCGTGCTACGATAGAGATAGCACTTTTGGCTGAAATAATTTCTGAATGATATCACCCAAAATCGTCGGACTGTCATTATTGTCATTACTATTGTCATTATTGTCATTATTGTCATTATATTGTCATTATTATTGTCATTATTGTCATTATTATTGTCATTATTGTCATTATTGTCATTATTGTCATTATTGTCATTATTGTCATTATTGTCATTATTTTGTTGCAATATGGTTCCGTGTTTGCTTCGGCCATGGGATTTTCAATCGGATATGTAGCACTTTTCCTTTCCTCCCACAATGATCACTTTGGGGTGAGGTGTAGAGCTCTTCAAGTAACCACCCTTCCAAGGCAAAAACACGGTGCACCTCTATCATCGTAGCATGCGTCGAACCGAGTCTGGGATTTTGGCTAGGGGACCGGTGCATTAGGGGGCCACATCGAGCATTTTAGCTTTTACGGAGGACCATAGTAAACACTAGTAAATAGGACCAAATATTGCTAGTAAAAACGGTAAAATATATAGGTTTTTGTGTATATCGTAGGTCCTATTTACTAGTATTACTAGTATTACTAGTATTTACTATGGTGTCCTGTAATAGTGGCGGCTTATTCAGTGGAAATCGAAGGGGTTTGTTCTCGCACCCCCCGGGGGCCAACTGTTTTGTTTGAACTTAGACTCATCCCACGGTAGGGACAAAGCGCAGAATTTTCTGAGCTCCTCACATGAGGAGCTCAATATCTCACCCCAAACATGACTGAACTTCGGAGACATTCGTTCGCGCAACCCGACCAAACCTTCCAATGCCGTAGTCCAAAACCAAACGTACCAGTAAAATAATAACAGTATCCGGTGGTTCACTCACGTGAGGAGCTCAGCCGGTCAGAAAATATTTAACCAAAAAGTGGTACCCCTACCGTGGGATTGCTCGCCCTACGAGTACAGTGCAGTACCGACGACGCCTGTTATCTTAAGGTAGAGGTGTTGGCGCCATGTTACATAGTTTTTCTTATGAGTCTCCTGACTTTTGACGAGATCTATACTAAAACTAAGTTAAAACTGATCGGTGGCCTCTAATACCTGCAGTAGTCTAGAGGAAACGAAAAAGGCTACGATACCCGGTGGACAATACCATGGGCCTATAATAGCAGGCTATTGATACAGTAAAGTATGGGATGAAAATATTGCAACACGAAAACGGAAATTTCGCCGACTTTGGGTTAAGAAGCCCCCATCATTCAGAAAACCGTTTCAGCCAAAATAACCAAAAAAAGGTATACCTCCACCTCTATCGTAGCACGTGTCTACTGCTGTACTCCTAAAGCAAACATCCAACTGCTGCATTACGGGGGGGGGGCTAGTAAATAGGACCGAATATTGTTAGTGAGAATAGGGAAATATATAGGTTTTTGTGTGTACCGTGTTTTTTCTGAGCTCCTCACTTAACGAGCGTCATACCTCACCGAAAAAAATAATTTTGGAGGAAAATAAAAGTGCTGCCGGATGCGAAATATAATGACCGAAGCATCTTCTGAAACAGTGTTCGTCACAAAAATGAAAGTCCGACGAATTTGGGTTAAGGAGCCCGATCGTTCAGAAAACGATTCAGCCAAAAAAAGGTATACCTACCTCTACCGTAGCACACGTCTTTACTAGTATTTACTATGGTCCTTGCCCGTAATAGTAAACGTATCATACTAACCGGTACTACTGTAGTTTCTCAATGGAAGAGCAAAACCGGTCAGCAAGTATTGAGCCAAAAAAGAGTGGTACCAGTACCCCGTATCGTGGGCGTTGCTCGCCATGAGACGCATGGTACGATAGAGGTGCAGAGGTGTAAACACCATGCATGTTCTGCCTTCTGAGGGTGGTGGCTTAGAGAGAAGCTCTATACCCCACCCAAACCTGTTTTTTTGTGGAAAACAAAAGCGCTACCCGATGAACATTCCCGTACGAGTATCTGTTTTTTGTTATTATGTTTATTGAATGCTTGAGTTAAACCGGAGGAGTCGAATGGTACGGTACCATTCGGAGGCTTGTTCGTCCGAGACGACTGTAGGCGGTAATAGTTAGGAATCCGGCTGGTATCGTATGAGGGAGAGAGAGACGGTAAATGTATGGGCGAGATGCATAGGAGATTGCAGGAGGCTGCGATACGAAGGTGTATCTGGCCGACAAGAGAACTCTCTCTCTCTCTCCCACGACCCAGAAAAAACATAACGACAATGCCGTTCGCAAGATAATCAATAAATAGAAGTGTATTGCCAGGCCGCCGAATATATCGCTCTTATGGTGGCAGCATACAATAATCCACACCGTCCGCCAATGAACCTCATGCTAGCCGTCTACGTGCGCAGTAGCAGTGCACTACGAAATATGTGTGCAGTCTGGTGCTGTTGGCGTCCACCACGCCGCCAAGACAATTTTGTTCTGGACGCGTGCTACGATAGAGGTATAAGGTATACCTTTTTTTGGCTGAAACGTTTTCTGACTAACGGCGCGCCTTAACCCAAAATCGTCGGAATTTCATTTTTTTGTTGCCATATGTTTCGTCGTCTCGTTAGGCTGGGGCGGGCGGGTGGGAAATAAAGGTTGAAGCGTCAGTCTTCGTTGGCAAGCCAACCGACTCTCTGGTGTCTGCCTGCTTTGTGTGCAAGACATCCCTCTGACTCGCTGGTGGTCGGCGTCGGTGTGCCAGCGCGTGCGCTCGTATCATGCTATTAATACAACTGTACTGGCTATTTAGGGTCCCACTGTCCCAAATATGTCTACTATGATATGATCCCCAATCCCCGATGCTGACATGCCAACATCTCTATAGGTACAATACACAACGGTTGGTTCCTTGGACACTCCCGGTAGCGGACGTCGATACTGCGTCTACGAACAAACCTATCCAGCAAGGGGCAAGGTCGCTGGTCGCGGGAAACGATCGCGGTGGGGACTCGTTGGCAAGCAGCCTGCTCACTGCTCTGATCACCTGTCCCCTTAAGACCGGGCTCGTCTGCACGGTTGCGTACGGCAAGCAGAGGATGAAACGAATTTCCAGCCCATCGTCGTACCATTCACTACTACGTAGAGGGGGGCTCTCATTTCATGTCAAAAACTGAGCGTTCGTTTTGAGTGATTTCAACGTCAATGTTCTGTTTTCTATTGGTGACAATAATTAGGTCCTCCCTCGATGTGTTCGGTTTTCTGGAGGCCTTGAATGCCTTGCACTGTTGACTCTATCGGCTTGAAGGGGATGCCTTACTATATTTGGTTTTTGATGATTTCACCTTCTCTAGATGATTTACACATTCTCCCTGCTTCGAAACGCCTTACGCTCAATCCCAGACAACCAAGCGGACAGATGACAACAATCGTGTACGAAATAAAGCAACTACCAGTCTGAGAGCCTCCGAACCGTCGGTAGGCCCTCGGGTCGATTCCTACACAGACAAATTTTGAGGAGCACCTCGAGAACGTCCGTACAACGTCAGGGCTTGGCTTGGACAGCTTTGTACCCGAAAATTGTGCCTATGGTGCCTATGGTGCCTATGGTGCCTATGGTCGAGAGTTTCCCTAAAATAAGAGGGTATGCCCAATGGTACTACAAGGAGGAGCAGGCGGGTATTGTTTTTTTCCGAAGGTTTTACCGTATGGAGCCAGCATCGGCGACATGTACGTACTCCGCACGTCTCCTTTGAATAGCGGCACCAGGTGTTTGGCAAACAACATCCTAGCTGATAATCACACTGCGTTACAAACATGACCTTCGACGGGGTGGAAGAAGGGACGCCGAGAATAGTGGCTTCGGTTCGACAGTGCAGCTACATGTGAAGAGATAATTCGGTTTTGACTCCAGGACTGCCGAGTACTTTGGCCGGTGTGGCCTGTCGCAGTCACAAAAAATAAGCAAGTCGTGCTCTCGCTGTGGAAGTGGACATGGTGTTTTGAGTCCACCATGGCGATGGTGCACGATGGCATCCCCATGGCTCCACCATGGGGCCGCCATAATGGGCTCAAAGCACCATCGTGCCGCCATGATGTTTCCATACTTAGCCCACCCTGGTGGCGCCAAGGTGGACGCAAAGCACCATGGCGCGCCTCCATGGTGGACTGAAAGCACCATACTGTGTCCCTATATGGCGTAACCATGGCGCCTCGATGGCGGGCTTCGAGCACAGTGGTGTGGCCATGGTGTTTTGAGTCGACCATGATGCCACTATTGTGACTTCGTGGTGGCGCCATGGTTACACCATGGTGTGTTGAGTCCACCATGAAGGTACGGTGGCTGCGGCATGGGGGCACCATGGCGCTTTTGAGTCAACCATGTCGTCCAAACGGCGCCACTATGGTAGACTCACAGCATCATGGTGGCACCAGGGTGGGGCCATGGGGACAATATGGCTACACCATGGTGCTTGGAGTCCACCATGGAGGCGCCACGGTTGGGCCATGGAGACACCATAGCGGTTTGGGTCCACCACGGAGGCACTGTGGTGCCGCCATGGTGCTTTGAGTTCTTCATAGCGCCACGATGGTGGGCACCATGGAGACATTATGGCGACAACATGGTGCTTTCAGCCCACCATGGCGGCCCAAGGTGGCGCCACCCTATTGTTTAAGTCCACCATGGCGCCACGAGGGTGTGCACACTATGGAGACACCATGGCGACACCATGGCGCTTTGAGTCCACCATGTTTGCGTCATGGGGCCGCCATGATGAACTGAAAGCACCATGGCGGCATCATGGTGGCGCCACCATTTTGGTTTGAGTCCATCATGGCGGAACCACGGGGACACCATAGTAAATTGAGCCCACCATGGAGGCACCATGGTGGCATCATAGGAATACCTTGGAGTGCGCTATGTCGGCATTATGGCGGCACCATGGTGGTGCCTTGTGGACGCCATGGGGGGTCGGGCACACCATGGTGTCACCATGGGGACACCATCGCTACACCGTGGTGCGTTGAGTCCAACATGGAGGGACTATGCTTGCGCCATGATGCCGCCATGGTGCTTTGAATCCGCCATGACGCGGCGCCAGCATGGTGATGGTGGGTTGGGCCCACCATGGGGGTGCCGTGGAGACACCATGGCAACACCATGAAGCTATGAGTTTTCCATGGAGGCACCATGGGGGTGCCATGCGGACAACATGGTGGGTCGGGTCCACCATGGTGGCACCATGAAGGAACGATGGCCATACTACGGGCACGCAATGGCCACACCATGGTGCATGGCTCTCACTATGGAAGGGCCATGGGCACGCCATGGGGACACCATGGGGACACCATGGCCACCCTATGGTGCATGGCACCCACCATGAATGGTCATGGGGGCGCCATGGGGACACCATCGTGCATCGGGCCCACCATCGATGCAGCCGGGGCACACCATGCCCACACCATGAGCACACAATGGCCACACCATGGTGCATAGCACTCACCACGGAAGCTCCGTAGGGGTGCCTTGAAGAAACGAGCGTGATTGGCACCCACCATGGAGCGGCCATGCCGACGCTATGGACATGAGACCCATCATGGAGACACCACAGGCACGCCACAGGTACGCCATGGCCACACCATGGCACATGGTACGCACCAAGGAGGCACGACGGTGGCGCCATGGAGACACCATGGTGCGTTGGACCCGCCATGGAGATGCCATCGACATGCCTTGGCCGCACAATATGGTACTTTGAGCCCACGATGGAGTCCTCATGGTGTGGCCATGGGGACACCATGACCACATAATGATTCGTGACGCCCACCATGGGGATATCATGGTGGATCCGGTCCACCGTGGAGACGCCATGAAGCACCACGGGCACACTATCGGCACGCCATGGAGGCATCATTTATCAACCAGGGCCGCAAAAATGGACACACCCTGGACTAACCATGGACGCGCCATGAACGCACCATGGTGACACCACAGCCCCCACCATGGTAGCGCAATGGTCCCACCATGGAAGTAACACGGCTGGGAAACACACGGCGTATGCCCAGTCTAAAACCTCTACCTAACCTTTGTTAAATAAATTGTGCAAACAATCTTCGCGAAGGGAGGCCGAACAGAGCACGTACGTACATGATGCATGCAAACCACAAACAGTGATGGAACTGCATCTCACGTGCGAGTAAACAGCAGAGAGCATCTCTCTGGTATATATTGACCGGACGGGCAAAGTTTGTTTTATATTTTGGCAGCAGGGGCGAGATGACATTGTGCTGAACCGTCGGCACACACATTCTTACCACAGTCTTCTTGGCCGTAACACTCCTGAAAAGTTGCGCAGATGCTCCAAGTACCTTGGAGTAAAGTAAGCAGTATTGGAGATAAAATACGACAGGTACCTCGTGTACTCGGAGTATTTCGGGGTTCGATACTCCGGGACACTGCTCGTACTTGGAGTATTTCGAGTATGAACACTCTCGATACTCCTTGTACTCGGAGTATTTCGGGGTCTGATACTGCAGGTACTCCTGGTACTCCGAGTATTTGGGGCTTCAGTACAGCTCATACTCCAAGTACTCCGAGTATTCAGGCCGCCAGTACTCTAATTTACTTAAGTATTCGGAGTACGAAATGTACTCGATACTCGGAGTATACTCGGAGTGTGAAGTACGTTAGGAGCATCTTTGCATCACTTTACAGACTCGGCCGTCGTTCCTCCCAGGTTCTGGGAGCATGTGACTGGCGTTTATAGCATTCCAAAACTCACAGATGCTCCAATTACCTAGAAGTATAATTAGAGTATTTTAGAGAAAACATACTTCAGGTACTTTGTGTACTCGCAGTATTTCGGTGTTCAATACTCTCGATACTCGGAGTACTCCGAGTAATTTAGAAGTATTTACTCCGAGTACTGCTTGTACTTGAGTATAACTACTGCTCATAATCCCAGTACTCGGAGTATTTGGGGCCTTCAGTACTGCTCATACTCCAAGTACTCCGAGTATTTAGGCCATCAGTACTCTAATACTCTCAGTACTCGGAGTACGAAAAATACTCGATACTCCGAGTATACTCGGAGCCTCTGTAAAAAGTTGTTCATCTTGGCAATGTTTTTTCTTAGACGCCATTCTCCGGAGCGGCCTCGTTCTGCGATATTAACGGCCCTAAGCTTGGCGATTCGTGCTTGGGATGAGTTGTGCTACTATTTACTGTAGTAGCAGGTTAGTGCAGTCTAGACTGGACAGGGCAACGCTACGCGAGATAGCGCAATATTCGTACAATAATATACCTCAAACTTATACCCAACCGCACGGCATGCTAATATTCGAAGTGGGATTGCCTTCTTTGTGCGATATACCACATTATTTGACTTTTGCGTTTACTTCCATGAAATTTTCCACGAAAGTTTTTTTTACTTTCATGGAACCACACTTTACTTCCACATTGTTTTTTTACTTTCGTGGAGAACTAATTTTTACTTCCACGATTTAAGCTTTTACTTCCACGGAAGTTTTTTTCTTTAATGGAAGTATAAAGCGCTTCCATGGACGTGTTCTTACTTCCATGTGACTACATTGGAAGCAATTTTTTTTTTACTTCCATGGAAGAAATGTATGGAAGTGGAGGCATGAATCCATCCCCTGCACCCAGTTGGTACACCGTCCCACCCAAAGTGGGCCCATCCTGACTACCAAAACGTGGACCGATCACAAACAGGATATTGAAAACCGTGTACCGCGCGGCGCGGAACCGCCCTACTAGACCTGTCTAGTGGCCGAAGGTCCTCCTCGAACGGGTACGACTTCCACGGAACCATGAAAGTGTGTTCACTTCCTTCCATGGAAGGAAGTAAATACGGTTTGCTTCCACGAAATAAAGTTTCTACATGATAATAAGTCAATTTACTCCCACAAAAATATTTTTACTTTACTTCAATGAAAGTAAAACAAACTTTCATGTCCGATCAAAGTAAAAACACTTTCGTGGAGGGAGTGAAATTACTTTTATGGAAGTAAGTTTACCTTCTGGGAAGTAAAAGTTTACTTCCATAAAAGTAAAAAACAACTTTCATGGAGGATGTAAAGCTTCTTTCCATGGGGAAGTTCATGAAAAATACAATATATATATATATGTGGTAGACCCTCTTTGCGGTTTAATGACAATATAATGACAGTATGACAATAATGACAATAATGACAATAATAATGACAATAATGACAATAATGACAATAATGACAATAATGACAATAATAATGACAATAATGACAATAATAATGACAATAATGACAATAATGACAATAATAATGACAATAATGACAATAATGACAATAATGACAATAATAATGACAATAATGACAGTCCGACGATTTTGGGTTAAGGAGCATTATTGTCATTCAGAAACCATTTCAGACGAAAAGTGCTATCTCTATCTATCGTAGGACGCGTCCCCGTCGTGTGTGTTGTTGTTGGTATGCGTAATACATACATTTAGGCCTTGTTCGAATCGTATCACACACGACGACTCTGTCGGGCGATATATCGATTCCGGTACGGACATCAAGTAAAACACCATTGACTGGCATACAATACTGGCATGTATGTGCTGGCAACGGCGCTGATTGGGTAGGAATATGTCTTGGAATATTACTATTCCGCTCCATTCCTATTGGCTACGGGAGTCGATCGTTTTACGTGTGTTTGCCGTTGGACACAATGACGAAAAATAACGAACCACCGCAGTAATTCCCAGTCCTTCCCTTGCATTACATCATTACCGCCTTGCGGGGCGTCTTGGGGAATCCGTTATCTCCACGGGCTGTGTGTACGAGTATCACCATAATATCACCATCCGCAATCCGTTATTATTGTAAATCTGGATACTGTCATATTTTTTGTCTCCTCCTGCGGTATCCGCCCGCACCCCCCCCCTGTATCATTCTGCTTTTCTCTCTCGTCCTCTTCACCGAGGTCAACACGGAGCAAGAAGAGCACCATACACACTGCTGCTGCACCCACCTGCATAGATCTACCCTGCGACTGCCTGGCCTCAAGCACGTCGAGCACTGCTGCACCACATGCACAGGTAAGCATACCATAATAGGAGGCACCAAGCTGTGTATCTTGGCCGTACGGTATATAGGGAGGAAGTGGATCGTCAGCTCTCCTTGTAGTGTTTTCCTCGTCGAGTCTCGCGATCGAATCGTCGCATCTTACACCAAATGCGCGTGCTGTCACATCGAGTGGGTTCTTTTCCCTTCGATAGACTGCACGCCAGGCAACTTCCACGCGTACATTTCGTCATCGCGGCATGCTATCAGCACAGTAGTCTACTACTGCAGCAATGTAGTATACTGCCGGAAATACCACCAGCTTGTTGTTCCGAATGATTGTAGTTTTGGCTAAACTCAACAAAGACCCACGCTATCTATACACAACACAAAGGCTGGGTAAAAAAAGGCAAGCGTGAGTATCATGAGATACGTTGCTGTAGAATACAAGCAGGCTATGGATAGGATTGGATCTTGCCACCAGGCTGAACGCGTCTGGCCTAGGCTACTGTATGTAGGATATCCACATGCTAGGCTGTTTGCGGTGCGCTAGAGTAGGCTATGGAAACATGCTACGCCGGTCTTGGCCAAACCAACTCCAGTTCGAGCAAGCCCTCGCAGCCTGGGGCATAGGCAGGTGCGGTCTATTCCATACAGACAGCTACACAGCAAGTTAAGGTACGTGCTGTAGACTACACTGTACATACGGTATAATCCCTACCAGGTACAGGGTAGATCAAGGTGACGAAGCTCACACTGATATATATTATGACCAGCCTGCTGAAGTACTTTACGTAGACGGTGTCATGTTGGGACAAACCATAATGATACCAGGTAGGCTATAGGCTGGGCTAGGGCCGGGATACAGGCTATAGGTCAGGCTGGCGGGGGCAAGACGGTACCAGGCTCAACATGATTTACAGTGCGCATCGAAATAATGCTGATACACCTTGGATACACACATATACCAAGACGTTCTGTGCCGTAGGTATATCTTTGGGCAGTATTGAATTATACACTACTGTACACTACTGTAGTACCGGGTACCTTGTATCACATACTAAGAAACAGGAAAGCTGGTCCAGGCTGGATTTCTTATTTGAGAATGGGTGCGTTCTACACTAACTTCAGTACAACGGCACCCCAAATTTCTTACGTAGTATGTTCCTGTGAATCTCAGCCTGCTCTGCTCGTTATTTGTGTAATAGGTGTCCTGTACCCTCGCTGAAATACCGTATATGAAGTAGGACTGTCGAGAAGGACATGGATCCCGCGGACAATGACTGGAGTAAAGAATGGCGACGCATAAAATAACTGACACGTGCTGGCAACGTTTTTGATCGGCTAAATACCGGTATTTTTTTTGTGGGAATCTTCAGCTCCTTGTATTTTGATTGGCTACGGGTAGGTGTCGATCGTTTTACCCTTTTGCTTTTGCACTTGGACGCAAGGACGGAAGCTTACCGGTGCAGGAGAAAGTTCAGATAATTGTCTGACTGGCGCACGAAGTACCTCAGCCAAAAGTATATGGCTCTTTTTCTCATTGGATACGAGCAAATAAACCAAGATCTGCGTCCCGTAAGTTTCCGTTTTCCAATTTACGTACTATTAATATTATTAGTGCCCATGTTCGATACGGTTAGATATTTTCTGATAGGATCGCATCTTTAGGCTCTACGTACTGTACGTTTAATTTGTATGTCGACGGGTAGAAAGGAAGGTTTAATGTGAAGAACACACACACATACTGCAGTCTATGATCTAAAGCAAGGTGCACTGTAGTAGTACTGTACATACAGTGATTCAGAGGGAATCCGTTATCCCCACGGGCTGTGTACGCGCGTATGTCAAACCGCTACCCGTTCTTGTAAATCTGGATACCGTGATATATATCGTCTCCTCCGGCCGTGCTTCGCACCCCCCACCCCCCCTTGAATCATTCTGCCTTGCTCTCTCGTTGTCTTCACCAAGGCTAACACTGAGCAAGACTGCCGACACCCACACACACCGTACCTTCATCTAGCCTGCGACTGCCTCGTAGCCACCGGTACCTGCATATACCCTGCGACTGCCTGGCACCAACCTTGCACCAGTCTGCTTCCTCCTCTGGCCGTCCTCATCAAGGCTGATACGGAGCAAGACCACACACCCGCATCTCCCCTGCGACTGCCTCATTCAACCACGTTGAACTGTCACTGCGGCTTCAAGCTCATCAAGACTAACACGGAGCAAGACCACACACCCACGCCTACCCTGCGACTGCCTCAATCAGCCACGTCGAACGCCACCGCGGCTTCAAGCCCAGGTATATATCTCGTAGGAGGCACCAGGCCGCATCTATCCAAAGATTTCAGCCGTACGGTAATGAAGTGCACCAGGTCGTATCTATCTATAGATTTCAGCCGTACGGGAATGAAGTGCACCATCAGCCTTCTATGTTGTAGTGTTTGCCCCGTCCAGCCTCGAGGTTGGAGCTCATGAATAAATGCGCGTGCTGTCCCACCGAGTGCCTCTTTTACCTTCGCGACACTGCACGCAGGGAAGGATCCACGCGTATCTTTCGTCAGCACGGCATGCTATTACTACAGTAGCTATATCTACTACTGTACTGACGGCTTGGCGCTGCCCATTACTGCACTGCGCGCTCTTGCGTTTCCCCCGCCCACTTGTCCGCCCGCCCACCAGCCCGCCCACCCTCCCACCCGACGTCTGAAAGTGGCGTTCTTGGCTCTGCAGACTGCCAGGTGACTGTTCTTATGCGCACACACCCGTCGAAGCACGATGAAGATGAACCTGTTCGCCCACGTCGCGTTCTACATCATAGTTGGCTTGCTACTGGTTTTTCCCAACGCTCCCCACTATGGCTCTACGGGTACTGCTTTCAATACTGCGTATAGCCGTCCTACTCCTGCTCCTGATCCTGCTGGTGTCGTCCAACCCACCCGGGGCAGCGCCGCCGAAGAATCGTCTACGCCATATAAACCGGTGAGCGTTTTCTATTCGGCATTCGATGCAACTACGGCAGCAGTAGTATCGAAAACGGCTTCTTCGCGCTACGTGTAGCCGGAGCCTGCATTACTCAGAACCCCGAACAAACAGTACAGGACACCTAACAAGGAACAGTAAATTTGGTCCAGGCTGGATTTCTTATTTGAGAGAGGGTGCTTTCTACACTAACTTCAAGATAACGACTCCCGAATTTCTTATTTTACTCTAAATCTGAACCTGGCTTTCTTATTATCCTGTTTCTTATCACGTGTCCTGTACTGTAGTTAACTTTGAACTGTAGGGAGAACATCACATAATTCTAGATAGCTGTTCTCTGGGAAGCATGGGCGTATCAACGAACGGTTGGCATGTGTTGTAGAACCTCAATACGCGGAGATTATATGGGCTATGATCCTCCCATCATGTGTGGAGACGTTCGATCAGAAAATATCTTCAGTACTGCTGTACCCAGGGAAGACCTCTGAAAAACATCACCTACGAGTACAGCAGACAGGGTGAGCGTAGGATTCAACAGCAGTAAAGGACACCAGAGGGAAGACCGCTGACAAAATTTACCTACGAGTACAGCAGACAGGGTGAGCGTCGGATTCACCAGCAGTAAAGGACACCTACGGTACTGTAATAAGAAACAGGAACGCTGGCCCAGGCTGGATTTCTTATCTGAGAGATGGTGCTTTCTACAGTACACTCGCAATTTAAATTAAACGACTCTCGAATTTCTTATTTTCACCTACAACAGTAAATTTCAGCCCCGCCTTCGTGTTTTAGCCTGTTTCTTATGGCAGTAGTTTTCTTGTACTGCTGTACATCTTGAGAGAGAGGATTTGCCGGGTTTATTTTTGTCGACGAGTATTTGTTGCAAGAGGACGAAAGCCGCCGCTTTTTCTAGAAATATTAAGATTGATCGACGGGAGCAAATGTCTCGAGACTATTGTTGTGGTTATTAATGGGTAAATCAAGTGGAATGCTTTCACCCGATTGAAGTACGTATGATACCCACACATATCCCGCGCATCTGTTTGTTCAGATAGAAAGGGACCCGAGCCCACGAACGTGTTCCCGTATATATGTCGACACAAAGTATAGCCACCGGCTGTAGGTACTGTACTTCAAATGTGTAAAGTGACGCAGAGTACTGTACAGTGACACCTACTCAAAAACAGGAAATCGGATCCAGGCTGGATTTCTTATTTGAGAGAGAGAGTGCTCTGATCCAGGTTGAATTTCTTATTTGAGAAAGAGAGTTCTTTCTGCACTAAATTCAAGATAACGGCTCCCGAATTTATTATTTTAGCTGTTAAATCTGAGCCTGGCTTTCTTATTAGCCTGTTTTTTTATGACTCGTATCATAGGTGTCCTGTGCTGTACGTCAGGTCACTGGGTATGATATCCCACAGTACGCCGTGCCTAGAACATGTAAATAAAGCTACAGCTGTACTGCACTGGTGTACGTATCTATGTCTCGTACTGGTACGGTGACGAACGAAAGTAGTCACAGCCGAACAAAACGCCTGCGTTCCAAACACACACGCAGGAGAAAACAAATACCAGCTACGAGTACGAATAAAGTGTCAGGGTTACCACTGTACACACCGGTATTCACAGCCGTACGCTGACGATCCACCCAACCAGTTGACCTGTGCGGTATGCTCAGATGCCCTACCTACTGGGTGCTGTCCACTATTTTAGTAAAGAGTGCGTCATGTCCAGGCAAACCTTTCTTTACGGTAAATCAGTATCTCACATTTAGTCATACTAGGAGAACTGCACTGCTGTGCTTACAGTAATTTTACCGTACGGCGCAGTATGTATTGTAGGCCTCTAGGGTGCGGTCCAGTGCGGTAGAGTATATGATACGGCTCGGTACAGCACGGTATGATACGGGTAGGATACGGTACGGTACAGGCACGGTACCGTATAGTACGGTACGATGCAGTGACGGCACGGTACGGTACGTTTACGGCGCGGTACGATACGGTAAAGGGTAGGGTAAGGTACGGTACCGTATAGGGTAGCTTAAGGCACGGTAAGGTAGGTAGTAGGGTAGGGTATATGGTTCGGTAGAGTATAGCGTAGGGTAAGGCACGGTGAGGTAGGGTAAGGTAGGGTAGGTAGGGTACGATACGGTACTTTATATGGTAGGGTAAAGTACGGTATAGGGTAGGGTCGGTTAGGGTAGGGTAGGGTAGGGTAGGGTAGGGTAGGGTAGAGTAGGGTTAGGTAGGGTAGGGTAGGGCTGGGTAGGGTAGGGTCAGGTAGGGTAGGGTAGGGTAGGGCAGGGTAGGGTAGGGTAGGAGTAAGGTAAGGTAAGGTATGGTAGGGTCGGGTCGGGTAGTAGAGTAGGGTAGGGTAGGGTAGTAGGGTAGTAGGGTAGGGTAATAGGGTAGGATAACGTAGGATAGTAGGGTAGTAGGGCAGGGTAGGGTAGTAAGGTAGTGTAGTAGGGTAGTAGGGTAGAGTAGGGTAGGGTAGGGTAGTAGGGTAGGGTAGGATAGGGTAGGGTATTAAGGTAGGGTACGTAGTAGGGTAGGATAGTAGGGTATGGGAGGCATTTACTCGCACGATCAGATCACGGCATTCATTCCTCGTACGACTCCACCAATAACAAGCTGTCACCCCAACTTGAACCCCCGCCCCTGGGTAGGGTAGGGTAGGGTAGGGCTGGGTAGGGTAGGGTAGGGTAGGGTAGGGTAGGGTAGGGTAGGGTAGGGTAGGGTAGGGTAGGGTAGGGTAGGGTAGGGTAGCGTGGGGTTGGGGGAGGGGCGAGGGGGGGACGAGGGGGAGCTGTACCGTGAGAAGAATCAAGGGACGGAGATCATAGTTCAAAACAGTGAACCTGGTATATATTTGGAGAAATATGTACGGGGAATATGTTTCTGGAAAATCGAGAGAGAGAGAAGAAAGGGAGGCAAAAAGAGGCAGAGAGAAAAGCAATGGCCGCAGGCAGAGACATTTGGCATGTACCTTGACAGGTACATTGTCGGGACACTGGCATTGACAGGGGAGAGGCATCGACAGACACGGTGGGTGGCGGCTGCATCAACCTCAACATCGAAATGAAAATGAAACTCGAACTCAGCATCAATGTCAACATCTACACGTTGAGCATCGTCATCGATATCGTCATCGATATCGTTATCGATATCGTTATCAATATCGTGATATACACCGTTATCGATATCGATATTGGTATCGACATCGTTATCGATATCGTTATCGACATCGTTATCGACATCCTTATCGATATCGTTATCGATATCGATATCGTTATATCGATATCGTTATCGATATCGATATCGATATCGACATCATTTTCGACATCGTCATGAGCGCCAACATCAAACTTCAAAAAATCGATATCAACATGTGTACATCACTCTTATCAACATCAATATCAAACTTAAGATCAACATCAATAATGACATAATCACCAATATTCAACGTCGGCATCAAAACCGATCTGAACGTCATCAAAAACTCAACAGAGACATCGATAGACCACATTCAGTAGGGGAGGAGGAGGGGGGCGGTACTCATATTTGATGCTTGCCTAAGTCATTTGACCATTGACCACACGTTCCTTTCGAGACGGACAGGGGGACAAATGCCCTGGGGGCAACACGTGAGACATTAAATCGAGAAATCACAATTTCACACCCGTTTTCTCCCCACAACATATTTCCGTCGCCCCCCTCCCCGCGGTCATATATACGACTACAGCCATGCATGACATGCGGCTAATGAGCCCCCCACCCCCCCCCCACCGCCCCCGCCCCCCCCAATGGAAAGTGATCGACAAGAGACATGAACACTGAAACCATCGCAAACAGACGCAACCCGCGCCGGGCCGCAGTCGCAGCCAAGGCCAAGCTTTTGAAAATGGCCAGGGCCAAAACAAGCAAACCACGTTTTAAAGGAAACACACTACTCGCGAATTAAACTAAGATCAATTTGGCCAGTAGTAAAAAAAACTGTCAAGACCATTTTCACCAATTTTCGGGACCATGAAAATCGGGGTATCTATTCAGTCCGTTTTTTTTTCCCGACCGTATTCGTGTTAAGGGGCGGAACTCCGGTTCCATGCGTTTACTTCCGTGATACTCGCCGGGACGTAAAAATAAATGTTGCCGTGTGAGATCTGTTTTGCGGGAATAAACTATGTTTATTTTTGAGTATTGTTGCTTCGTACCAGGGTCCCCTATTTTAACTGTGGTAACTACTGACTTTCGCCAGCTCCGGGATAAATGCGTTTCAAGATTCACCGATACGTATCATACACATGTACCTGTATTCCGCCTCTGCCAACCCAATGCAACCCAACCAACGCAACGCAACCCAATGCAACCCAACCCAACCCAACGCAACGCAACCCAATCAAACTCAACCCTACCCAACCAAACCCTACCCAACCCAACCCAAACCCAACCCAACCCAACCCAACCCACCCAACCTCCAACCCAACCCAACCCAACCCAACCCAACCCAACCCAACCCAACCCAACCCAAGCAAAACTGGAAAATTACCCACCGGCCAAGAGGACAAGGTAGTAGGCAGAGATCACCACAGTACCCATCTTCAGCCGGCGCCTCTCGAAGAACACCTGTTTTGGTTGCAGCACAAAAAAAGAAAAAAGAAAAAAAAAAAAAGAGTCACACATAACAAATACAAGAAAGCGCTAAAGAGAGAGAGAGAGAGAGAAACAACAGCCAAACCGTTTTGAGCGCGTTCTTTTTAGGGGGGGTCACAGTAAATAGGGACCTCCGCTACACACAAGAACCTACCAGTACATATGTACATATTTACCTATTTTTACTAACAATATTTGGTTCTACCGTAATACCATCGTGAGCAGAAAAGAACGTTCCAGAAAGTTTACCTATTTTCCCCGGAGCTCAAGCGGCGGGAAAGGAGGGAGAGGAGGAGAGAGCGACTCGGCGATGGTGGAGAGTTGGCGGCGGTGACGTCCTCCCTACATATCGTAGCCTTTTGTGCGTAACTTAGTTGTTTGCATGCTGCATTTGTCGCTGGCCTGATCAACCGCTGCCGTGTTCAATACCTCGGTACAAACGTATCTGTGTACCTAATACTCGTAGGGTACTTCGGTATGTATGCACATACTGTCTGGATGTCGTGTGTGAAAGAGCTACAGCAGTAGTACGAGTCGCTGTCCCCCCTCATACTGTCTGGATGTCGAAGTAGGGAGAGAGCGACTCGTACTATAATACTACTGCTGTAGCTCTTTCACACAAGACATCCAGACAGTATGTACATACCCAAGTACCAGGTACACGGATACGCACATACCAGGTATTGAACACAGCAGCGGTTGATCAGGCCAGCGACAATGCAGCATGGAAACAATGAAGTTACGCACAAGAGGCTATATAGGGAGGACGTCACCGCCGCCAACTCTCTACCATCG
>MEHQ01002595.1:589562-812787 GCA_008828725.1 Saccharina japonica
GGGGGGGGGTAAGGGGGTTACCGATGGTCGGTGCAGGAACAACTAAACCTTCACTGCGAAAAAAACGTCGCTCGAGCAGCTTGCAAACTTCACCGGCCAGCACAGGGCACTGGACTCGTACCTCATGTTCGAGCCATGCCATACCCCTACAGTGCGGTATACCACTACAGTGCGGCACCATGCCATTAGAGTGCGGTACTATGCCACTACAGTCCCCACCCCATCCCCTGTATCCATGCACGCGCGTGTTGGGAGTGCAGGCATCAAACTCTTCTCCGACGTCAGTGATAGCGCGGGGTATCTATTCGCACCCACGGCTGCCTGGGTAACGGTAGCCACCTGCCTGCAGGTGAGGGTAGGGTAAGGTAGGGTACGGCAGGGTACGGTAGGGTAGGGTAGGACAGGGCAAGGTAGGGTAGGGTAGGGTAGAGGATGGTAGAGGATGGTACCCATTCGCACCCACAGCTGCCTGGGTAATGCTATCCACCTGCCTGCAGGGTAGGGTAGGGTAGGGTAGGGTAGGGTAGGGTAGGGTAGGGTAGGGTAGGGTAGGGTAGGGTAGCGTAGGGTAGGGTAGGAGTAAGGTAAGGTATGGTAGGGTCGGGTAGGGTAGTAGAGTAGGGTAGGGTAGGGTAGGTTAGGGTAGGGTAGGGCAGGGTAGGGTAGGGTAAGGTAGGGTAGGGTAGGGTAAGGTAGGGTAGGGTAGGGTAGGGTGTATGCTTTGTGATTATCTCTGTACCGTCTGGCCTTAGGTCTGGCCTTAGGTGTGGCCTTAGGTGTGGCCTTAGGTGTGGCCTTAGGTGTGGCCTTAGGGCAGCCGAAACTCGCTCGCCCCGAATCCGTGATCACAATATCGATGACTCCCGGAAAATCTTACCATGGGTTCGTGATCCCCGCCCCAACATCACTGTACCCTGAAAAATTCAGCTCGCACCGACTTTTTTTCAAACCCGGGGACGTTTTCTGTCCGTCCCCGCTTGTTGCGTTTTGCTGAGTCTCCCTAGGCATCTATGTAAAGCCAGTTGCAACCCGGCAACAATAGACGTTGCTTTTTTAAAATAAACAAACTTCGAATGTACGTCAACCTCTTACCCCAAGCAGGTTGACATGTGTTTGTTTTCGGACCTCAGCCGGGGATGTTTTTTTTCGCCACCTTCCCCCCCCCCTCGCGCTATCAAAAGGTAGTGGGTGTCACCTGTAGTTCAGTTCCCGCAAGCGCATACGGTGGCCCCATTGAAGAGAATACTGCTGTACAACTTCGTGGTACCCAGCAGCAGCAGTAGTAGTAGTAGTAGTAGTAGTCTATTGTTCTGCCGTTCGCGAGTTTGTCGTCGTAGCAGATGTTCTGGTGTTGGGGCTACCGTACATTCGGGAAGTGTTGTGGTGTACCTTTTGATTCTCGTACAGGCCGTAGCTTTTGTTTTACAGATCCATGTAGTTCTGTGGTGGCGACAATCGGTTTTTGGCGACGTTCCGTCATCCATCGTCAACCACATAAAATCATACCTGGTATCGAGCAGGAGTAGCAGTGCGTAGCCTTTGGTTTACAGATCGTAGCTTTTGTTTTACAGATTCAATTAGGTTTGTGGTGACGACAATCAGTTTTTGGCAACGTTCCGCCATCCATCGACAACCACATAAAATCATACCTGGTATAGAGTAGCAGTGTATTGTGGTAGCAATCCCGATACTAATGCTGGTAGAACGAGTTTTGATACCGAGTACCGGCACAGATATGTATATAGAAAATACGTGTGTTGTGTATTTTGTTTATGATTTCGGTTTGGTTTGTTTAGACCATCTAGATACGATCGCGGTCCCAACGAGATGTTGTACAAAATATCTAGATCCCAGTAATTCCAAACGGACAAACAGGGTGTCGAATATCTTGATATTGGTAGATCTCATCCAGACAAACATGTTCTAGATCATGCAGATCCTATAGATCCTTCCGGGCGAAAACATCTATCTCATGCAGATCCTATAGACCCTTCCGGACGAAAACATATATATATATATATCATGCAGATTCTTCTAGGCGAAAACGTCGATCTCATGCAGATCCTTTCAGGCGAAAACATCTATCTCATGCAGATCCTATAGATCCTTCCGGGCAAACACATCTATCTATGTAATCGCAGATCCTATAGACCCCGCCCGGTCAATGTGCGTGAAGGAGTAGTCTTGTACAGATCCCACCTATCTGGTAAATATGCGTAAAGGGTCAACACTATTGTTTGCCTTAACTAACGGCAAGCATATGCTACGAGTACGAATATCATGCAGATCTCATCGACCCCCGCCCCAAAAAAAAACAAAAATGCAGATAGATCATGCAGATCTGACTTTTGCTACGATAGAGGTGGCATTTTTTTCGGCAGATTTTTTTTTCTGGATGACGAGGTTCCTTAACCCCGAATCGTCGGAATTTCAGTTTTCGTGCTGCAATATTTTTCGTTGTATACTTAGGGTCGTTCTTATCGAGCAACTTTTCCCAATTCGCGCAATTTTTAGGATTTCCATATTTTCCGAAAATATTGTCCAAATATTGGAATGCGAAGCCTTCCAAATATTTTGCCCTCTGTTAAAATTCCAAACTTTCCTACGATATAAACCCTGTTTTTCTTGCTCTTCTTGTTTTTTTATGGAAACAAATATTGAACATTCAGGAAAAAGATGAATTTTTGGAAAAATGATGCTCGATAAGAACGACCCTTAGGCCATGGGTACGTAGCACCTTTATTTTCCTCCAAAATCAGTTTTTGAGCTCGGTATACATCTCCTCAAGTGGCAACCCACAGAAGGCAGAGAAAACACTACTGCTGCTGCTGTACCTGATACACCTCTACCTCTACCTCTACCTGAGAACGCGTCATCCCGAATATCACATACTCGTAGCTCATTGGTCTATCTGTCCAAAATGATCTAAATAAAAAAACAGGGATTTGATCCGTCCTGCGCGTGAAATACGACCCTCCTACTTATTACCTTGACCCTTCTTTCCTATGCATATCCCTCCTATTGAATACAGCCGGAAGTTAGAACTGGGGGGCACATAACGTAGGCTCTTCGCCCTCCTCCCCACTATGACACATACCTTCAACCCTACATCCTTATCGGGAAAAGTGTTCACACCATATTCCTCTTCCCCCCAGTCGACTCGCTTCGAGTTGCGCCTACCCACGTTATAACAGACGCTGTCGACGATACATAGGTGACATTTTAAGAATACATGACTCGATACAGGGAACTGAACCCGCGACCCAACGCGACAGTAGTGGTACTCACCACTAGACCACCGGGTCGACCTGTCGGCGGTGCGCTTGCAAATATCGCTGGCAAGACCCTGAACATAACCATACCACAGTAAGTTTCCGAGAGTCGATTAAGCTTCCGACAGTCGATCGGATCATGTTTCATTAATCGCTGGGCTAATAAGCGGAGTGGTGATTGAGGCGGTTACTTCTTGCAAGAGTGGATAGTCCCTACAAGTACACCAACAGTAGATTGTTGCTGGTTTATGAAGTCGCTTCCCGGAATATGTTGGCAGAGTATTTCGTATACGAATATCGTCGGTAATCAAGTCACATTCCCGAATATGTTGATTGGCGAGGCGGTGGTAGAGGAATCAGACGCCCTGCTTCCCAGACTATGTTTTCGGCAATACAACAAAGTGGCCCAACATAGTCACGGCAGCAGGGCGTCTTGATCTGATTCTAGCGCTTCGCTTGTTTCGTCAACAAACCTATACCATAAACGGGGGAGTGATTATGTGATAGAGAGCGTGCGGCGGGAGCGCGAACTAACTTCAAACTTCGACCGGAAAAATATACATACATGTACGTTTGGACGGGCACTGAGGCGTATATCGCTGGAGCCTAACCTTGTGCATCGCCAATGTTCTGTTGTGGTTATATTCCTGGGTATTGTGTTATTCTTGGTACAGCAAGATATTACTGCTGCTGCTGCTGCATCTACCCGGGCTACAGTACATCTCGGGGCAAGAATCGCCGATTCGTCAGTCTCCTGCTGGGGTAATATTTTCGACAGTACGTCCACCCGAACGGTTTTTCTTCAAAAATTGAGTTGCTACCGTAATTACTTTTTATATGGGAAAACAGCCCACCCACCCCTTTTCGTTTTTGCCACTGTAGTAGTACAGCGGTCGTCTAATAACCTATATATATGGGTTGATACTGTAGATTACTCGATGGGTGTATTGGCACGGAAAAAGCCTTTCAAGGCTTGAATCTATTTTCCAACTTTTGTATATCAAACCACGCCCACAACGACAAACAACATGATGACATCACGGGGCTAGTCGCATTTGTTTTTACCAGAATTGCTGGAAGCTTGGCTGGGTCGTTAGGAACACCATCCATGTCATCACACCATCCCCTCTCGCTGTGTCAAGGATACGATACTCCCTTGAGTAGTGCACTCAACTCCCTTCCTCATCCCACGCACGCTTCCCCCTCTCTCTTATGGGATATGTACTGTAGGACATACTATCAAGACTTTCACTGCGCTATGGTACGAGAAACAGGCGCAGAGCCATAGAGGCGGAGCATCGGGCCAGTTGGTGAGAGGGAATTATTGTACAGTAGTGTATTTGATGTGCACGCTGGGACAGTGCGTTCATTCGTTGAAATTGCTGCGTCGTGCGTCGTCCCCCTGCTCCGCTCACCTCCTCTCGACTGTCTTGCCACCTCTACGTAGTTATTGACTGTGTCGCGTCGTGCAGTCGTTTCTTTGGAATACACATGGCACATAAAGGTGTTCCGTTGGCATATGCATGGTACGTATCTATACAGCCTACCAGGTATACAGTAAACCTTGCACCACGAAATGCTCCTCCCCCGCGAGCACGAGTGCCCCCTTCCCCGTTTCAACCTGTAGCTTGTGAGGTTTTTTATGCATACCCTACACTCTTGGTCGACAAACACGTGATACCTTTTCTACGGTACTGCAGTTCAACATATAAATACTTACAATACAATATCTATGTTGTTCCTGTCTCTGTTTGGCTGCTCCGCTGCACCCCCGCCCCCCCCAGTTTGAACGGCAGCATGGCCAGCTGTGCCAAAGTCCGACTTCCTCCGGAAGACATGGTGAGAAAGCTCCCTCCGTTGTGCTTCCGTGCGGCCCAACTTTGTACGAGTCTGTTATCCCGCGATGCCTCGTGACTTCGAGAGTGGCATCGCCTTCTACGCATAGCAAGATGCAGTCACTACGGATGGACGTCAAAACACCCACAACACAATCCGTCGGTCCGGTTTAAATACGCGAACCGTGCCGCTTTTCGTAATCAACATTTATCTCTTTTTTCGGTTCTTCGTACATTTGGTTCGCCGGTGTTTCAATTTAATGTTCAAGTGCGACGATGGACACGGAACATACCCTTCGAAAGTAACAGGATAAAGCCCCGGCAGCGCCAGTGACACGCAGAAGGGCCCACAGCAGGCCCTGCCTATTGTGTCGCACACTCCACGCGACGGTCGTTCACTGTAGTGTAAGCCTATATACCACGTTCGTAAACTTACACAGGACAGATCGTCTCAATAACAGAATACGTAGCTCTTTATTATGTACTTTATACATCGCGCTTTAATGATTGCCAAAGACTGAGACAAATATTGTGCACGAGTTTTCCAGTGAATTTCGTTTCTGTGTGCCTCATGCCCCTTCCAAATCCTGACCCCTTCTCGACTGTCCGCATGTGTATATACATATTATACACTGTACACACTATACAGTATAGTGTACATGGTCTCTTTCTAACGAGGGGAGCAAGTAACAAAAGTATGACACGCACCCATTTATGTGTTGCTTTTGAACTCTGACGCCCCTCTGCACTACTTAATCGGTGGAGACGACGCCTGGGGCGATCTAAACGGTGTCGAGAGGATGAGCGCCGCCATCGACGCTCACGCTGGCACGCTGAGCTCCCTATGGCGGAGGTATATGCTCGGTGTATATTTGTTCTACGGCATATATTGCGTTGGGCTTGCCCTAAGTTAGGGTTAGGGCCCAACGCCATATACGCCGTAAAACGCATAGACGACGAGCATATACCACCGCCATAGGCAGCTCAGCGTGCCAGCGTGAGCGTCGACGGCGGCGCTCATCCTCTCGACACCGTTTAGATCGCCCCAGGCCTCGTCTCCACCGATCAAGTAGAAACTTCCCATATGTGTACATATACTTATTATACACTGTATAAACTATACAGTATAGTGTACATGGTCTCTTTCTAACGAGGGAAGCAAGTAGCAAAGTATTTTGACACGCACCCATTTATTTGTTGTTTTTGCAATCTGGCGCCCCTCTGCACTAATAGATCGGTGGAGACGAGGCCTGGGGCGACATCCACGGCGTCGAGAGGGTCAGCGCCGCTGTCGACAGATACGCTGGCACAACGAGCTGCCTATGGTGGTGGTATCTGCTCGTCGTCTATACGTTTTACGGCGTATATGGCGTTGGCCTCGTGTACACCGCAACGCTGCCTCTGCGGTACGGTGATGTCGGCACTCGTCCCTACGAGACGATGTCGTACTTTCGGCGGCTCATGGCCGTGGCATCTCTCTTCGCGGTGAGCGTTTGGTGGAATGTGCTTGTGACTTATGTACCTCTAATCCTCGTGAGCATCTAATAACCCTAACCCTACGAGCTGGGCCAGCCAAAATAATGTTTCAAAAGCAGATTGGCCATGCCCCTGAGACGCGTGCTACGGTAGAGGTAGGTATACCTTTTTTTGGCTGAATCGTTTTCTGAACGATCGGGCTCTATAACCCAAATTCGTCGGACTTTCATTTTTGTGACGAATAATGTTTCAGAGTATACTTCGGTCGGGATATTTCTCATCCGGCAGCACTTTTATTTCCTCCAAATTCATTTTTTCGGTGAGGTATGACGCTCCTTAAGTGAGAAGCTCAGAAAAAAGATGGTGCACCTCTATCGTAGCATGTGTCCCGACCAATTGTACGAATTTGGACCTGGAATTTGGACACAGTGTAGATCATGTACTCATCCACACACTTGCCGCCTGCCCTTGTTTTTGTCGTTTCTTTCGAGAGAAATATGACGATCCAAAAGTCGAAAAAAAAGGAAAAGCGATCAAAACTAGTTGGAAGAAAACAAAATCAAAGAGCGCAGGCGGCAGGTATATTTGCACCTACGGTTCGAAGACGTGGTTAAATTTCCAGAGTGACACTCTCAGAATTGGTCGGGGCATGGCGAAAATGCCATTTTTTGCGTAATTACTTGACTTATACATGGAATCGAGTCTTGGTAATATCTCTTGATGGGTGACGAATTGGGCAACGAGACTTACATTGATTTTCTCCTTGTGTGTTCAGCTCTGTCTCCACAAAATTTCATCTTGATCGAAAACGACATTTTTGATACGAATTTAAACTAAAAATAATGTTGTTTTCGAGTTTTCGCGGATGTCTCGGCGATATCGAGTGAGGAAAAAAAAGGTTACAATTTTTAATATGGTATGTATTTTTTCTGCACAAGCAGTGGGGCGTCAGGGTGAGTGCTTCCAATTTTTGTAGCCTAATTCCCAGAGGTTCGCGAGATACGAGTTTAGGAAGCTTTCTACGTTTCTTGGCTGGTCCAGCTCGTATACGCCGTAGAATAATATATATACACAGTACATATACCACCGCCATGGGCAGCTCAGCGTGCTAGCGTGAGCGTCGAAAGCAGCGCTTATCCTCTCGACACCGTTTATATCGCGCCAGGCCTCGTAGGTAAAATCGTATCCAGAGCGCTACAGGTCGCTTTAAAACCCGAACGAGTATGCGTCACGCAGTACCAAGCATATGCCACAAACGCTCACCACCCACACCAATGAGACGGCTATACGACGCCGGAGGCAGGTCATTTTCTCGAACCGGCGGTATCATACCCTACATCACCGTATCACAGCCGTATCTCAGAGGGAGAAGTACGACGATGTCGGAATCCGTCCTTATGAGACAATGTCCTATCTACAGTACGGCGCCTCGCGATCGTGTCGTAGCTCTGGGGGGTGAGCATTTGTTGCACATGCTTGACACTGGACGAATCATGCTCGCTTATTTCGAAAGTGATTAATAGCGGTCTGGACGTTCCCTACTCAAGAGGATTAGATGCTCACGAGGATTACAGGTACGTAAGTTACAAGCACATTCCACCAAACGCTCACCGCAAAGAGAGATGCCACGGCCATGAGCCACCGAAAGTACGGCATCGTCTCGGTGGGACGAGTGCCGACATCGCCGAATCTGAGAGGAAGCATTGCTATGTACAGCAGGCCAACGCCATATGTATATGCCGTAGAACACATATACACCGAGCATATTCCACCACCATAGGCAGCTCAGCGTGCTAGCGTAAGTTTCGCGAGGATAAGCGCCGCCGTGGACATTTACGCTAGCACGCTGAGCTGCCTATGGCGGTGGTACTGTATATGTACGGTGTATATATATTCTACGGCGTATATCGCGTTGGCCTGCTGTACACAGCAACGCTTCCTCTCAGATTCGGTGATTACGGCACTCGTCTCTACGAGACGATGTCGTACTTTCGGCGGCTCATGGCCGTGACATCTCTCTTTGCGGTGAGCGTTTGGTGGAATGTGCTTGTGACTTACGTACCTGTAATCCTCGTGAGCATCTAATCCTCTTGAGTAGGGAACGTCCAGACCGCTATTAATCACTTTCGAAATAAGCGAGCATGATTCGTCCAGTGCCAAGCATGTGCAACAAATACTCACCTCCCAGAGCTACGACACGATCGTGAGGCGCCGTACTGTAGATAGGACATTGTCTCATACGGATTCCGACATCTCCGTACTTCTCCCTCTGAGATACGGCTGTGATACGGCGATGTAGGATATGATACCGCCGTTTCGAGAAAATGACCTACCTCCGGCGCCGTATGGCCGTCTCATTGGTGTGGGTGGTGAGCGTTTGTGGCATATGCTTGGTACTGCGTGACGCATACTCGTTCGGGTTTTAAAGCGATCTGTAGCGCTCTGGATACGTTTTTACCTCGACACAGCGCGGGTAGAATCAGTACGTACATCCACGCACGATACAGCAAGGCTTTGACCATATCGGGATACTTTGCTTTTTGGCCACCATATTCGTATATAGCTTTGTTTGCGCTCTACCCTCAGAGCCAGCTGTGTTACATTGATCGTTGCCTTATGTGAGCCTTATGAGGTGTTGAGGACATACAGACGGCTCACCTTGTGTGGAACACATACACTGTCCGTACTCGTATAACAGGCCTGCTTGCAGGGAGAGGGCAATGTATGCAACAAAACGGTTCCCGAACTCCATGTAGGTATACCCTGGGTAACGATGGTCCAAACACGCTGGGTACCCCTGGTACTCAGGCACTCTTGACTTGGTTAACCAAAGGTACGGTCAACGATGACGGATACACGGTACCATGTATTAACAAGAAACGTAAGAGACATGAGATGAGGGCGACCCCAATCTACTGGGACGCACTTCACGCACCAAAGCATTCACCACTCATCATTGCTTATCGCATCATAAAAGTTGGGGATTGTGTACAAGTTTCCTGTTTACGTTATTGGTTTTCGTGGGCCGTTACGTGTACCGCGTACTCTACTGCAAGTACAGTAGTACTCCTTATACTACATAATCGTACAATATGTGCTATCGAGGCGACTCGCAGTTGTGACCCATCTGGGCTATGACTGTGGCTGTGGCTGTGGCTCGTCCAACCCATCCGCCCCCCCTTCGACTTGCAGGTCAGTGGCGGTGCAACCTTCATGTTCCTCTTCGCCGACGTCTACATAGGAAGTTGGGTCTGGACGACCTGGGGCACGCCGGACTGCTTCGTCGCCACAGCATTATTCACTCTTTTCAACATCATATTCATGAGGTGGGCTCATATAATAAAATATGGCCAGATTATGTTTGGTGAATGGGCCAGGTAGCAGGCAGTGTCCCCTGGAGTTCGATTTTCCTCGCCTGAAGCTCGTTTTATCGGCTTTGATTACCTACACTAGTAACCGCCCAGTCCTCCTTATCTCTTCTTCTGTCCGAAATTAAACTATGTGCAATCTCAATCACGCTCGTTCTCTTTCTATTTTATCCCCCAACCAAGCATACCTTCCATGCAGAATACTCATAGTCAATTCCCGGCCCACAACTCCCAGACCTTCTGCGTTCAACCTTCCACCTTTAGATGCAGGATTTCCGACACGAAAGGACAGGTTTGTTCATACACGCAGTATCGGCCTCCGCTACCGGAGTGTCAAAGAACAAACCGTGGTTTATTGTACCTAAGAGAATTTGGCATGTCAGCATCGGGGATCGGGGATCATAGAATGGTAAATGTATTTGGGGCACTGGGACCCTAAATAGCCAGTACAGTAGTAGTATGTAACGAGCACACGCGTTGGCACACCTACGCCGGCCACCAGCGAGTCAGAGGGATGTCTTGCGGGAAAAGCAGGAAGACATCCGGAAGTCGGTTGGCTAGCCAACGAAGACTGACGCTTGAGCCTTTATTTCTCTACCTAAGCCGAAGATCGCGCCCAGCAGATTGAGGGAGGCGGCGGGGATTCTGATTGTTACGCAGGGCAGCGAGTACGCACCTGCCACTTCGGGAAGACAGTACGTACACCCACCCTGAAAGCTAGAGGTGCGGTGCGAGAAGCGGCCAAGGCGGATGGGGTGGGCAAGCCCCGACAATTGTTTAGTGGCGGGGTCGGCTAGGCGCACGTACGAATCTGGTCGCCTGACTTACAGTGTGTTCTGTATATTTATGGGTGATAATGAGTGTTGGGGTCGGGAAAATCACACGGCCGGCACACACGCACGGGTCTCGTCGCCTGCCCCCCCCCCCCTCCACCGTGATGAGTGCAGGTGTGGGTGTGTTTGAGTGTTTGTGTTGGTGTGGGTGTTTGTTTGAGTTTTTGTTCTTTCTTGTTTGGGTGTGGGCGAGTGTGTATTTGGTTTTATGGTTCCACACGACGGCGCGACTTCCCGCCGCGTTCGCCTATCGCTTTTGTTCTGTAAAACGAAAACCTAACTCACACCCCTTGCGGTTTGCAGATAAATGTGCGTGATAATGTCTGTGGGTGTCTGGGTGTGTGTGGGTGTGATTAACTGTCCTACGTGAGGGCGGGACTACCCGCCGCGTACGCCTGCCAGTCTTGTTTGATAGGCCTTACACGGCAACAAACCTCTTTCCCCGATGGGATCTGGAGGGCAAGGGTGTGTGTGAGTTGTGTGGGTGAATTGAGCTTGGTTGTGTGTGTTGTATGGTCTCACGTGACGGCGGGGTTCCCCGCCACGTTGGTGTACCGGTCTCGTTCGGTATGCTTTCCGCGAAAACGAAACATCGCCCCCGCACTGTGTATAGAGAGGCAGGTGTAGGAGCTGTGTTTAGGTTTGAGTTATTGTCGGATGGCCCCGGTAAACGAAAGACTCTCCGCCGACTCGGAAGTAGTGCACCCTAACCCATGAATGGCGTGACTCGGGGCGATGTTGCGCTTTACGCCAACGACAAAAAGTCGAAAATGCTTGCGATGGCAGTTTTTGTTCTTTCTTGTTTGTGTGTGGGCGAGTGTGTATTTGGTTTTATGGTTCCACACGACGGCGCGACTTCCCGCCGCGTTCGCCTATCGCCTTTGTTCTGTAAAACGAAAACCTAACTCACACCCCTTGCGGTCTGCAGATAAATGTGCGTGATAATGTCTGTGGGTGTCTGGGTGTGTGTGGGCGTGATTAACCGTCCTACGTGAGGGCGGGACTACCCGCCGCGTACGCCTGCCAGTCGTGTTTGATAGGCCTTCCACGGCAACAAACCTCTTTCCCCGATGGGATCTGGAGGGCAAGGGTGTGTGTGAGTTGTGTGGGCGGATTGAGCTTGGTTGTGTGTGTTGTATGGTCTCACGTGACGGCGGGGTTCCCCGCCGCGTTAGTGTACCGGTCTTGTTCGGTATGCTTTCCGCGAAAACGAAACATCGCCCCCGCACTGTGTATAGAGAGGCAGGTGTAGGAGCTGTGTTTAGGTTTGAGTTATTGTCGGATGGCCCCGGTAAACGAAAGACTCTCCGCCGACTCGGGAGTAGTGCACCCTAACCCATGAATGGCGTGACTCGGGGCGATGTTGCGCTTTACGCCAACGACAAAAAGTCGAAATGCTTGCGATGGCAACCGGTCGACACGGTATAAACGGGTGACCAGAAACATATTGGAGCCATGCGCGTGTGGGCACCGAACGAGGTTCGCGGGTCGAGGTCGTTTGTTAGGGTCAACGGCGATGTCGTTGCCCTTATGTGGGAGTTGACGTCATTCATTCCTGGTGTTTTTCCGACCACGCCACCCTCTCCTCTTGTCGTTGTGGCAAGTCTACTGGAGTAGTGAGATAGGAATGTTCCCTTCGAGCAACGGTGGAGTTAGTAACGGAGGCAGGTTGTAATCCCGATGAGTTCGCCCTGTACTCGTTGCGTATCGGACAAGCCACCACGCTCGCGGCTGGAAGATGCAAATATCCGGAAGGCGCTTTCGACCGTAGGATACATATTGGAACGAGGGATTAAAAATGGTAGGAAGGTAGAAGTCCGACGCGTACAAGGCGTATACGAATGATAACATACCTATAATGGGGGTTTGAGCAGGGTCCAACATAAGCTATCTAACGTTGGACACGTGAATGGAAGGTGAGGCACCCGGGAGAAGGTACAGCCTGGGGTAGGAAATGACAACTAGTGTACTGCAACAGTAGTCTCAAATTACCTCGGAGTTGGAGGAGTCGAATGGTACGGTACCATTCGGAGGCTTGGTCATCCGAGACGACTGTAGGCGGTAATAGTTAGGAACCCGGCTGGTATTGCATTAGGGAGAGAGAGACGGTAGATATATGGGCGAGATGCATAGGGGATTGCAGGAGGCTGCGATAGGTGTGTCTGGCCGAGAAGAGAACTCTCTCTCTCCCCCAACCCAGAAAAACGATAATGACAATGCAATTCGAAAGATAATCAATAAACCGCCTATTTTGTCAACATCTAAGTACTCTGGTAACACATGTCATGTGCCCAAGGTCCCAAAACGGCAACCTAGCAACATTATGTTACAGAAACGACAGATCCAACCGTAACGTAGTGACGTGGTGTTACGTCCAGTTGCTATTTATGGTACGAAAGTATAACATTATGTTAGTATGTTACTATATGACTGAAACATTACGTTACCACGTTACCATACATAACAACCGGACGTACCACTACGTCAATGCGAGTAACATGCCAAAACAATGTTATTTCACTTCTCAACATCCTACAGTGACATAGTGTTACATCGCGACCAGCTCCGAAGGTAACTTGCCCAACTTACGTTGAGTGTTACGTTATCCGACCTGAAAGAAGAATAACGTTTGGAAAACACAGCAGTGTAGTGTTGGTATTATTGAAAACACCGTGAACGCTAGTGACCTTATGTCAGGGCGTTACGCCTAATACTACCCTGAACCCTAACGCCATGTTACTGTAGGGTGTTATGCCTTGAGCCTCATACACAATAAATTCATGGTACGAAGAGGTTAACGAATTGGCGGATTGTGGTCACAGCAGTGCATGTTAGGTTGATAACGTACGAGTCTGGACAGATCCTAACATTGTGTTGCGCTGTTGGTACGCGCACTGATCACGACGTGACACTATGTTGCCAGACGAAAGCCGCCGATATCGAAAAAAAGCGCACAACGGTAAGGCGTAACATAGCGTTCGCTGATATGCTAACACTATGTTCGGACGTTGGCATGCCACTGCTGTGTTAGCCCCCCCATAACGTAGACTAGCGATACCCGAGGTATTTGCAATTTTCGCCCAAAGCCAAACATTGTACTTCGTATATGTATATATATATATATATATATATATGTATCGTCCCTCCCCACACAAACTTCGGCGCCGCCAGCTGTACTGTAGTAAATCGGCGACTGATGAAGCCACACTCATCGACTGCATCCGACCGAGTTTCCTCAGCAGCTGAGACTCTCTTGCGCGTAAAACCCGTGCTGCTACAGGCCGCTCCCTCACAGGTTCCCCAGCAAGGAATTCCTCCGCAGCAAGCTCTTCGCCTTGTGGCGTGAGTATTTCGATTTCCGGGCCGTCAACGAGTTCGGCGAGGTCGTAGATGTGCAGAACTTGCCGAAGGACAAGCAGTACCTTCTCGCTCAGCTGCCGCACGGTGTGATGGTGAGCATACATCCACCTGTTAGTTACGTGTCTACTGCAACCAGGGAAGCACTGCTGTAAACAGGCTTGTTATTGTCGAACAAGCGTCTAACCTGGTCCAACGTAGTGTATAATTAATCGGAACAAATGTCCGGGTCGTCAGGCGGTATGCATCGTAAGGCGGCACTGGAATGTCTTCTAGCGTTCGTACTGGGCAGGAACAGTTGCGTTTGGCGCAGCCTTTGGTGTACAGTTGTCGTTCTTGAAGCTCGCCGAAATCGCCCTTGACAAGTATTTTCGAATGCAAATGTTGGCCTGCTTCAGTTAGTCAGTCAATCATACCGTTGCCGTATCAAGCCCGCGCGCTGCTACGTTTACGTTCGTAGACAGTGTAGATACACGTATGGTTAGTCGTCAAATGGTCATATGGCCTCGCAGCAGAAGGAGTACGAGGACAGCTTCTGTCTGAAAAACCGACAGCTTTGAGTTTTGACGAGTGTTACCAGCAGGAGCATACAGTCTACCCTACCGACGTACAGTAGTGCACCCTTGATTGAATTGAAGGCTCTGAGCAACACTGCAACCATGCCTTCATATCATGATAATGTCCATCTAATACAGAAACCTCAAAGAAGAAGGCGTAAACCATTAGTCGTGTACTGTACATAGATAGGTTGATCCCGTATCGAAGGTTGTGCACCGTTTGCTCATTGAACGCACCGCACCACTGCGCTGGTTTGTTTGTTCCCTCGCTTCGATCCCAACAACGCCTCAGCCTTTTGGAGCCATGCTGGGATCGTCGATGCTGCCCGACCTACTTCCAGGCCTATGGCCCGCGTCTGGAGTCGTCGCGTCGGCCCTGATGATTACACCTGTACTGCGGACTTTCATCAACTATCTCGGAGTTCGCAAGGCAGGGACCGCATCGATTCACCAGATGTTCGCTGACGGCTTTAAGGTACACATTCGAAGGGGGTTTCCAATAGCAGGCAGAAGGGGGGGGGGGGGGGGGGGGGGGGGCGGGATGACAGACCCACGCCAAGAAATCCGGTAGCGCCATGCCGGGTGAGATTGGGGGGGGGTGGCTAACCCTAAATCTAACTTCACCGCCATGAATCGATATCTCCCATCGGGGCGTGTATACACATGCGAGGCACCCTATCGTAAGGATGACCAAAACCATGCCTGCTTGCGCGCACCGAAGTTGTGATTGCCTTCAGCTGAAAGTGTAGAGCGTGGGATACCCCCCTGGCTTCAGTCGTGCTTAAAACCCACACCCCCAATAGTCTCAAATGGTGTTGATGTTGCAGCACCATATGCCTTGCCCGATTACAGTAGTGTTTTGGGGTGCTGTGAATGGGCTAGAGAGGCTAAGACTGATCCCCACCACCGCTTTCGTGCGGAACTATGTTCGTCCGAGCAGGCCGTCGGTGTGGTGACAGGTGGCATCGCGGAGATGTACGTATCCCGCAAGGAGGAGGCGCTTGCCTGCCTCCGCAAAGGATTTGGGCACATCGCCATCAAGGCGAGGGCAAAGCATAAACCGTAGGGGCGGAAAGCCCAGTAGAACTGTCTTGTGTTGTGCCGTGATATTTCACTATTTTCAACCACAAAATTACCCCGGGAAACGTGTTATTAATAGTATTACACAATAGCGCATAGAGTACGCACCACTATCGTCTTTGGCTGCGTTCAATATTTAAAGCATGTATCCTTCGGGTCATGGGTTGATTACCCCGGTGACGTTAGGTGTGTACCATACACACGTTCCCGGGATCAACAACGTTCGGGTCTTGGGTCAACCCGGAGCTGTACTACAGCTGTACTACAGCTGTACTATACGAACGTATTGTCCGCCAGTGAAACCGCAATCAATGGGGCCCATCGTTACGCTGTTGATCATTGGTTTGTTGAAATAACAATCGCGCCAGTGGTTTAATGTGATTGTCCTCGTTTTGTTTTGGTTCGTCGCAGGGAGGTCACGACATCATCCCGGTCTACGTCTTCGGCGCTTCCCTCACGCACAGCGTGGTCCCAGGGTTCAACAACTGGATCGGCAGGGCGCTGTCTCGCAAGGTGCAGCAGTATTAAGAGTGTACGATCTAGGACATAAACGCTTGGACCAGCTCCATCAAGGCATGCCGATGTTGTTAGAAGCCATATGTAACGCAGCAGTGGCTGATGTGCACCGGCGGGCAAGCCGCACATGGCGGTAGGGTAGACCTTTCGCGCCTCCACATTGTCATGTGTTCCAACATTGGGCGGGAAGTTACGAATCGAAACATAGTCGCTTCGTCACTTCGTGTTTCGAAGCATCGACTACCACGCTTCCCTGGGTTTCCGTGGAGTACTTCAGTAGCCCCCACAGCACCTGCCGCAGAGGGCTGGAAGGTCCATGTATGTGCATCGATGTGCATCGAACACACATTGTACTATAGGTATTGCTTGCAATCGGAAACCGTGTGGGATTACAGTAGTTTGTCGAGTTGTACTTTTGGGTCTTCGTTGAGCTGGTGAGCGTCGAGATGCGCGCAACACGCAACACGGGAAAGCCGTGACCGGCCAAGAGCATGAAAATAAAGCCCACGGACTCTGGCACAACCTATGCAAGCTCGCTATACACCCATGGAGCCACGCAGCGTTGAACTATGGCCGAAACTTATCTGGGACTGACGCGCCGTATCGTTGATTGCCACCGTTCCGCCTCCTGTGTGTGTACCGATTGCTGCGTGTCACGGTTCTATGTCAGTTCCAAGCGCCCATTATGATGTTCTGGGGAGCCTGGGGCTTCGTCCCTCACCGCCAGCAGCTCAAGATGGTCATCGCGAGGTATGGTATTCTGCAGGGCGTATCGCCGTTCATGTTTTAGCTTATAGTTAATGCACATCCTGAACAGCCTCTACAGACGTGTGTTGTACGTGTGTTGTACATCTCCCAATGATCCAAAACCCCGCCCTGTTGCATGACTCCAGGGCAGGGTTTTGGATACATGGGAGGAGTGAAGGCGACAGGTACATGCTGTGTGCACATGTTAAGACAACTCTGCGCGCTAAAAATAGCCATGCCAACACTGCACTAGTGTGCTGCAGGTGTAGCTGGAGTACTGCAGGTGTAGAACGAGCGCGAAGTATGTGTTTGCAGACAGTTGACCAGCAGAGGAACGGAGCTTGCAAGAGCAGAACACCAGACGGGAGGCACTTACTGTATGTAGTGAGGAGAAACAAAATCTCACCCCGCACGTGTACAATCGTTTAGGGTGGTCTCGTTCCGTATGAGACTACTGTAGAAAAGAGCGCTCGGTGTATCCTTCAGTGTATCCTTCAGTGTATCACTTAGTGTATCGCTGGAATAGTCGAGTCGAAAGCGCGCAGTTTAAACAAGAAAAGCAACAAAACTAATGACGCTCCAAGTGCTACGTCTGCTTGCCTCGCCATTGGTCTGTCGTTTGTTTGTATACTTGTGTCCTTATTAGGCCGATCGGCGTGAAGAAGCAGGCCGAGGGCGCTACCAACGAAGACGCCCTGGCGGTCTGCAGCGAGGTCCAGGACTCGGTCGTCGACATCTACGACCGCCAGAAGCCGTTCTGGGAGGTCCGCCCGATCTCGTTCGACAAGTAGATGGCAGCTACCTGTCGGTTTACGGAAGCTCTCCTGCGGGAGCCGGGTCCCGGTCGTGTTCGAGAGGTAGATGGCAACTACCTATCGAACCATCGGAGGTCTTCCGGGAATCAGGACCGGTGGGGTTCGAGAGGTAGATGGCAACTGCCTCTCGGACCTCCGAAGCCCTCCTGGGAGCCAGGCCCGGTCGGGCTCGAGAAGTATATGGCAACTACTGATCGAGCCTGTGGCTTCAGTCGAAGATCGCCGTCACCCAACTCGCTCCGTGGAGGCCAAGCTTCAACGACGACGCGTGGAGACTGTCCGACAACCAGCTCTACGCAAAGGCCCTACTGGTATGGGCAGGGGCTGTCCTGCCTATAGCTCCCTGTTCTACCTCTACCGGCGAAAAGGAGGAGCACCCTATGACCAACACGCCTTCCTACGCCTGCGCGACTCCAGCAATGGACGCAAAGGCACAAAAAAAAACCCTGGTATTTCTAAATACCACCCAAAAACAAAAAGAAACATGTGCAGGGATCTGCCTTCCTATGCTCGCGCGATTCCAGAAATGGACGTAAAATTACCAAATAAAAACCTGGTATTTCGAAACACCACCCCAGAACAAAATAAACATATGCAGGGATCTGCCTTTCTATGCTTGCGCGACTCCAGCAATGGACGCAAAGGCACAAACAAAAAACCTGGTATTTCGAAATACCACCCGAGAACAAAAGAAACATGTGCAGATATCTGCCTTCCTTTCTGTGCCTGCGCGACTCCAGCAATGGACGAAAAGGCACAAACAAAACACATGGTATTTCTAAAACAAATAGGAATACCATGTGTTTTGTTTGTGCCTTTTCGTCCATTGCTGGAGTCACGCACGCATAGAAAGAAAGACAGATCTCTGCACATGTTGCTTTTGTTCTTGGGTGGTATTTCGAAATACCTGGTTTTAATGAAGAAACAAGTGCAGCATTCTGCGGCATGCACCCATCGCATTCATGTGTTATGACGCGGTTAACACGTGTGACATCTCGTGCCACCACGACACCCGCCACCGCGTTTGGTACCTCGCCGGTCGACCGCCTTAGATTTCGAGTAGCCGATATCTGAACGGAATTTGATGGTTCTGATATAGTTGTCAGGGTTAGCCTCAAAATCATCAGACCATGACATGAGGCAGCTGCTGGTGTAGCGGTCGCAGCAGCCCTTGAAGGTCTACCCGTATGGTCCTCTCTCTGCAACCTCATTGCGGTATAGATTATTCGGTCGTTGCACCTACAGTACGAATAATTCCTGTTGATTTGTGATGCCAAACTTGTTTGGCTACGTTTTGTGATCCTATTGACGTATTATTACCTTTATTTCGTAGTCTGGACAGCTCGTTTCCAGCGAACTTTCAACCTTGACATACCAACTATCGTGTGACCAGTAGTAGCTATTAAGGTACCGCACCTGACGGTTCCTGCGGCGCGTTTAGTTGTATGTGTTACTCTGCTTGGACAATGGTTTAGCTCGACGCTTGTTCTCGGCCGCGTACTGCAATCGTCGGACCTTTCAAGTAGCCTTACTCGATGGGTACATGTTCACGTGTATATGTATATATCAATATCAACTAACTCCGAGTGCCTGGAAGCGGGCTGTGCAGCGCTGTACCCTAGAACCGTGTTAAGGTACTCCTATGGATGTGCCCACTTCCTCCCTCTACTGTTACACGCATACATACATGCATACATACATACATACATACATACATACATACATACATAAATACGTCCATACCAAGGTAGGGCTGTATAGTTTCGGCTGATGTCACCGTCCAATCCACGATAACGTCGGTGCAGTGTTTGCAGCCCCAATGCATCACCACTGTCGATCGTATCTGTAAGTGTGCCCTGTCGATACCGTCCCTATTATATGTAGTTGTACGGTCTCCTACCCCCCCCCCCCCGCCATTTTCTAGTTCATTTTTCTTATCTAAATCTTATGAGTATTGTGCGTCTTATCGCAAGCGGCACGTCGTCTCCCTGAACTATTAATAGTTGTATAGACGAGTGTCAATGAACAAGCCACTGTCCAAATATATTCCGCAGGGTGTATAATATGTATGTTGTTCGTTTGGTTCGACTCCACGTCAATTTAATAGAACCACGGGCGGTACCCCGCCTGTTTCCGTCCCTCTACACACTTCTATGGGTCAACACGTTATCGAACGTTTTGTCCCCTGCGTTTGTTAGGAAACATGGTGTTGATTGCAGTCAGCATAATAGAACCACGGGCGGTACCCCGCCTGTTTCCGTCCCTCTACATACTTGTATGGGTCAACACGTTATCGAACGTTTTGTCCCCTGCGTTTGTTGGGAAACATGGTGTTGATTGCGCCGCCTCGACACCTCCCCCTCCATGTCAAACCTGTAGCGGCATTGACAGCCAACCTCGCCACCACCACCTGCACCTACCTACCTCCGTCGAAGGGACTAACTATTGTTTACAGCCTTCCTCTCACAATTTCGATGAAGCCCCGTCTTCCTGAAGGCACTCCCGACAGCAAATAAAAAACGCATGTCGTCCACCCTCCCGCCTCACACGAGTTCCTCGAGGGAAGTGGCTTGAAAGGCAGTGGCGGTGGGCTTCTAAACTTCCCCGGAATCTCCAAAACAAAACCTGCAATAATACGCACATATTAGCCCCCCCCCCTCTTTCAGTCCCTTAGTGGAAATAATTTGAAGTCATTGGACGCACTCACTCACACCAGCTCACTTCTTCCCCATGGAATACGTCTGGAGCGCCTTGGAAGATGACCTCCATCTGCCCTCACTTTCCAATTCGCTGGGTTGCAAAAATAAAAATATGTTGAAAGCCCATCCCCCACTTTCCTTCGATGGAAATTGGTGGCGGCATTGAGTGCCTTGTGCCTTCCCCCTCCCCTCCCCCTCCTTGGGCTTGGCTCGATACCAATATGCCAAGGGTAGCAGCGACAGCCCCCGCTCCTCATTTGTATAGGAGAAGGGATTGACGACTGTAACGACCCCTCCCTCCCTCCAACCCCTTTGTGCTCCGTCTGGAAAGGGATGCGTGGTCAATGGTCGAATGACTAAGGCAAGCAACAAATGGGTACGCCCCCCCCCCCCCCCCTCCAACCCCTTTTACTCCCGCCAATGATCGTATTGCCACTACATCTAATGTCTCCCCACCCTTCTCCATTTGCATCAAGGGCAACACACCAACTGGGACATAGAGCACCCACACGCATCCCGAACCCTTCCCTCGCCTTTGCTCCATAATGATAGGACGAATTTGTTTACAGTGTGTTAGCGGCCGCCCTCCCATGTCCCTTCTTAAGGACACTGCTTGCTGTGTTCATAACAATAAAACCATATATATATATATATATCACCGCACAACGCCCCCCTACTCCTGTATCTATATTATCTATATTATCTTTATTACGTATACTGGACGCATGTCACGATAGAGGTAGCACGTTTTGGCTGGTTTTGTTTGTGGAAGACGCAGCTCCTTAACCTCCAGTCGTCTGTTTTCAATTACCGTGTTGAAATGGTTTTCATTATTTTCATTCTCTAATTACGCCACGGGATCGTTCATCAGGCACCTACTGTAGCCCTTCTGTTTCCCTTCAAAATCAGATTTTGGGTGAGAGAGGTATAGAGCTGCTCAGGGGACCACGCTCAGATAATGGCCTGTATGCAGGTGCACCTCCACCGTAGCGTGCGCCATTGGAAGTGTTGGAAGTGTTGTGTGAGACCCGCTCAACTATCACCCTGCATCTCCCCCCCCCCCCCCCCGACAGCCGCTTCAACATTCCACCACGGCAATGTGTTGTTGACATTGTCAGCCCCCCCAACCCCCTTACAAGCCATCGCAACCCACTCCCCTTGACGAAATGAAATGCTTAGAACGGCCTTGGCGCCCCTCGCGTCATCGCCGTCGACGAGATAATTTTTAACAACGTGGAGAACAACCCGCTGCGCCCCCCCCACCGCGCGCCTCGACTCCCCCCTTTGACGATGTTTCGCCGTCATTTACAAACCCCCCAATTATCATTACCGCTCAAGGGGAAACGTGTAAGGAGATTGCCGTACTCTGTCGCGCCCCGCCTTTTGATCCCTCCCCTTACTATACACTCCGTCGTAAGGATAAAAATATGTGGAATCCTCGTGTCTGCTAATTCGAGGCTCTGTACCCCTCTAAGGGGCGACATGCTATCAGCATTTGAACTCCCCAGACCACATATCTCTTCGTGTTCTGTGTCGGGTCCCAAACTACTGTAGGTAAAATACCATGTAACCCATTCGGCCTTAATGACTAAACGCCTTAATGACTAAACGCCTTAATGACTAAACGCCTTAATGACTAAACGCCTTCATGACTAAACGCCTTCATGACTAAACGCCTTCATGACTAAACGCCTTAATGACTAAACGCCTTAATGACTAAACGCCTTAATGAGTAAACGCCTTAATGAGTAAACGCCTTAATGAGTACAGTAAATCAGACACAAGCTACGACAGAGGTAGCACGTTTTGGCGGAATTTGTCTCTGAATGGTCGATCGGGCCTTAACCCGAAATTGCCGGATTTTCAGTCTTGTGTTGCAATATTTTTCATGGTTCAGTTAAATAATGGGATTGTTCGTCAAAATGGGGGGGGGGGGGGGGTACAAAAAAAAAAATGCTGTAGTCGAATGGAGATTGCGGGCGTGTAGTTCAGTTTTGGACACGCATAACATGCTGTAGGGGGCGAAGCGGCAGAAACAAAAGCACACATTCCTGGCTTGGATGGCCAAAGCAGAGACTACCTCACGTCTACCCGTGCTCGTCACAGGACCTCGTGATTGCTCGTGCCGACGAGGGGATGCTGACCTACACGCGATGCCTTTCTCGGAAAGACTGCGTGCAGGGCCTTCCATCCCCAAAACCAAACTTGCTCTATCCCAGTTCCCGATACAGACATGCCTCATTCTCTCTTCCTATAAACCCTTCTTTGTCGGTTACTTCGTTCGCGGAGGCCGTTACTTCGTCCACGGACAAAACTACCCTTTTAGTTTTAGGGTGAGGTATATAGAGCTCCTATACTATAATCAAGATAATCAAGATAATCAAGTGACCACCTCCCCCAGAAAAAAATGGAAGCCCCTCTACCCTACTATTACTAGTATGAATACTATTAGTACTATTAGTAGTATTAGTAGCGTGCGTCGTCACTTGAAATTATAATGAAATATCTGTTTCCGTGTGCAATGCTGTTCCAACTGGGTTAATCGGCAAAATCAGCCGCCTGCCTGTGCTCAGTAGTGGTAGCAAGGTGTCAAATTAATTGAACCTCGACGCCTAATTGACATGTTCCGTGTTTACTAGCGGGCGCCCGCCGCTGTTTATTCAGCATGTGTGCAGTGTTCGCGTTGAGCCGTTCTTTCTCCAGTGGGAATCACGGTTTAAGATACCGGTGTGTCAGTAGGCCTGTTTGCTTTCTCGTAGGTCCGAAATTGTCTGGGACAGACCGCCGGAAAGCGCGAGAGCGTGAGTTACCAACATTTGACGAGCAGTGGAAACGCTAATTCAATGCTGAACCCTATGATATGCGCGAATTCGTTCTTCGTCAGCAACGTCCAAAATAAACGCGAATAGAGTCGTTCTCCAAGGCGAGGACGTTCATCCCCCCGACCTTGTAAAGTGTTACCGGCTTTCTCAATGCAAAATAAAACTAATCGATCGATCGAAGATTTGTCGTCGGTAACTGTGGGCGAGTCGTCGGTATTGATAGGTGATTCGTCGGTGAATGATGGGTGACTCGTCGGAGCCGGTCGCAGCAGTTGTTGCAGAGGAGTGCACTGCGGAGTTTCGGATAAAATTCGGAACAGACACACCGCGGCAGCAAGGGGTAAATATATCAGTCTGGAGAGTGGTCTCTAATGCTCCCATGTGTGCGTATCGTGTGCCGTCTGGTGTACACATGGCTCACTTCTGTATAACGAACAGAGAAGCACAAGTGCCGGCATATTGGACACATACGGCATTAAAAAAAATCAATTCGGTCACGATTCTGCGTTTAATCGCATGCTTTGCTTGTTTCCTAACATTCTTTGTACCTACCAGGTGTATATACGGCGGCCAATGGCACCCTTGGGCGTAATGCAATGTTTTGTGCTGAGACTCTCGCACGTTATATATTTCGACAGTTCTCGACTGGATCAAGGCGACGTGTAGTGTCCAGGGTGTGCGGCATGGCCTAGCGTGGGGAACCGCACACGTCCTAGTTACCGGGGTACCGGATACCTGGTATTTAGTATGCCCCCGGTGCCTACACAAGCTCTACGCAAGTGCCACACAAGCCCCGCACATGCCCTACGACAAGCCCGACAGAAGTCCCGCACAAGGCCTACACAAGGAAAGCAACACGTCGAAAGGCGTACCACGGTACGGGTAGTAGCGGTAACGCCTCTTGCGGGAGAACGTAGAAAGCAGAACCAGGTATGGCGTCTAAGCACACAAGGAGATAACTGAGTTTTTGGTCCGTGGGTTATGATTTCTATGATTAGATATTATATGGTCCCACGTAATACTGACTCCTGCGACTCTTCCCTCTCCCCCAACAACTTCTTCAGGGCAGACAGACACATACAAGCGGAACGCGAAAACCAATCCCGTGGTCTGCGAAGGTATACAACGAACGGACATTGTAGACCACAGACATGTACTCCTGTAGATATTGTTTCCACGATATAGGGAGAGATTGAGAGTTCCCCAGTCCAGAAGCCCGTCAGTCAAAACTGTTACCTGGAGTATTTGTTGTATTTAGTTTTTTTTCGGTTTTCTCCCAAACGTGATACAAACTCCCCCGTTCTGTGAGGTAGAGGTAGGTCGAGGTAGGTAGAGGTAGGTAGGTATGTAGGTAGGTAGGTGCTGTAGGGATAACTGTTAAAATTCGCTGAGGCTTCGCACTTGAGGAGCTGTCTAATCTCACCCATGCACTGACAACAATCCCACGGTCGAGGTATACCATGATTAATGATATCGTAGCGGCCAGGGCATGCGTAGTACGAGCACCACAAAACAGATCGCACGATTGTTTTCGGCCGTGCACCCGGTCGTATCGCACAACAACCTCCTGGGGGAGAAATATCGAGCTGCAGTTGTGGAGGCACGCGTAGTGCGGTAAGTATGCCTCGCAGCACTGGGAAACCCCTCGCACGGGTCGTTGTCGCACTCCGTATTAATCGGGTCCGCGATCGGGATGTACCCTGCCGGGCAACCAATGGAGTGGCACAGCCCCTGCCGCGGGGTTTGTAAAAACATGGGCGCCAACGATAGACGGGAGGGGGGGGTCGGATAACAACATGCTGTCTGCTTTAGTTTCTCGAGCAATGACCACGGTTCCCGTTTGAAGCAAAAAGCGGGGGGGGGGGGGGGGGGGGGGTACGATGTACCCATATATGACTTGCCTTGGTCATGTTTCTACTGACCACGCATTTGTTGCGAACATTCATGGAGGGTTTGTCTACATACAGTACGTTCTGTGTACTATTTGTGCCTGTTTTCATATATTCCGAAACGCGCTGAAACGTTATCTCGGTTGGATTGGAGTAGCTTGTTTTGTACATTTAGCGGGGAAAATGACAATCGAAAGGTGCTTAGGGCGCGGTATCGTTTGTCCACCTTCTATTAATACTAGGCTGTCGAGGGGTGGGGGGGGGGGTATCCCGTCCACTCATGAAGGACATGTCACTCGTTGAAGGCGTCGGCGATGACAACGGCACGTGGGCAGAAACTGGCCACCAGCGGGCGAGGACGTGCACACGCCAACTTCGAGAACTCAATACTGCACTGTAGCCAGAGAGAGAAAGACAACCGATAACGGGAGCCGTCGCTGCCACAAATAGATCGCTCTTCGGACAAGGGAACAAAAGGAAATTATGGTGTCGTCCTTTCCACCAGCGGTCTGCGCGTCGTCCACCCCCCCCCCCCCCCCCCCCCCAATGCCAGGACGGCAGTCCCTCGGCAAAATCATCCGAGTTTCTGAGTAAGGAAGGCATGGGCACCGCTGGCGGGCACGCCAATAGTTCTCCCTCCCAAGTGCCTGGGTGCACCAGATGAAACTCGTTCGGTAATCAAGAAGAAGAAGCAAGCGAACCGTCATGGCAACAACATCATCCATTTAGAGGCTACACCGTAGATGCTGCATATATGTGCTGCCGGGTGATTGCTGCTTCTCGCTGTATGCATTATTATAGCACGACACGCATGGTTTCAAGCGTTCCGTAGCCCTTCGTACATACCAGGTACTCGTTAAGGCGGACTTCACGTACCGCTGTGGTAGTGATGGGTGTTATCAGCAACATTGACGTTGGGCTTCGTGTCAACATTTCCTTCAACAGATGGCGGGCATATGGAGGCGGTAAACAAATGCACAACGGCAGGGGTAGGATCCTTGGATGCACCTATTGAGTTTTGGGGGTTTCGTCTCGCAACCTTTCTTTCGACAAAAAATGTAGTGTAACATTGACGGGATGGTGACAACGCGAGCTATGTTCGGCGCATGCTATCTTAAGGCATAAAGGTGTAAAGGTGTAAATGTGTAAATGTGTAAGGGTGGTCACTTGAGGAGCGCTATACTAATAGTAAGTAAAACATGATTTTGGAGGGAAACAAAATGCTATGATACCCGATGAACAATGCCGTTGCCTATAAGTATAAAAAAGAAACATATTGTAACACAAGAATGGACACATTGCGACGATTTCGGGTTAAGGAGGCTTTAATACTTTACTAGGTCATTCAGAAAACATCCCAGCCAAAAAAAGGTACCGCACCGCTAGCGTAGCACCCGTCGTTCGACGGTTCTGATAATGATCCGCCTATTTATCTGTGTGTACTTAAAATGCGTGGTTTCCTGAGCGGCAGGAGTATTGTCGTTTTCTCTTTCCGGACGCATGCTATCTTAAGGTACAGGTGCACCATGATTTTTCCGAGGTTCTTCACTTGGGGAGCTCCATACTAACTAATAGTATGTAAAAAAAACTGATTTTGGACAACATTAAAAGTGCTACGTACCCGATAAACCATACCGTGGCCTAAGTATACAATCAATTATTTATGTGGCAACACGAGAATGAAAGTCCGACGAGTTCGAGTTAAGGAGCTCGATCATTCAGAAACCATTTTAGCCAAATAAAGGTATACCTCCTCTACCTCTATCATAGCACGCGACCCCGGCTCAACCCGTCTACCGTCATTCGCTGCCGCACCCCCGTCCTATCCTTGTGAACAAAGATGTCGGTTGTCAGACTTTGAACCGCTTGACAGACAACAATTCACCAAACATCTTGACAGAACAGCCTTGACAAGAAAAAGCAGGGGACGCTAAAAAAAATCCCCGGTTATCAAAAACGCCTTACAAAATCACGGAAACTTCAATGTTTTTTTTTTTTTGTACACAACACTGCAGGTCAATCTGACTTTCTTCTAGAAAAACGAGGGGTTTCCACATGAGTTCTTGAGGAATTATTATACCGGGGATAGTGGACATTTTGGCTTGACAACGCCAGAGGCTTTGACAGACAACCTTGACGTTTGACAAACTTCACACTTGACCGTCAACCGACATATTTTCTTGTAAAGGAACGCCTGTCACCGCAGGCAGCCCACCATCGCTTCTATAGCCTCGAAATCAATATGACCGCCCCCATCAAGAGCCCCTCCGACCGTGGATAGGCCATTACCGCTCTTCGGTAGGCGTTGAATATTCTGCCCCTGACATCAACCGCTCCTCCGCTTGCACCCAGTCCACAGTTGCAGAGCGGAGCGGCGGTTGACAATGTGGGGAGGAGATACTATCGCGGACTGATTGCGAACGGAGGTGCGGGTGAGGAGTCGCGCTGAAAGTCCAAAACAGTCCCACCTACTAAGCGATCGGGGGCTGCCAAGGAGCAGAGGGGTGGCTGATGAGTTGTGTAGAGGGTCGAACGTCGCCAGGGCAAGGGCACCAATAATGCCACCGCTTGTGCCGACAGCCTCTCGGCTGCATGAAAGGCACCGTCGCATCTGAGCTGATATAATGTATGATACGTATGTTGTCACTGAAAATCGGCCCGTTCCCGGTGGGAGTGTGTCGGTGTTTTAGGCGTTATCGGGCTGGCTCACCGTCATGTTCATTTACGGGGGCAGGTTGGGGCTTTGACGAATCCCAGCAAACTGTTGGGCGGCAGTTTCTATTTATCGTGGATCCCTCTTCCACTCTGCTGCACGTGCTGGCTCTAGAACGGGAGCGATCATGGTGATGGCGTATTGCTGCCACCGCCAACTGTCGCTCCAGAGTGCGGTTAATGTACCCCGACGACGAACTGGTGGAGTATTGTTCCCGGTGCGGTATTTGTCTTCTTGCAATGGTACAGGTGGTCACACCTGAGCTACAGTACGTACAGAACAGCTTCGTTATCATACATTCGTTTTGGTGGTGCGGGTGGTCCATCCTTGCTTGCTATCTTCGAGGCCGCCAGGCAGAGGAACGCCATCAAGACCATCGACCCGCCCGCGGGATGGCATTGAGATCCCACGCCAGGCGCTGGTCCTGATCGCGACCCTTGGCCTCCTTGCGACCAAGAGAGCAAGAACGTTACAGACACGAACACCACGAACGATCATCAAGAACTAGGCGGTGAAGTACGTCGCAGAGTTCGGACGACTACAGGGTGGTTGGAGCCTATCGCCTCTGAAGGTTTAAGCGTCGGAAGTTCGCGCCGTCTTTTGGAAACATAATATCCTGATTTCTTGCACACACGTGTTATATGATACCAAGTACGTAGCATGCGAGTAGATCTTCTTGCAGTCGACAATCGGGGCGGACGAAGTTTGGGGCGATGCGCATGAACAAGGCTATATGTATATCATTGCACGAGAAGACAGGCAGCCACACGGACGGACGCGTGCTACGATAAAGGTGGCGCTTTTTGGCTGAACCGATTTCGGAATGACCTACTGTAGTAAAGGCTCCTTAACCCAACATCGTCGCATGATTTGTTTTCTTGTGATGCAAACGTTTTCGTTTCGTCCTTACTGTGGGCAGTAGGCAGTAGGCAGTAGGCAGTAGGCAGTAGTAGGCAGTAGGCCATGGAGATCGTGCATTGGGTAGCGCTTTGGTTTCCCTCCACAGGCAGGTGTTTTACTCACTATTAGTACATAGCTCCCCAAGTGACCACCCTCAGAAACACATATGGGGTTTACACCTCTACCGTAGCATGCACCACCGGGGGATACACTCTCGTTTATCGGCCTAGGTTTAGCTTCACTCCACGGACCTACACATTCGCGGGTAACGAAATGATACTGTAGTACGATCACAAAGTCTCTAAATTGAGCAATAAGACGGAAGTAGGGAGGCTACAAATACCCACTACCGCCCGGCAATTGCTAGAAATCGTCACAACGCCAAACTGCCCCAATAAATGCACACCACCGTGAACCAGCCCGAAAGCGCCTGAAACACGGACATACTCCCGTCGGTAGGCGCACCAACTACCTAACCTTACTCACACTACATATACCACCGACTCTGAGAAGCGATAGTGCCCCTGATGCAGCCGAGAACCGGCCTGCAAGTCGTTGGAGGTTTTGGCGCCCTTGCCTTGACGGCATGGAACTGTCTGCACACCCCATCAGGTAACCCTTTGCTCGTAGGCAGCCCACCATCGCCTCTTTGGGATGTGTCAGTCCTTCTCAGAGACAGGGCAAGGCCACCGACGATTCTTCAGAAGGTGTCCGATCTTCTGCGCACCGCACCAACCACTCTTGTTTTTTACTCTCGCATCCAGCCCACATTCGCTTCTTCGGAAAGCGTTACACATTCAACACTCCCCATTGGCGGCTCCCCCACTCTGCGGCGGTGGACTGACTGCCTGCGCAGGGTCGGCCCATGGGGTGCGCAGACGATGCACCGCCTTGCGACGAAGCGGCAGTGGACTGGCTGCGACCGGAGAGGCGGCTGATGACGCGCGCAGACGACTCAATGCCCAAGAAGCTTTTGCTGGGCTCCCTGCGGGGACAGCACGTAATTTTTCAAGAACCACCCGGGGTGGGATAGAGTAGAACGACGATGGGCTGAAGCATGGGTTTTTTGTCGTATAATGTCTGTTGTGTGTTGTTATGTTTGTGGCTGTTCCACTCTGGTATTGCTGTCGTTGGTTCCGTTGGTAGCCCCTCGGAAGCGCGCTGACGGTGGAATACCAGGCCATGCGGTACCTACGCATGGTACGCCTCCTCGGCTTCGGGCAGAAGTCGAGGGTGGACCGTGCGCTGACGGAAGCGTTTGAGCGATTCTCGATGCCGTGGTGGACTGCCGCGGTGGCAGCGGCAGTGCTATTTGTGGCCGATGAAGCCCAAGCACTACAAGCGAGTGCCTTCGGATAGTGCTATGGTGTTTCGGCCATAGACGCTACTGTTGCACAGCCTCGATCTTTGGGTAGGGAAATAAATGGCAGGAAGACCAAAGAGCCACCAAGTGGTGCCATAACGCTTGGTGCTTTTTAGAGGCGCTTTTTACGAGTTGAAAACCTCAAACTCCCACTGCTGCTGAGCGAAAGTAACGGGACAAGCCGACGACACGATTGCCGGACACTAAATCTGGGGCGTACGTAGCTGAAAGAGGCGGACGATAGTGGGCTTTGGGCACCCCTTACGCAAAGTGAAGGTAGGGTGATGGGGCGAAGGCTCAGCATTAATATCGGAACGCAGTGCATGTACCCCCCCTACAGGATCATCCTTGGCAACTACTGAGTATAGTTCTGAGAAAGCGAGATACACGGTGAATAAGAGGCAAGCACACACTACGGAAGGAGCGATAACCGTACGAGACGCTACAGTAGCTGCGGAGTGTACCACGGGCTTTCATTGAAAACAAGTCTGTCTTGTAATTGTTATGTCACCTCGATATACCCGAGGATAGAGAGAGAGTACTTTAGAAAGTGTGAAGGCATCGGGCCTTACGGTCCTCCGGGTCGTCTTCTCAGGCTACTTACAACAGGTGCCTGGCCCGTTGGTTGGGTGTGACTGAACATCGTCTAAAATTAGATGTCAACCTGGTTCCGACGATGTTTGACAGAACGGGTGAGTAGTTCTTCATCTAGGCAGGCTACACCGCTCGCCAGGTATGACGAGGGGACGCTTATTCCAAATACTACTGGCAGACCAATGGGGATGGGATGCGACAGCTCTAGCCCGACATAATGGAAACCCAAGAGGGTACGTTGTCGATCCTGAAATACGTAAGGATTAGTCAAATATGAGATCCTTGACAGAGCGCGGCAAACCTGACTCATACGCGTATATACAATATATACAGCAATAACTTCGAACATACTGTTATGCTTAAAGCAGAAAACTAGCGAGCTAAAGTTAGCGTATGTAGACGGCCAGGAACCGTATTTGGAGGAACGATGTCGCTCGAATAACTCGAACCACTACAGTAACAACGATATGAGCTATGGCTAGTGATAAACTTTTCAGTTCGTCGACTTATCGCCCTGGTAAAGGGACGTGATGAACGAAACACAAACACACACCCCACTCACGGCGAAGGCACTGCCAGCTTCAAAGAAAAACATTAACAACTAACGCGGGGGGGGGGGGGGGGGTTCGTTTGCGCGCAGCGCCCCAGAACAGCGATAGCAGTGCAGGGATAGAGGCAGTCGCGTCAGTATCAAGCGGTCAATTTGAGGCGTCGCGATAAGGAGAGAAAAAATGACGTACTCTGGGTTTCGGCCTACGTTAAGCGCACAATAGGGGACACAAACCAACCAGGTGCGACGAACGTACATCGCCACGGCATGAAGGATTATGATCCCAAAATAAAGAACCATGACCAAGGTATGGATCATACAGCCCACAGACCACCCACGGAGCTATCCACCGATGTCGAGGCGGGTAGGTGTTATACCACACCTCAGAGTCCTTCTTGGGTCTGCTGCCTGCCGAAGTGCTACGTATCTCTGAACAACGGTTATTGGCAAGCGGTACTCAGGTTCTCCTTTCGAAACCTTGCTCAAACAAGCAAATACAAGGGTTTTCTGTCGGACTACCCAAACACCTGTCGATTCATGCCTTCGACCTGAACTCCACAGACCACTCAAGTAGCGGAAGAAGAGCGGGGCACCGTAAATCCCTCGACGCTCCTTTTGTATCTGTTTCCTTCAGCGCTCTGTGTCGCGACCACTAGCCAGTTTGTCGTTCTCAAGCTCTTCGTGAAATTCATGAAACCGTGTGTGTGGGATATGGCAAAATATAAGTCACGATAAAACGCTCCCGGTAATGCTAAACCATCAACAATAAAAAATGAAAACACACGATGACGGATGGTCCATTCTATCATACCGGCCACTATTGCCTGACCATCGCAGGCAACTCGAGACGGCTTTAAACCAAACAAGCCCCAGGACGAGTTATTTCAGAACCATCGGCTTCTGATGACGCCTGGTTGATTGGAATCAGTGATGTACAGGACTCCCCATTAATTATCTAAGCGACGACGGCCGCACGAAGGAACTGATGGACACCTCCACGAAAACCCGGAGCCGTATACGTATACGCACTCGGCAACGAATAATATTTAAGTCCAAAGGCTATAGCCGGCTCAATGGTCCGCGCTCAGACTTGCCTCATTGTAACCCGGTGTGTGTTTACAGTACAGTATGATAAATCTACTGCATACAAGTGCCCCCAACGGTTTGGTCGCTTCCCGTTCCCGATGTGTTCCTTATCGCAGGCACACCCATCCTCGATCACCCGATGAATGGTCCGGGGTATCCTACTAAACCCACACCCTGACGGCGTGCGATGAAACGAGACCCTCGCGAGATAACGCAGGCTCTCCGCTGCTGCATATGTCGGGTGGGTCGGAGTCGGTTAGGCACAGGTTTCACAGTACGATGGGTAAGCGACGACAGAGCCATGCATGCGAGCCGATGGAGATAAATAAAAAATAACGTAATGGAAGTCTGTGCTCACAGCCCGTAATTAAAAGAGGCACGATCACTGGTCTAAGTCGCCCGTCCCGTCCGGAACAATTCGGGCGCTCTTTGGCTGAGCGGGCGGGATACTAAGTTGCCGTCCCCGTCAACTGGCATATAGTATATAGCGTGGGTAAGATCATCTCCGACCGCCATGGATTGATGGGTCGTCGGCCGCTCTCAAAGAAAAGGAGGCAGGTTGACAGGGAACGAGAAACGACACCGATGCCGAGCTCTGTCCCGCTGCCGGCGAGCACGCCAGCTTAGGTGGGGCTGAACCTTACAGGTACAGCAAATCGCGGTGAATGTGATACCCTCTCGCTATGTTGACACAATTTTGAATTGCTTAACCTTCTCCATAACACTCCATGTTTCTGCGGGAGTTTGCGTTTGGGTATGAATCAAGGAATATCGAACATATTTCCTCTTCCCTATAGTACAAGATACTTATACACTGTGCAATTAAATGGTCAAAATGGCCACCCCAGTGGGGTGTCGCGCGTGCTTACCCGTGGACAGACATTGTTTGTTGGGCATTTGACAAAAAGGGGGACACCCCCCATATATCGTAACAAAAGGGGGACACTACCAAGCACCGGCGGCGAGGTTGTCATTAAAAAGGCGGTCGTCAACACCAATCCAACGGCCCAGCACATTAACGGTATACTCATAGTCATATATTAACCATCACTCTGACCGAACAGCTCAACAGCTCATTTCCTGGTACAATAAGACTCTCCTCTCCTTTACGCCATGGTACGTACCTGATATACGCGTATATATATACGGCGGTACCGGCACGACTACATATATACGTACAGCAGCCAGCAGTAGTACCAGAGGAGTACATACTACTATCATTTGATACGTATATATTTACGTATTCTCGTTTATATATATGTTGGTGATTTTTGAGGACAACAGGGCATAGGGCGCCAACCAATGTATGCTGATCTGCTTGCCACGTTTGCCTAGGTATGGGCCGTTGGTCTTTTCGACGTTAGACGTCGTCTGTTGGGCGTGCCACAACAGCCAGAACATGGAGTGGTCACTTACCCTAGGTCTTTTTGACACAGAAAGGGGGATACCTCTCTGCATGTTAACAAAAAGGGGGACATTACGAAAAAAGGGAGACTTTCCCAAACTAAGTAGATGAAAAGGGAGATACCCTCGCGTAGGCATAACAAAAAGGGGGATATGCTCACCCCCCCCTTTTGATCGCTCTCGTTCACCCGTTAAACATATGAAAAAAAAACGCTGGGGATGGTAGGGAGGTGCCATGTGAGTGTGGCAAACGCATCAGTTTTTAATTTCGAGTCGATTTGACAGAGTACATGGGCTTACCCGGCGGCGAAAACCGATGTCCCCCTTTTTGTAACGATACAGGGAGGTGTACCCATTTTAGTAAAATCCCCTTGTTTGTTTGTTGGTTTTTTGTTTTCTCCATCAAATTTAAATATTTTCGCCCTCCTCTTCTCTCTCCTTGTTTAGTCATAACTCAGATCCGGGGTCTCTAAGTAGCTTCCCCTCCCCCCCCACTACGGGGCGTGCCCTGCATTTGTGTCGAACACATATTTCATCATTTTTTTCCCTCCGCGCTATAATAGGAGCTCTCGACAGTCGGTGTGGTTTGAGAATAAACATATCAATACGGAGACTCGAACCCCTGACTTCAACCGTAGCATTCTTCGTTGTTAACTGCTATTAATAGACCACCGGGGCGACCGTAAATATATATATATATATATTAATAATATATATATATATTATTATTTGCTATTACCTAATTTTCCTTCAGGTCAATAAGCAGATCAATATTTGTTCAAAATTTAATCAAACTAACACAATTCGTCGAATGCCACTACTGTAATAGCATCCAATCAGTTCCCCTTCCCTGTGCGTGCCAAATTAATTGCGCCCTACACCCCACCCTTCACATTTGCGTCGCACATGGCTATATCTATTCGCCGTGCGCCCTACTCTGCATCTAGAGCTACAGCACCTGCCACGGCCACGCCATGGGGCGTAATCCTCCATCCTACCCCCTTCAAGTATACAGTGCATGCAGGCTGGGTCGACGTCAAAGCAACGCCACGTTAGGGGAGGTGGTATATTGTCCGAGCTCATCACATGAAGAACTAAATATCGAAGAAGTTTGTTCGCGAAGCCCGACCAAGACTTCTATGCGTTACTTCGTAGTGCTAAAACAGATACAGCACTAAAATTGTCGTACTGGTAGCTGGTCACTTGAGGAGCTCCAGCGGGCAGAAAAATGTAAAGCCATAAAACGCAATCACTACGTACCACCGTGGGATGCGTCGTCGGTCGGCGACGACGCTATGAAACCCGCCTCTCACCGTGTGCGCTAGACAACCAGGGCACCGTTTGCGTTTTGGTGTTGACGGTCACCATAGCTGGCGGCCGCGTTAGACTATTTGTGTTGAGAGGAGAGCCTTAACTCGGAACAAGGGGGACTATCGTATCGAGTGGAATATATATGCCATGTTGATATTACACATTATACATATTGCCGTCTGTGGAAGTTTTCACACCAGAAAAAAAGGCATGCATTCCAGAAAACAAATGCATTGGTTCGACGACGTTATCCACTGCACGAAATTCCGCCTCAGAAGCGGCTCTTAGTAGCATTGATAGGATGCACCTTATTGCGGATGTAGTTGTAGCGTGTGTATCAGCGCGTAGCTGATGTGTACGCTGTAGACCCGCTTGTCGATGCCCGACAAGACACGGCCTAAAATGGAGGTAAGCGCGACCTCACTGTGAGGTGAGCTTGTACGAGAAGCTTCAAAGAGAAGAGAAGAAAAGAAGATGATGAAGGTGACCCCAAGCCTTAGTTGAGTATGTCCAGCAGACAATAGCTCGTGGAGAGCATGTTGTTGAAGAGAGCTGAAGAGGAGTGAGAGCGTGTGCGTGTCATGCACGTGAACTCGTATACTCGATCCCAAAACAAAAACAGGATACGACCCCAAGGATACGACCCCAAATAAGAAATCAAGCTGGGCTATTCCCCGAAATTTCTACCGATCTTTCAGGGTACAGAATAATGACAGTCCCGTTTATATATCTGCCGCGTACGCACGTGCGATACTCCTATGATACTGATACTCATGACAGAGCTTAGGCCACTACACAACCTCTGGTGTGTACCTGTATGTACTTGACTTGCTGTACTGTCTTACGAGTATAGCTACGCTGTGTTACGATACTGCTGCATGTACCAGAGCGTACTTGGTATGTGTACGAGTGCATACAAGAACATAAGACCTGCTGTTACATACTGGCTGTTATCACATGACAACCGTGTTACAGAACAGATCACTTACTCCTAGATGAGTAATGCCTACTGATGTAGTACGAGCTACGTTGTAGCATATAACCTTGTGTTATCCAGCAGCGACTCTACGATACCGATTACTGCTATAATAGGTGTAATATCTAACACACCTCACTCTCCATGCGACTCGACAAACAATTCGAGGCGGTGCGCGCGCTTGGTGCAAGCAATATCTTCCTGGTCGGTGAAAACCCGATGCGGTCGGTCCCGGCATTGTAGGGACGCGAGGATCTATCGTCATATGCCTAACGTCATACATGGCATTGAGTACCCCCCCCCCTCCCCTCATATATGGTCATACGACTACGACCGTGCACGGCATGAATAAACTCCCCCCTCCATCTACGCCCTATGAAAACCACAAAATATAAATCAAGGTTTGATTCCCCCCCTCCGCTTTCTGAACCTGGCCAAAACGCGCACTGATAGCCCCGCTCAAGTTCGCACGAGGGTATCAATATTTCACAGAGTACAGGTGCCTCTGGCCCCTAAGTACACCGGAGACAAAAACATTGGCAATCGCGCTACGTACCCCCCTCGCACACGGTAGTAGCTTCGGTATACCCTGTACGTGATTCGATATATTTCATCCACCCCACCCTTAAAAAAACATTATAGAATTATGATTTATGCCTTTCCCGATCTTTACCAAGGGCCAAGGTACCCTACGAAAGATGCCCCTGTTGTCTTCCATGTAACCTAACTAATAAGGACGTTAGCCTAGGCCTACACTCCGGGGTTGTATTCCTCGTGTTTAAGCTACAGTGCGCACGCCACATCGCTTGAGAAATAGGAAGAAACTTCAGCTCGACTTGAGCCCAAAACTGTCAACAGTACAATGTCAACGTGAAACATATGTGCGACACACCCTCCCCCTTCACATATAAGATTGAACCAGGTCAAAACCGAAAATCGTGAAGTGTATCTTCTCTTGAACAATACACGATGGCCATATACCCTGATACGCGTTTCGCCGTCCTTCCTTCAGGCGTCGTCCCCACCGTATTCATTCCGCTACCTTCTCCGTTTGACCTGGGATTATGACACCCTATGAGGGGTCCTGGCCGTTGTTTCTGCCACAGATGATTAAAAAACCACACTGCCGCCAACGGTGGCCCCTACTCTGATCGTTTTTACATCGAAATGACTCTTGTCGCAACCAACTGAGGTCGACCGAAAATAACGTCTACACGACCACACTCGTCAAATGCCAACGGACCTATAAACGTGCGTGCCGTTATCCAACGCGTTACCAGTTACCAAAGCCCCGGTCAAACATTGTGGCGTGGTGTGTCTCTCATTGTCTCGAACGCTGCATAGTCGGACTGCCCGTCGTGCTATGTACGAAGTATGCCAATAGTCCATTAGCCCTTCGAGCCGAGGCAACTTATTGGTCTTCGGTACCATATCGGCTGGAACCCCGCAATCTTTAGATTCCCTGCCACGACCACCAAAAGCCGGTGCCGGGCGAGGGGATCTCGTGCCCCCCGCATACACTAAGGTTGGGCGACAGACGAGCGGGATATCCTACTCTGCATCACTTTCGAGTTGGCTACGAAATTTCCAAACCAGCGCAACAGCTTCGGCCACTACTGCAACGATCATCACGACATTCACGAGGATTAACACCCAGCCGAGCACTGATAGCGACTCATCCTCGGACGCGTTAGCTGTATTAAGGAGGGCAACGAACATGCTAGACATGACAACCGCGTTACCTCCTCGATACAGGGCCATATCCCAGTAATTTTCAAAGGGGGACAGTGACTCCGAAACGAACATAAACCCACCTGTGAGCGTGAGGATGACCGCGATATTATTGACGCTGTCGGGGATAAGAAACACTGAAGACACGGAAATAACAAACCGGCGGAAGTACTCCACTACTTCGTAATAATACTGCGACGGCTTGTACGTGCCCCAGATTCCGCTGTATGGTTCGAGGTGCACCATCGTTGTCCTGTCAGACTTCTTCAAATCTTCCCGGTTTCGAACAAGCCACCAACAAAACGAAACCGGAATGCCAACCGGATAGACAAGACACATCACGAATGCGTAGGCCATGTACCCTATGTGCGTGGTGCTTTTACACGAAATGCTATAGTCTGCACGAAGGTACCAGCCCCCGGCAATATCCTCACAGGCGAACGTCTGAAGTAGTATGGAGGAAACCGAGGAGTAGACGAAAAAAACGACAACTAACCCTGCGGACAGGTGCCTGCTCCACACTGTCAGACGTTGCTGTGAGGAGATGGGGTATTTGCCTTTGGCGACATGGTACGCGAGCGCCAATATCACGAGCACCAACAGCGGTAGGATGGTGGCCAGCAGGAGTCGACCGTGGAAATTTGTAGAAAGTAGGCAGAAGGAGGACGTGATGAGGCTGAGGTCAAGGTTGACGAAACTGAGGTCCGATACGAGCATTTCGTACTCCTCTGGATACACATCTTCGGCAACAGCAGCGAACTGAAGGTGTAAACACGGTGAGGGCGCGCATGGTATGGCGAAGGAGATTGGGATTAGCACGGCAAATGTACGTCTACGATTCAAAATTGGAAGGTTGCGTCGGGGGTGAATCTCAACGGTGTGTTTATCTTGATGTCATGTCAAGTGTCACGCCCTTGAACGTACTGTACTGAGCAGTGACTACTGTAAGCGGTAAGGGTCAACAGACAAGTATACACGTGAAACAATAGTAACATGGAGTGCATGTAGTGTATGTAATACCCGGGTATTTATTTATTCCAGCCTATAGCGCCATGCGCAAATTCAGGTGAAATACGACCGACATCACGTGACCCTATTTCTATTCAATGATATCAACAGACCACGAGAAAATGTAGTTTCCGCCCCCCTCTTGTTGACTGGCCTATGGTTGGTCCGATCTCTATTCCGGCAACCTGCAACGTTTCACACCTGAGAAATGATTTGCCACACAACAACGACGATCTTGATGGCCGTCCGCGGGAGCGCCTTCAATATTAAGTTCTGGATACGAGTACACGATCGCTTGACGAAGTCTTGAGGTGTATCGAGACGTTCCCTTTCCTCGTGTTCTGCCACATTCCCCAAGCGCCTCAAAATCTCAGCTGCCGCCAGACAAACACCTATGACCACGGCGATCGTAGTTCCCGCCGCCGATGAATTCTCGTACCCAGAACATTTTCTGCAGCTGTGAGCGATCCCGGATGAATATCCTATCGAGCAGACCGAACAATCTGCCGTGCGAAGCGGGGGTGGGACGGCCAGGGAGCGATGCCACGTGTTTAAGTTGCAACAATGGAGACAGAAAACAATACATGGACGAATGTAAAGTGGACATACGATGTGTATTATGGGTATATACAGTACACACAATGTGCACCTCATACTTGCGTTTCTTCTCAAATGTAGTACGTGCGCGAAAGGGTCAATTGGAGTGCCGTCCAGCGTGGACACAAAGCCAGGGTTACTATTTTACATAGCGTAACAACCTGAATACCTCACAGACAACCATATGTGATGTATCGGTTTGAAGCATGTTCCGTCCTCAGGCAGGAAGACCCCGACGGCAAACGTGTTCACCGAATTCAACAAAGCAAAAGTTGTTTTGACCACAACGAGTTTCGCCCAGAACGTGTTCAGCGGCATGCCAAACTGTGCCTTAGCAGTTTGTACGTTCACGGTCCAATATACCCGACATATTTCCCTCATGTGCTGTTTACACGTTGCTCAAACCCAGCGGATGGCCACTCGCGCGTTATTCTGATGACATACGTGCGCCAGCGTAGCGTTCCGCAACATTCTTCTTATCAAACAAATGTTCGGACACTGGGTCTGCCGGACACTGCTGAGTTGATAGAACAGGACATTACCACAGGCAACACGCACAGTACCTTGCCTTGTGTATTCGAGTTCTCGGAACTTCTGTTGTCGTTTTACACAGCATATTATAGAGAACGCCATTGACCACCTCCTTCGCGTACGGATATATCAACTCCAGCACTCACCATCGCAAAATTCGTCCAAACTCAGCCTACACCTGATATGGGCCTCTCACATGCACCCTCGTAGCCGTCGGCGCAGTAGTTCTCAACGTCGTCGCCTCCTACGCAGGCTTCATGTCTGTAGCACTCCAGGATATCGTCACTCGTAGCGGAGTCGCGATAATACCCTTCTTCCAGGGTAAGAGTCCAACTTGTAGTGCCGTCGGTCACGGCAACGGTGCCCGTCGGTAGCTCCTCGCAAGAGGGAAGCTGCCACTGTGTGTCCAGAACACCGACAGGGACCGTTCTTTCATCGGACGAGCAACCTTCACACACTTTGGCGAAAGCTGCGGCATCCTGGGTTGACATGCAAAGGCCAGCATCATCCGGAGGGTATCCGGTGTTAAGGCGTGTATTATCGGGGCGCGATTGTTGGCGGCTGTTGCCCCGTAGAGTACTTAAATCAGGGACACACAACATGCACAGGAGGACCCAGAATATGTTCGCACAGACATATACCTGCCGTCCCGCTTCCACACGACGACGCTCAACACATGCTAACTAACGTACGCTCGTGAGACAACCTGTAACTCAATATACGAACGACGTACGGTGACCGCTGCATCGCTGAAAGGCATGTAGGACGTGGCCATTAAGCTCTAAAACCTCGAAGGCAGCTTGCATATGTTTCTCACCGAGTCCAATTCCACAGGCTCATACTGCCCTAGCGGGCAGAGCATACCGTTGTCCTGAAAAGTGACATCCTCAAACTCCACCAACGACGATGCGCAACCGCTTGAAATAGCGACACCGTCTCTACCGGCTCTGTTGTCGTAGAACTCAGACCCAAACAGGTTCAGGCTCCCAGCGAGGTAGACTGCCCCACCCGAAGTACCTGGGACATTACGTAGCAACAAGAGTTGTCCACTCGCATCTATTAGCTGTTGTTTTACGTGAGGTTCAAGACAAGCTTAGATCAACAGTATACATTTCGTTGGTTGGTGGGTAGAGCCCTATCGAGCGCTTAAACGCTCTGATATATAGGTAGGTCGAAAATGAAAGAGAAGGGGCTACTACGAAGTAGCTCGAACGAATAAATGATGTGGTGGCGTGACCAATTTCAACCTCGGCAGCAAGCAAATAAGTTATATTTTCTGCGTAGTCCGGGTCGGCAGTTTCACACTGCGTACAGTAACGGTTATACCTGAAAAAGTCAAAACACCCTCGAACGTCAAACGTACGGCTACGATCGCAGTGACATCACGCCCGAACCCGACCATCGGCAGCGAATGTCCCCAGGGAGCTGCACACCCAAACCCTTTTCTGACCGACGGGACTCTTCCACTGAACTCCATTTGCATGTTTTTCGATATGCATCGCCATGCACCTGCTCTACAGCGCTAGGCCAGGGAACTGCTCATCGGGTTACTACTTCTTCTGTTTTCAATATCAAAGCTGGGTGGAGGTATGGAGGTCCGCAATCGAGTGACTTTAGAAACATTAGGCTCACCCCTATATGGTATACGAAGTGGCATGCTCCAAAACCCGATTATTACTCTGGGGTCTACGGTACGTCTTCTTATCGACATCGAGTGGTTAACAGAAACTCCATAGAATACTGAGTTATCACCTGCATGGTTTTCGAAAAAAATGGAAGCATTGACGAGGTAAAACGCCGGGTCGCCATAGAAATAGGCGCCTCCCCCGTCTGTGGCGTAGTTGTTCGAAAACACGCAGCTCTGGTACACCGCCTCAACGCCAAATTTGGTGGAGATCGTGTAGAGGGCACCCCCACGGTACGCGGTGTTCGAAATGAAGATTACGCTTGCTACGTTAACTTTGGTGGGTGACGTGAGGGAAAGGGCCCCTCCGTCGTCCAATGCTTCATTCTCGAGGAACACGGTGCCCCCAGCCCCCGCACAACAAAGAATGCTACCCCCCACAGCGTGTATTCCGCCTGACACACGTCGGCGCGAGAGCAAGGAAAGCACGTCGCGACAAACAAAGAGGAGCGCGTGAGATGACTGAAGTAGCATCACGAATGCATCCCCCGTCCGACACACCTGGCACCTTCAACATTTTAGTTGCTCGGGTTGCCGCTGTGAGACATGTGTCGCTATAGACTGAAGCCTGCTGAGCAATCCCACGCTAGGGGTACCACTTTTAGGCTCAATATTTTCTGACCGGTTGTGCACCTCACGTGAATAAGCACCGGGTACTATTATTAGTCTACTGGTATACTTGTTTTTGGACTACCGCATTGGAAGGTTTGGTCGGGTTGCGCGAGCGAATGTTTCCGAAGTCGTGTTTCGGGTGAGATATCGAGCTCCTTATGTGAGGAACTCAGAATATTATGCTACGCCCCTACCGTGGGATAACTCTGCTATTCAGTACGTATTTGCAGTTTAGTAAACATCATGGTGTCTGTAGTGGTTTCCCAAAGCTGAGGCACAATTAAGAACCGACGCAAGTAGGTGTGGCACAACCTTACTTCGCTTGCTCCCGATGCAACCATCGTGAAGTAGTCGAGGTGATGGGAATTGACGCAAAACTATACATCCTGACCAAGGAGATGTCAACAGGATCCGATTCGCGTGCAACAGTATAGCAAAGCGCCTACTGTAGTAAAACACGCAAACGCGCAGTTTTCCAGCACGCGCTGTGGTGTGATCCGTTTCCACGTTTGCATATACAATTGTAGTAACAAGCTAGCCATTTGGTAGTGGTCATTGTTCCCGAACTCGATGACGGCTTCGCGGTCCTCTCCAGCCTTGAAAATACTGTGTTTGTTTTAGGAGAAAGTTGATCGGGAAAAAACACTTGTGGAGACCAAATAACGCAGCAAAACTGGGGAAGTCACTCTGGTGCCTACAGTAGCGTAACCCATGCACTGGTGACTCTAGAGCTACCACAGGACTATCGTCACCACGACGCCCCTCTGAGAATCGCTAAGCAAGCGCAAACCCCTCGGCGCTTGTTCTCACCTCCATGCCTTGCCGAGTTATGAACAAAAAAGGTCTTGCGGGTTATGTCAGTCTCCGAAAGATAAGCGTCTTCGGTATCTGCGGCGACGTAACGGGTGCACGTGGATGCCTGTTATTTTTCTGCGAAACCCACTACATACCATGTATCCACCGTCTCCAGCGTAGTTACAACGTATGCCGATACTTCCACTTTTCCTATGGAGGCACGTGCGGGCTGCGGGGTGCAGGCATGTCGTGGGCGTATGAGCGTAAATAGGTGACGCTAAAGTTGCGGTAGACATGATATTATTAGGTACGGACAAGGACGAGGAACCGCAAGCTAAACCGTTGTTCGGCAAAAAGATCCCATGCGTTTTCCACCCTACGCACTCCACCTACACCCCCGCACCTTCTAAACCACGCTGCTTCATTGACCTGGAAGACCACCACTGAATACATTGTTTATATATACAAAGCACGGCCTGATGTGTCATCACCTTATCACAGGTGCCGTGGCTGCTTTACGTCGATCCGCGGTTGGTTTGCTGCAACCGGAAACGCGCTGCTGTTGGTGTACTTCGTATAGATGCTGGCTGAACGCCTCTGACTGGGGTCTTTACGGTAACAGGCCGGTACATGATGCATGCTTTTCAAGGAGGGAGTACTGCTGTAGTTATGTATACTGGCGAACACGGTTGCGTTTCACAAACACTTCTTGATACGACCGATATTACTTTGCGTTGTCCGAGCGGCGTAGGCATCGTTATGTGGCAAAAAAAACAATTCGGCGATGTACAAAAAAAAACGGTTTGCCGTACTGAGAAGGTCTTGTCTACTGCAAGGGTATGCCCGAGACGATCCGGAGATAAACAAGTGCTAGTCTTTTTGTTTAAGCGGTGGAATTGGTTTCGAAACCGCTTGTGGATAAGGCCCGTAATCGCGCAAATGGCTAAATGGGCGATTCGCGGCCTGTGATGTTCAGGGGGGGATAATAATAGGGCTCCGTACGGACGTGCTCACGTCCAAGACACCAATCAATAAATATACGGGTGTTTCATGGATATGTGCGCGGGATGACAATACCCAGGGGAGTTTCCCTGTATAATAAACGGCTGTTCACCACAAATCAAGTATCTGGGTACTTGTGTGCTACCATCATATTGTCCACTTGCTCTGTTTCGGCTACGGTCTTCTGATCCGTTCATAGAGCCACTCCCCCCCCCCCCCCCCCCACCCCCCGCAAAGCCAAAGCGCAGTACAGGAGTTTTATTGGCTTACCGTAGCCGTGGGGGAAGGTTCTGTCACACTCTGTGTTGCCGTTGATGTAGGTATCCGAGTTGTTGGCAAATATGGCACCTGCGGGTAGACAGAAGGAACAGTGGAAAGGGCTTATTACTGTAGGTTTCGCGATGAACGGCAGTCACCGCACCAGCAATCGACCATGATGGATGTTGCCCCAACGAATGCCGGTTGCGTACGTTCGGACCTTAACGATAAGTTGACGAGGGTAATTGGGAACATACGTACGTTCGTTCAACCCCATCAAACCCGCGAAAGAAGGGCATGCACGAATGTCCAGCCGCGGGGAACAAATACTACTGTAGGCTATTACAGTTTTCTCGGCAACAACCTCATCAAAATGCAGGTGAGCGTGCCCAGCGCTGATGGCAGTACGCCAATGTCGTTCTACTAAGGCCCCGAAAACGTCACGTATATGCTATACGTGTTGACTGTATTCGAGTGACAAAAGGAAATAGCCTTCTGTGCGCGTGAAAATGAACAATCAGCGGTGCTCGCCTGTTTTCGAGCAGCCCTTCTTCACATGTTAGTTGAAATCATTTTGTGGGGTGTGCGCTTACTCATTTTTGGCAGTGCTCTCGAAACTATTCAAACATTCCCCCTTACCCCCGGAATCAGCCAAGTTTCGCCTGAACGTTGTTGAGCCGTTGACGTAGACACGTGAATGACTTGCAGAAATGGCACCTGCGGGTAGGCAGAGCGAGCCAAAATTTGTTGTGCTTAGGTTGTGCGACGACGGGCGATGGTGAGCACAATAGAAACTGGCCTTGTAGACCATTGCCTCCAGAAAACCTCGCTGTATTAATTTAACAAGTCGAATCTGTACGGGAAATATCGAGTCTAAAAGGCAAACACGTTGTGGTTATCTTGACCGTATCGATCACGGTAAGGCCATCCAACAAATGCAGGCGTGTTAGGCAGTATTCACACTATTTATGGGAGTTGGAGATGGGTGTCACTACAGTACAAACAGCATTGGTTTGAGTCTGGTATATACCCTGATAACGGCGTTTTGGCTTTCACAGGCAAAACAAGCGTAACCGTCGCCCCGGTTGAAACGGGAGACCGGCGGTTGAGCCACCGTGTCCACGCAGAACCGAAATCCCAACAGCAGTAGTAGTTGCGAGATCACTGCGCCACTGGTCTTCACGTACCAGGTGTGTACTATGAATCGATGTAGAACGTGCTCTGGTTGACAACTGAACTTCGCAATAGACCCCAATAATAACTTGAGCCTGCTGGCTCGAGATGATACGAGAGACCAAACACTGCCGATATATATATATATATATATATTGTCGGCCAATAGACTGCGAAACGTACCTGTCCATATATACTCTAGGCGATGCTATGTCTGGAAACTAAGCAGCCGTAGAAAATACCTGGTATATCGCAGCTATACGTAGACTGGAGCTGCTCTCATAGACTAACCGATGAGTAGGATTGTTCACTACAATAGGTTGTGAATCGTGTCCATCGATGCCCATTGCGCCAATACACAATGTGGACGAAGGGCTTTTGGGAGGACGTGTTTAAATATACCAGGTAGTGCACCGACTCTGTAACCCCAGCGTCTGTGCTACTCTTCCCTCCTGATATTATACAATAGTCGGCGCCAACGGCATACATACTGAAAGAATGACGCTTGCGTCGAGGCCATATGCTACCTTAACCCTTTTAGGACTGCACTCTAATTCTAAGTAATTTGTCCCCAAAACAGGACTCCAGTCCTATAAGGGTTAGGAAGATCTACGATCATGCTTCGTCCACTACTGACGCCAAAACATTAACGAAATGATTTTATACAGGATTAGGCGAATTGATGAATGATGTCCACCATAGACTGCGTGAGGAATCTATGGGTACCCATCGCCTTCATTAGGCCGTGAAATGCATCTACCGATAACCATTCATGGTCGTTGATAATAATAGCATTCACCGAGGGATCAATGCAAACCGACTGCTGCCGGAACAATTCGTCAAGGAAGCGCTGCATCAGTAGACGTTACCGACGGTTTCAGTAGACGTTACCGACGGCAATGGATTGGTCCGTAAGAGTGACAATCGAACGCCTTTACCGGCGGTATCAGTAGACGTTACCGACGACAATGGATTGGTCCGTAAGAATGCCAATCGAACGCCTTTACCGACGGTTTCAATAGACGCTACCGACGACAATGGATTGGTCCGGAAGAGTACCAATCGAACGCCTACATCAAACTCATGAATTGCTCCGTCTTCTATTCCTAGGGCAGTGACCATTACCTATTGTCCAGGGTGATGCATACTATTATGACACTACGGTATGCACTACCCACTACCCATTCCAAAGCGTAGTAGTTGCTGCGCGTCTTACCCCCATAATATGCCGAGTTGTCGCCAAAGTATGTGTGGCCATCGATGTAGATGTTCGAGTGGTCATCTGCAGAAATGGCACCTGCGGTTAGGGAGAGGGAACGGCAAGTAATTGTGCTTGGGTTAAATGACGGAGTGCGATCACCACCCGAGCAATCATCCATGCACAGTACCACTCTGTCCAGAAATATAAGCACATTTTTCATTGAATATTAATGTACAATATGTTATTATATTTCTGTACAGAGTGGTAATACCCCAACCAGCGCAAGCCATGCCTTTTGTGCACGTTGGGTGGGTACTGTATGTGTAAGAGGGAGCGGGGTAAGATGTACAACATGTGCGCTCTCGACCATGTAAAGCACTCTAAGACCAGTATACGCGTCTAAAGGAAAAGTAGGCCTACTGTTGTAGCAGGTGAGTACCGGTTTTCTCGGCGAAGCTCGGATAAATGTCATCTGAGGGCCATACACTCGCCGGTACTACGATACAACAAATCAATACAGCTTTTGTATGCACTTCTTGCAATTGTTTACTGTGATTTCCCATCTTAAAAATTGCCACACGCGTTCACCGTGACATCACGGCAAGGACTGCCTGGCGACTAATTATGGCTATATATACGGATGATGCCCTCAAAGCAACGCCCCTCTCGGCCGTTTGAAAAGGACACAATGAAAGGTACGCCGATCCTGCACGTGAAATGTGTACCACTCGCTGTCGAGTTTGCGAAAACGAGATTGTCATCCATCGTCGCATATCACCACCAAATACATGTGCTGCCCTGGTACATGATAATGCATAATACATACACACACGCGTCTCAGCGGGCGAACAACAACTACTGGCCATGCTTCAGGAATCCGGGTGCTAAACTCGAAACCCGATGCCTTGCTTCTTGAAGTGCCCAACCATATACTAAACAAAGCACGCCCACTGGGGCGACGAGCGCGAGTCGATTGGCAAAAAAACGAGTCTCTGGTTCTTATCGTCAGTTTCGATGTAAACTTTGATTCTATTTATTAAGCTTATTATATTCTCACCTCCGGACATTGAAGCCGTGTTGTTCGTGAAATCGCAGTCAAACACCTTCAAGGTGCTGGAAGAAGTGACCGCGATTGCCGCACCATCCCCTGAATAGCCCCCCTCGAGTATCAAATTGTTGATGGTCAGGGTAGAACCTTCCGACACCAAGAATATGCCGGTTGTATTTCCAGCATCCAGTACGGCGTACGCATCACTGGTGCTGCCCAGTGCAGAGTTTGTATCACTGGCGCTGCCCGTCGCGGTGCCAGCATAACCAGTAGCAGTTACCTCCTTCCGTTCGGACACCTTAAGTATCTCCCCTATCTGCAGGCGGCCGTGCACGGTGACGTCATAAACGCCTGCACCACTGCAATCCATCGCGTCGATCAAACCCTGCATGCCGCCGCTCGAAGTCAGATTCACTGAAACTGTGCCATTTGGGCATGGCCCTGCCAATGCTCCTGGGACGAGGAAGATTGCTGCTGCAGCCCAGACCGTGGCCATGGCGTCGAACAGCATGCTGTTGAAAACGACGGGGCGGCAAAGAAAGTTGGTGGCGTTCAGGTCTCCAATCGCAACAGACAAGGCGGGTTGGGGATGGGGCTGCGATCAATGGCGAGCCGAGCTACGCTACACACCAAAAATCAGTTGTACTTCAATCGCATCCAGGCCAAATTATTTATCACCGACGTTCTTCTCAACGTACGGGAGGAGTATTTCCGAGATAATATACTTCAGGTGCTTCGTTTACTCGCGGTAGTATGTCGGCTGTATGTTCTGTGGGATGCCGCGAGGTGCCGTGAGTACTCGCAGTACTTTGAGACTCTGTACTGCGGACAATGCCATACATGAATTACTCGACTCATGTCGAGTATCTCCTATTTTGGCTTAGACTACTCGCGTCTTATTTTCTCTCCGATTTCAGCAGAACTGGTTCAATAAAATACCTTATTGTGCGAAGAGGTACAAAATGCTGAGTTATGAGAAGACAATTTCTTAGATTACAAAGGCGTTCAATGCGACACTTCGTGTTTAAGCGGCTGTCAAGAACCATACTTTACCACATGGCATCAGCAGGTATACTCTTCCGGAACAAGCAGTACACAAGGCACTACCGGACTGGTTCTATCCCCAGTGGAAATAATACCTGGTACCTGGCATATGCTACAGAATAATACGCGATACGTACGCGTTTGTATACATACGACGTGCCTGCTAAATGTTTGGATTGTGAAACCACGTGTTAGAATTCCCGTCTTCTCAATTGCACATATCATAAGGATCCCAACTTCAACAACAACAGTTGTTTGTTATTTCAGAATATGTATGATATTATAACTTGGTATAACCGCATTTACACTGGGTGTACTGTGTACTGGTGTGGTTGGGTAGAATAACGGGTTTAATGTGAAGACAACACACACATTCAAGTATCGAGTCCTCTCAAAACTAAGACACAGCTCGTTCACAGATGCGTTTCTCGGCATCTCGAGCTTGGCAACAAAGCTACGTACAAGGTACACATTATATACATATTTATATAAAGATGTATATATATTACGGCAGTGCTTTTCCGCCTCTGAAAGCGCGTTTGATAACAGGATATCTGGTTATTAGGACAGACTCTATACTTGTTGAGTAGCATCGTCGAACACATATCAAGATGTCCCGAAATATAAGCAACATTTAAACATCAATAATCAATTATAAATGTGCCTATAAATCGGGACAGAGTGGTACATGTGATGCATTCAATATGTACCGTTGTAACGCGCACAAAAAAAGTAAAATGTGAAATGCACTCCTTCGGACAAGTGAAAATGACATGCCGGGTCTTCGAAAGAATATCCACCACGCGGTGGGCGGTCGGCCGTCAGTCAATTGGCCAACAGTTCAGTACGCACTACTGTAGTATACACACGCTTGCTATACGACATATATTTCGCTGGGCAGGTGTCGCTGTTCAAAAAGAACTTCACCATTATGTACAAACGCATCCCCATCTATCTGCCGAACGAAGGAAATCAATTGTTGTACCATACATACTACGTAGTGTGATGGCTTGTGCAATCTGGCGTAGCGGGATGCTCGAACTCCCCCTATACGGTCTCCGATATTCTGGTAGACTACACGGAATATATGCATCTTCCCTTCCAGCCTTAATCCCGTGTGTGCATAGTTCGAACTTTGCCTGTGCCCCGCCTTTGTTTCCTCGTCCACTATTTAAAAATATGTATCTTCGGGTGCTGTATGCAGCGGACGTGGGGGACAAACCCGGTCCTATAGAGCGTGGCGCTTGACATCGAGATATATTGTTGTTGCATCATCTTTATAGCGCGAAATTAAAAACAGAGTAACTCATGACCAGCAGTGATGCTATACTTACTTCGTATAACTGCGTGGGCGGGGTGTAATGAAAAACCACATACTTCGTACATGTTGTTTCTCTCGCCTTTGGGTTTACGATACCCCCTCTCGTGAAATATTTAACATTTGAAGTCCTGGCAAGGCGATATCCCACCCACGCAAGGTGTGGAATCTTGTCTACCTTGCAAAACATCGTGCACTTGAATTGTGGAGAAATTGCAGCGCGTTTCATTTTGGAAAAAAGGGTAGGTATATGTATGCATGCTGCCGGTGTTTGTATGCTCTCGTACGAGTACCCATTCCACCTTCCATCAGAACACCACTTTCCCCGCCACGGCATCACCAGCCGACGACTCGTTCAACTAAGATGGCGCGCCCTATCGCCCTATATATATGCTGTGGTGGCGTGTCATCCACTCCAGGCTGCTGTATTAGTGGCGGTGCAGGCACCCTGATACCGCCTGTGCTCTATTCCATGATCACAACCCCTCTGCACTCTTAGACTTATCACGCCTGGGCAATGTTTTGCCACCCCTCTTCTTGAGGAAGGATTTGTTTAATAATTTTCTCCTGGGAAAATGTACTCGTCAAGGTCTTTTTATGCGAGACTTTGGCACAGCCTTTGAGCAACGACGTCCAGGAGCAAGTTTTTCTAAAAACAAAACCCCCCCCCCGAAACTGTCTGTACCACGTTGGCAAGGTGTTAAACCCTGTGTGCACCATTGAGAAGAGACACCGTGACTGACTCTGGCAGCACGGCGTTACAAGGTTATTTTTTTTTTCGAACACTGGCAGGGTATCAGATACCATATATATATTATATATATGCTGAGTATGTTGGCAGTGTGTTTGCCTGAAATTCTGGCATGCATACTATATTTTGGCAGGGTGTTAAAACCCCGTACGAGCGTATAACAATGAGACACCCTGCCAGATTCTGGCAGGGTGTTACACGCTGTACAATGTTCTTTATTAGTTTTCGAACACTGGCAGGGTGTTAGACGCCATATTATTCTGTTGGCAGGGTGTCTACCTCAAACACTGGCAGGGTACCAAAAGTGGCAACGTGTGGGATTATAATCATGTGTCGCGTACAGTATACCAGATATATACCAGCAGCTGGTATGCGACAAGCTGCCTATTGTTCTTTCAGCTACCACCTATGTATGGCTGCTGATTTACTGCTGGAAATTACTGTACCTTTCTGTAGTCCGCTTGCTTGCGTTCGGGGTTTCGGCGGAGCGTAGTTCATGGGAGGTTGACCTCCTGCGCGTAGTCCTGCTCTCCGGAACCTTCGACCCCGTGGTAGTAGTAGTAGTAGTAGTAGTAGATAGTGGTGGCGGCGGTAGCAGCAACCAGCCTGTAGATCAGAATGGAGATTGCTGTGGGGGCAACAGAGTCGTCTTGGGCTGCACAACAACGCCCACAAAGGAAGCTTCCGGGGATTGGTCCACAGTAGTGAGTGTGTTCTTCGCGTCCTTTCCACCCGTTGACATCCAGCACGCCCAGTGTCCGTGCCGACTATATATTCATCTTACAGTAGAGATATATCAGTTCTTCTGGGACCACAAAACTACGACACATATGATATATACTACGCTGCAATGCGGTAAGCAGAGCAGACAAAATGCATCCAGTGCCACTATTATTAATAAATAAAATATCATACACGTATAATACATGTATGTGACGCGTGCAGATATATGACGTATCATACGCGTATAATGAGCAAGTAATCTTACTCGTATATACCCGCCGTGTAACATGTAACGTATAGTATACGTACAGGCTGCTGCAGTTCACGCTACGATACGCCCTTAATTTCGTCAGCCGTGGATGAATGCCCGTTAAAATATACTGATGCCAGGTATAGTACACCGGTCGCCCCGGTAGGGTAGTGGTCAGCTTCAAAGACTACTATCATTTGTACCCAGGATCGAATCCCACCGTGGTGAGAGATTTTGTCTTTATTTGAAAAAATAAAAAGGAACCAATTGCTGAGAGCGCCTTCGTGGCGTGGGTAGGCGGAATCCGACGCAAGTCGACGAGGGAAGAAAGTGCTGAAATCTTCTCGCGATAAAAATGCAAGGCAAGAACCGTAGTGGGGGAGGAGGGAGAAGAGCCTACTTTGTGACCCCGGATCTGAGTTACGACTAGGAAGGAGAGAGAAAGGAAGGGCGAAGATAATAAATGGGATGGAGAAAAAAAAAAAATAGTCTAGAGATATACTCATATAATAAAATCAGAAGTTATCGTAAAAGGGTTGAGACCCCTCCAACTTTGGTGTTGTTTTTGTTCTCATATCATTAACTGATCGCGAAAAAGATAGCCCGTTTTCACAGAAGAGGCGCCTTCCGCGGTGAGGCGTACTGGCCCTCCCGCGCTGAAAAAAACAAAAAAATAAAAACCGTTTTTTTGGTTCGCTCAGAGAACCCCAAAAACGTGGTTTAAAAAGTTGGTATAAAAAAAAACATGTTCTCCTTTGCTGAGAACTTTTTTTTTCGCCCCATTCCCGAACTTTTTTTTTGTATGCCATCTCGCCAATCGACTCCGCTTGGCCGATTTAGTGGGGGTAGAGCCACTCAGCAAGTTGACCAGACAAAAACTCAGTGCGGGAGAGAAGTTAGAAAAAACCTGAAAAAAATCTAAATGCTTACGGAAAAGCCCATTTCGGCATGGCTATTAGTCAACGGAAATATCGAACTGAGACATTATAACGTCGGATTCGTGATCCCCAACCCAAATTCACCCACCCCTGGTAAACCCAAGCCCTTCGCGGCACGTTGTTAGCGGTTTAAGGGGGAGGGGTTTTATCAGACATTCCCGGTTTTGGCGTGTTTACATATAGCTGTAACTCGGTCGCATAATCGAGTTCGGACAAAATAACGACGGATTCGTGATCCCTGCCTCAATATTACCATACCCTGAAATTTTCAACCTTATCCGATGTCTTTTCAAACTCGGGGATATTTTCGGTCCATCCCCGGTGTATGCGTTTTGCTGATTTTCCTTAACGATATTTGCAAAACCGGTTGAAACCCGGCATTAAACATGCCTCCTCAAAAAATAAACATCGAATACGTCAAGTTCATACCCCAAACAGGGTTGTCATAATTTTTTCAGACCTTAGCCGGGGATGGTTCGTCACCACCCCCCCCCCCCTTCAAAAAGAGTACGCCTTACTGCGGACGGCGCCTACAGTAGAGTGGAAGAATACCCCAGGGAAACAATAATACACAAAGTACAAACCACAGCGCAGTACGATATGCATCACCACAACTGCTGCTTGCTGTGGCAAATCGTACACCTCAGCCGAGAGAAAACGGAACCAACCCAAAGGGAACAGAGGAGAAGGAAAGAGGAAAGGGAACAAAAAAATATAAAGGAGGAAGGTGAAAAGGAAAAAGTCGTTAGGGGATCGTATGCACGCCATATATATATCTCTCTTTACGGCAAGAATTTTATTATCTACAATCAATCCTTATTATTTAATGGTGCTCGGTGTAGTGATAAAGGTGATGGTGTCCAAATAGATCTTCACGGCTTTGACGGTTTCGGTATGCCCCGCGGCGAACCGGCTCTACCGTGCGCCACCCGACGCCTCTCGGCACCGCACCCGCGCCACACCCCCCCCCCACGCATCGTCCCTCGGCGACGCCGCCGAAAAACGGGCTCCGCCACGCCCAACTCAGTGGGAGGGGGGGGCGGGAGAAGACGCCCTCCCGTGGTTGATTCTTTGTTTCCCCGGGAACGGAGCGGATCGTAAAAAAAATGGAAATCCCACAACACGTTGTTTTGAATCAACGCATATATCTATATGCTGCCCTATACGTGTACTGTTGTGCTGCCGCTGCTGTAGCACATGGATGGATGCATGTAAGTACGAATGATCTTGGTTTTGCTGGAGTTGAGTGGAGAGAACGGCTATATACTACAGTACAAAGAAAACAACAACCACGAATGAATATCTTACCCTCGATCACAACGCAGCGGTACTGTTGTGCATATTCGATGACGCCGGTGCATGCACGTACCCGCCGTGCAGATTAGGTACGTTGAGATGTGTCATTGCTTCCATCTCACCTTCGTCCACAACACAGCGGTAATGTTGTTCATGTCCCTTCCTGCCGGGTGCATGCAGGCACCCGCCCTGCTGACTAGGTGCATTGACCTGTGTCGCCGATTGATATCAGATCAGGGCGGGTGTAAAACTACAAGCTTGCATGTATTGTGGTTGAAGCTCATGCTGCACATTGTCGGATGGCAAATATGGTAATAATAATAATTGTGATGTTCAATCTGTACAATGCTACGTGATGGGCCAGCCACTATCAACTTTACCCTTTCAATTGCCCCCTACTTTATCGCGCCGTTTTTTCTGTATGGGTTAAAACAAATGGCGCGTGTTTCGTCAAAGACTTAAAGATATTTATTACTGCTTCTTGATAAATCGATTTCGTTTCCGTGAACAACGGATATTTTTAGACTTAGACGATCGTTGTTTTTGGGTAAAACTGACGGGAATAAAAAAAGAAAACAGAAGGAGCAGTAATCAATCGTTTTGGTTTGCCCTTTATGAACACGTGGAAAACTCCAAGCCAAAAAAATGAAAATCGGCGTGAGAATCCCAGATCTTGGGTTCACCACATCGGAACTCCATACTGGAATATAATAGGGGATTGTATGCTGCACACCATACATACATATACAGGCTGGTGCAAGCATACCGCTGTAAATTTATTCAGTAGCCAATAATGTCCACGCCGTTTTTTGGAGATAGACGCTGAAATTTGACACGCGTGTTTTATGCGCCCTATCCGAGACGTTAACATTTTTTATTGTTTTTTTTTTTTTCGCCAGGTGTTGTCTGTTTTGTATGTTTTGGGGGGGATTTGCGAAAATTTGGGTCTTAAGAGATCCCAAATTTCCGGCGAAAACAAAAAACATTCGTAAAAGGCGCGGGTAGGGCGCATAAAACACGTGTTCCAAATTTCAGGGTCTATCCCCAAAAAACGGCGTGGACATTCGGACTTTTGTGCGGTAAAAGTGCAAAAATAGGCGTTGCCTCGTAATTACTTAGTTTCAGTATGTAATCGATGTTGGGTGTTAAATATTACTTAGTATGATCATACTCAGTCAGATCTTGGAATATTTGGGTGAAACTTTGTACAAAGATGCCTTGAACCACCTGGAAGCGGCTCGTTCAGAAAAAACAAATTGGGGAAAAAAAAATTCCTACGGAAACGCCTGACTGTTGTTGTTGACTTCTTTGAAGGCCTGTGAATGGTCGGGCCACATTTTCGGCGGCAGCGCCGGTTCTAGGTCCTTAAACAAAAAAGTGACGATGTCGCCCTCTTCCACTGTTCATGGCGGTCAGTATGTTGATGCCAAATATGTGACATTGGAGTTGCTATTGCATGCGGCATTCGTGACTGACGAAATTTGGGGTGATATGCCTGAACCAGCTCGTAGTCAAATTGAATGATTGTCTTGAAATAGTAGAAGGTATGAATTGATTAGATTAGATTAGAACATGTCCCTCGATGGTGAACACTAGAGCGTAGTAGAACTGTAGTGCTTCGGAGCGCTACTCGTAGCGTTTCCGCAGAGAGACAGAGAGGGGTACCTCGTTAGTCTGGACGTCAAGAAACATGATATTCGTGAAATGAACAACACAAGTGTCCAAGAAGAACAAGGATCTGTGTAGTTGGTCGACGGTTCAGGACGCATGGTGCGATAGAGGTGCATCCTGTACTTTCTAGGGGTGGCCAGTCACTTGAGGAGCTCTATACCCCGCCCAAACCTGATTCTGAACGAAAACAAAAGTGCTATCCAATGAACCCTCCGATGGCCTAAGGATACAACGAAAAAAATTGCAACAAAAAAAATGGAATTCTGACGATTTTGGGTTACGTAGCCCCGTCATTCAGAAACGATTTCCGCCAAAAAAAGGTATACCTCCACCTCTATCGTGCCACGCGCCTTAGGTAGCCCCGTCATTCAGAAACGTTTTCCGCCAAAAAAAAATATACCTTGCACCTCTATCGTGCCACGTGCCTTAGCCCTTAGGTCGAGCGAAGCTGTGGTGGGAGATGACACATGGTTGATATGGCCATGATAGATCATCACTTTAGGCTGCACGCTCTCTCTGCGTGTTAGCAGATTCGAACACCGTTACACTCGAAGGACGCAATTATGTATATTGTACAATGTCTTCTGTGAGGAGGTGTACTGCCGGCACAGACACAGACATGCCATCATTGCTTGTTGTGTACCTGGTACAACGGTATACTTGGAATGAAAGTACATCCGTATATAACTTCTTCTTCGAAACGAAAAGTCTTCTGTCCGCAGTTTCGCTCCCGATATTGATAAGTCGTACCTGATACCTATCTGTCCTGAAACAAGAGGACAGTTTGTACTTTAATAGTTGTATATAAAGTCCTTGTAACTCGGGACAGAGTGTTACTACTGGTATCTGGCAGAGTGCTAAGAGAGACGCCCTCGGAAGCTTTGTTTTTAGTTGTACTCGAACATTGTTTTGGGTTTTGTTGTGCTCTTCCGAATGGAGTACGTTCGGCATACCGTTTGTAATTAAAACCTCCATTTTGTTCAGATGCACCTGGTATTGTTGTAGATGCACCTGGTGTTGTTTCTGCCAAGGTCGTGTAGTCGGACGTTGGTCACCCTAGTTGGTGTTGGGAATACGGTGGGGGTCGCGGTTTAAGAGCTATCGGTTTAAGAGTAGAACTGGATTCAAAGTGTCGGACATAGCCGTTGGTCGTAGCCGTGCTAATGTCTGATACGTATATATATATATATGATTGTGGTATTAGTCCAAGTGTTTGAGTTGTGTGGCTGCTATTGATCTACGGAGAATGCGACGGAATTATGTATTCCCGGATAGGTTGCATAAAAATACGTGTGTGGCCTGTTTTTCAGGATCTCAGAGTATGAGGGGATACGCGGCCCCCTGCTCTTAGTTCAGTAAAGTTGCAGTTGAATTAAGGACAATATACATCTACTGTATATATGTATATATTCCATCTCTCTTTCCACCGCCTTATGTTGCCTTGACTCTCCACCCGCAGCTCTGCGCGAGCAGGGCAATGCGCCGAGCACCCGTGCACCTGAATGATCCAGCACAGAGGATACCAGGTGCCTTGGCACGGGCATATAAAAAGCAACATATTATACTGTACGCAGTATCTATTCTTATTTGCTTTATTTCGTTCGATTATCTCCCTTTCACTTTCCAGCTCAACTGGTGTTTGTAGGAGGTGTTACCGCCAGCGATGTTCTGGACTACAACAGTAGCCGTGCTCATAGGTAAGGTGCTGCCCCTTCCCCCATCCCGGTACAGTAATGCCTTAATCTCTATCGCACGTAGGGTTCAGCATTAAATCAGCGTTGTCAGCACTGCTCGTCGAGTTTTGCTAAGTCACGCTCCCGCGCCTTTCCGGTGATGGCCTGTTCCAGACAACTTCGGGTTTACTAGAGATCACAAACAGGCCTACTGACACACCGCTATCTTAAACCGTGAACCCCACTGGAGATATAACGGCCCAAACGTGAACACTGCACACATGCTGAATAAACAGCGGCGGGCGCCCGCTGGAAAATAAAATACAGAACATGTCAATTTGGCGTCGAGGTTCAATTCATTTGACACTTTGCTGCCACCACTGTGAGCACAGACAGGCTGCTGATATTGCCGAGTAGCCCGTTTGGAACTACTGCGCTGTACACGGAAACATATGTTTCAGTCTAATTCCAAGTGATGACGTATACTACTATTAGTACTCCGGTAACATTCCGTCGTCGCATTAGTTCGTACGATCTAGTTCGGGATCAATGAGGCCTCTCTGCTGCGACCAGCCGGAGACTCTCACCCGGGGCTACTACCCCCGCGCGTTGATTCGCCGGTAATCAATGCAGCACCTCGTCGCAGAAAGTAGATACCCTGGTAAAATAAACACGAAATTACTACTATTATGGCACGGTATCATACTCATATCATACTCATTATCATGCCTCGTTTGTTTCTGAGGGTGGTGGTCACTTGATTATCTTGATTATAGTATAGGAGCTCTATATTATATATACCTCGCCGAAAAACTGATTTTGGAGGAAACTAAAAGGGCTACGCGTACGTAACCGACGAACAACCCCATGGCCTAACTGCACTATTACGGGGGACCATACTGTAGTCAATCGGACCTGCTTTATACACTAAAACGTTATTTACTAGCGTTTAGTATGGTCCTCCGTAGTAGGAAAACATATTGAAACACACCATAATGACACCATAATGACACCATAATGACACCATAATGACACCATAATGACACTATTAATACGATTTTGGGTTAAGGAATCTGATCGATCATTCAGAACCCACTTCGGCCGAAAAACGGCACAGCAGTGCCATTGCCTCTATCGTCGCCCGCGTCTTATTCGGCCCAGAAACGGGCGTCCAGTCATGAACCCCTTAAACTCTGGCCCCATGTATTTGGGGGAAAACGACTTGGAATTAGTACGCATGGGATTGTTGTTTTCGAGTTATGAATGGGTCAAGGCCGAATGGGGTTACATACGATTTTATCTGGTTTGGGACCCGACCCGGAAGACGAAGAGGGATGAGGTATGGGGAGTTCAAAGGCTGATAGCATGTTGTTGCCCCCGAGAGGGGTATAGGGCTTCGAAGAAGCACAGACACGATGATTCTAGATGGCTAGGCTAATACGATGGAGTGTGGAAGTGGAAGGGTCAAAAGGCGGGGCGCGTCAGAGTACGTAAATATCCTTACACTTTTTCCCTTGAGCGGTAATGAGATTTGGGGGGTTTGTAAAAGACGACGGAATATAGTCAAAGGGGAGAGCCGAGGCGAACCGTGGGGGGGGGGGCGCCGGGTTCTTCTCCAATTTGTTGAAAATGCTGTCGTCGATGAAGATGACAGGGGGGGGGCGTCAAGGTCGTTCTCAATATTTTGTCAAGGGAAGTGGGTTGCGATGGCTGGTAAGGGGAGTGGGGGGGACTGTCAATGTCAACAGCACATTCCCGACGTTTTCGTGGATTGAACGGTGACATCAGCCGAAAGTATACAACCCTAACTTGGTATGGACGCTGAGACCGGTATGTATGTGTGTGTAACAGTAGAGGGAGGAGGTGGGACATCCATAGGAGCACCTTAAACGGGTCTAAGGCACAGCGCTGCGCATCCCGCTTCCAGGTACCTGAAGTTGCTATTGATATATACATATACACGTCAACATGTACCCATTGAGTAAGGCTACTTGAAAGGTCCGACGATCGCAGTACGCGGTCGAGGACAAGTGACGAGCTAAACCTCTGTCCAAGCAGAGTAACCCGCAACTAAACGCTGTTACATAGGAAACGTCAGGTGCGATATCTTAATAGCTACTGGTCACACGACAGTTGGTATGTCAAGGTTGAAAGTTTGCTGGAAACGAGCTGTTCAAACTACGTAATAAAGGTAATATTACGTCAATAGGATCACAAAACGTAGCCAAACAAGTTTGGCATCACATATCAACAGGAAGTATTCGTAGGTGCAACGACCGAATAATCTATACCGCAATGAGGCTGCAGAGAGAGGATTATACGGGTAGACCTTCAAGGTCTGCTGCGACCGCTACATCAGCGGCTGCCTCATGTCATGGTCTGATGATTCCGAGGCTAACACTGCCGACTACATCAGAACCATCAAGTTCCGTTCAGATATCGGCTACTCGAAATCTAAGGCGGTCGACCGGCGAGGTACCAAACGCGGTGGCGGATGTTGTAGTGGCACGATATGCCACACGTGTTAACCGCGTCGTAACACATGAATGCGATGGATGCACGCCGCAGAATGCTGCACTTGTTTCTTTATTAAAACCAGATATTTCGAAATACCACCCAAGAACAAAAGCAACATGTGCAGAGATCTGCCTTTCTTTCTATGCTTGCATGACTCCAGCAATGGACGAAAACGCACAAACAAAGGACATGGCATTTCTAAATACCCATGTGTGTATTTAGAAATACCATGTTTTTTGTGTGTGCCTTTGCATCCATTGCTGGAGTCGCGCAAGCATAGAAAGGCAGATATCTGCTCATGTTTCTTTTGTTCTTGGGTGGTATTTAAAAATACCAGTTGTTTTTGTCTGTGCCTTTGCGTCCATTGCTGGAGTCGCGCAAGCGTAGGGAGGCAGATTCCTGCACAAGTTTATTTTGTTATTTGGTGGTATTTATAAATACCAGGTTTTTTGTTTGGTACTTTTACGCCCATTTCTGGAATCGCGCGAGCATAGGAAGGCAGATCCCTGCACATATTTCTTTTGTTTTTGGGTGGTATTTAGAAATACCAGGGGGTTTTTTTGTGCCTTTGCGTCCGTTGCTGGAGTCGCACAGGCGTAGGAAGGCGTTTTGGTCATAGGGTGCTCCTCCTTTGCGCCGGTAGAGGTAGAACAGGGAGCTGTAGACAGAACAGCCCCTGCCCATACCAGTAGAGCGTTTGCGTAGAACTGGTTGTCGGACAGTCTCCACGCGTCATCGTTGAATATTGGCCGCCACGGAGCGAGTTGGACGACGACGATCTTCGATTGAAGCCAAGGGCTCGATCAGTAGTTGCCATCTACTTCTCGAGCCCGATCGGGCCTGGCTCCCAGGAGGGTGTCAGGGATGCGAGAGGCAGTTGCCATCTACCTCTTGAACCCCACCGACCCTGGCACCCAGAAGGCCTCCGATGGTTCGATAGGTAGTTGCCATCTACCTCTCGAACACGACCGGGACCCGGCTCCCGCAGGAGAGCTTCCGTAGACCGACAGGTAGCTGCCATCTACTTGTCGAACGAGATCGGGCGGACCTCCCAGAACGGCTTCTGGCGGTCGTAGATGTCGACGACCGAGTCCTGGACCTCGCTGCAGACCGCCAGGGCGTCTTCGTTGGTAGCGCCCTCGGCCTGCTTCTTCACGCCGATCGGCCTAATAAGGACACAAGTATACAAACAAACGACAGACCAATGGCGAGGCAAGCAGACGTAGCACTTGGAGCGTCATTACTGTAGTTTTGTTGATTTTCTTGTCTAAACTGCGCGCTTTCGACTCGACTATTCCAGCGATACACTAAGTGATACACTGAAGGATACACTGAAGGATACACCGAGCGCTCTTTTCTACAGTAGTCCCATACGGAACGAGACCACCCTAAACGATCGTACACGTGCGGGGTGACAGTGTTTTTTTCCTCACTACGTGCATCCCGTCTGGTGTTTTGCTCTCGCAAGGCCCGTTCCTCTGCTGGTCAACTGTCTGCAAACACATACTTCGCGCTCGTTCTACACCTGCAGTACTCTAGTTACACCTGCAGTACACTAGTGCAGTGTTGGCATGGCTATTTTTAGCGCGCAGAGTTGTCTTAACATTTGCACACAGCATGTACCTGTCGCCTTCACTCCTACCATGTATCCAAAACCCTGCCCTGGAGTCATGCAACAGGGCGGGGTTTTGGATCATTGGGAAATGTACGACACACGTCTGTAGAGGCTGTTCAGGATGTGCATTAACTATAAGCTAAAACATGAACGGCGATACGCCCTGCAGAATACCATACCTCGCGATGACCATCTTGAGCTGCTGGCGGTGAGGGACGAAGCCCCAGGCTCCCCAGAACATCATAATGGGCGCTTGGAACTGACATAGAACCGTGACACGCAGCAATCGGTAAACACACAGAAGGCGGAACGGTGGCAATCAACGATACGGCGCGTCAGTCCCAGATACGTTTCTGCCATAGTTCAACGCTGCGTGGCTCCATGGGTGTATAGCGAGCTTGCATAGGTTGTGCCAGAGTCCGTGGGCTTTATTGTCATGCTCTTGGCCGGTCACGGCTTTCCCGTGTTGCGTGTTGCGCGCATCTCGACGCTCACCAGCTCAACGAAGACCCAAAAGTAAAACTCGACAAACTGCTGTAATCCCACACGGTTTCCGATTGCAAGCAATACCTGGAGTACAACGAAGACCCAAAAGTAGAACTCGACAAACTACTGTCATTCCACGCGGTTTCCGATTGCAAGCAATACCTATAGTACAATGTGTGTTCGATGCACATCGATGCACACACATGGACCTTCCAGCCCTCTCCGGCAGGTGCTGTGGAGACTACTATATATAGTACTCGACGGAAACCCAGGGAAGCGTGCTAGTACATGATTTGAAACATGAAGCGACGAAGCGACTATGTTTCGATTCGTAACTTCCCGCCCAATGTTGGAACACATAACAATGTGAAGGCGCGAAAGTTCTACCCTACCGCCACGTGCGGCTTGCCCACCGGTGCGCATCAGCCACTGCTGCGTTACATATGGCTTATAACAACATCGACATGCCCTGATGGAGCTGATCCAAGCGTTTATGTCCTAGATCGTACACTTTTAATACTGCTGTACCTTGCGAGACAGCGCCCTGCCGATCCAGTTGTTGCACCATGGGAACACGCTGTGCGTGAGGGAAGCGCCGAAGACGTAGACCGGGATGATGTCGTGACCTCCCTGCGGCGAACCAAAACAAAACGAGGACAATCACATTAAACCACTGTCGCGATTGTTATTTCAACGAAAGAATGAACACAGAGTAACGATGGGCCCTAATGATTGCGGTTTTACTGGCGGACAATACGTTCGTATAGTACAAATCCGGGTTGACCCCAAGACCCAAACGTTGTTGATCCCAGAAACGTGTGTATGCTGCACACCAAACGTCACCGGGGTAATCAACCCATGACCCGAAGGACACATGCTTTAAATATGAAGCGCAACCAAAGACGGGGTTTCCAACACGATAGTGGTTCGTATTATATGCGCTATTGTGTAATACTATTAATAACACGCCTCCCGGGGTGACTGTGTGGGTGAAACTACTGCAGTAAAATATCACAGCACAACACGAGACAGTTCTACTGGGCTTTCCGCCCCTACTGTATATGCTTTGCGCTCGCCTTGATTGCGATGTGCCCAAATCCTTTGCGGAGGCAGGCAAGCACTTCCTTCCTGCGGGATACGTACATCTCCGCGATGCCGCCCGTCACCACACCGACGGCCTGCTCGGACGAACATGGTTCCGCACAAACGCGGTGTTCGGGATCAGCCTAAGCCTCTCTCGCTCATTCACAGCACCCCAAAACATTGATCGAGGAAGGCATATGGTACTGCAACATCAACGCCATTTGAGACTATTGTGGGGGTGTTGTTTAAGCACGACCGAAGCCAGGGGGGTATCCCACGCTATGCGCTATCAACCAAGACAATCACAACTTCGGTGCACGCAAGCAGTCAAGGTTTTCGTCATCCTTACGATAGGGTGCCGCGTATGTGTATACACGCCCCGAAGGGAGATATCGATTCATGGCGGTGAAGTTAGATGAAATAGGCCACCCCCCCCCCCCCCCCCCCCCCCCCTTGCTATTGGGAACCCCCTTCGAATGTGTACCTTGAAGCCGTCAGCGAACATCTGGTGAATCGACGCGGTCCCCGCCTTGCGAACTCCGAGATAGTTGATGAAAGTCCGCAGTACAGGTGTCAGCATGAGGGCCGTCGCGACGACTCCAGACGCGGGCCATAGGCCTGGAAGTAGGTCGGGCAGCATCGACGATCCCAGCATGGCTCCAAAAGGCTGAGTCATTGTTGGATTCGAAGCGAGGGAACAAACAAACCCGCGCAGTGGTGCCGTGCGTTCAATAAATAACGGTGCACAACCTTCGATACGGGATCAACACAGCCTATCTATGTACAGTGCACGATGAATGGTGTACACCTTCTTCTTTGTGGTTTATGTACTATTATTAGATGGACATTATCATGGTATGAAGGCATGGTTGCAGTGTTGCTCAGAGCTTTCAATTCAATCAAGGGTGCACTACTGTACGTCGGTAGGGTAGACTGTATGCTCCTTCTGGTAACACTCATAAAAAAACTCAAAACTGTCGGTTTTTCGGACAGAAGCTGTCCTCGTACTACTTCTACTGCGAGGCCATATGACCATATAACAACCATATGTGTATCTACACTGTGTACGAAAGTAAACGTGGCAGCGCGCGGTCTTGACACGGCAACGGTATGATTGACTGACTGCAACAGGCCAACATTTGCATTCGAGATTACTTGTCAAGGGCTATTCCGGCGAGCTTCAAGAAAGACCACACCAAAGGCTGCGCCAAACGCAACTGTTCCTGCCCAGTACGATCGCTAGAAGACATTCCAGTGCCGCTCTACGATGCATACCGCCTGACGACCCGGAAATTGATTCCAATTAATTATACGCTACGTTGGACCAGGTGATACGCTTGTACGATAATAACAAGCCTGTTTACAGCAGCAGTGCTTCCCTGGTTGCAGTAGACACGTAACAAACAGGTGGATTTATGCTCACCATCACACCGTGCGGCAGCTGAGCGAGAAGGTACTGCTTGTCCTTCGGCAAGTTGTCCACATCGATTACCTCGCCGAACTCGTTGACGGCCTTAAAATCAAAGTATTCCCTCCACAAGGCGAAGAGTTTGCTGCAGAGGAATTCCTTGCTGGGGAACCTGTGAGGGAGCGGCCTGTAGCAGCAAGGGTTTTACGCGCAAGAGAGTCTCAGCTGCTGGTGGAATTCAGTTGGATGCAGTCGATGAGTGTGGCTTCATCAATCGCCGTTGTACTACAGTACGACTGGCAACGTCGAGGTTTGTGTGGGGAGGGACGATCTATATATATACAATGTTTAACTTTGAGCGAAGTTGTAAACACCTCGGATGACGTGACACTCGGATATCATCAGTCGACGTTATGGGGGGGCTAACACAGCGGCATGGCAGCACCCGAACATAGTGCTAGCATATAAGCGAACGTTATGTTACGCCTTAACGTTATATTTCTTCTCGATATGGGCGGCTCTGGTTAGGCAACATAGTGTTACGCCGTGATCAGTGCGCGCACCAACAGAGTCACACAATGTTAGGATCTGTCCAGACTCGTACGTTATCAACCTAACATGCACTGCTGTGACCACAGTTCGCCAATTCGCTAACCTCTTAACATGAATTTATGATGTATGAGGCTCAAGGCATAACACCCTAACATAGCGTTAGGGTTCAAGGTACTGTAGCATTAGGCATAACGCCTTGACATAACGTCGATAGCGTTCACGGTGTTTTCCGTAGCACTAACATTATGTTTTCCCAACGTTGGACGAGCCCCCCTTATTCTTCTTTCAGGCCGGAAAACGTAACACTCAGCGTAAGTTAGGTAAGTGTGCTGAGAAGTGTATATAACATTATGCTAGCATGTTACTCGCATTGACGTGGTGTTACGTCCGGTTGCTATTTATAGTCACGTGGTAGCGTAATGTTTCAGTCAGATCGTAACATGCTAACATAATGCTATACCATAAATAACAACTGGGCGTAACACCACGGCACTACGTTACGGTTGGATCTGTCGTTGCTGTGACATGTTTTTTCTATGTTACCGTTTTGGGCTCTTGGGCACATGCCATGTCTTACCAGAGTACTTGCAGTAGATGTTGAAAATTTAGGCGGTTTCGTGTCGGAATTCCTGCATCTAAAGGTGGAAGGTTGAACGCAGAAAATTTGGGAGTTGTGGGCCGGGAATTGAATATGGATATACTGTACTGCGTGGAAGACATGTTTGGTTGGGGGATGCAATAGGAAGAGAACGAGCGTGATTGAGATTGCACAGTAGTTTAATTTCGGACAGAAGAAGACATAAGGAGGACTGGGCGGTTACTACTGTAGGTAATCAAAGCCGGTAACACGAGCTTCAGGTGAGGGAAATCGAACTCCAGAGAACACAAGTACCTCTCGACACTGCTTGCTATCTGGCCCGTTCACCAAACAGAATTCCCGCAATCTGGTCATTTTTTTGTAAAATGAGCCCACCTCATGACCGTGACGTTGAAGAGCGCCAAGAACGCTGTGGTGACGAAGCAGTCCGGCGTGCCCCAGGTCGTCCAGACCCAGCTTCCTATGTGGACGTCGGCGAAGAGGAACATGAAGGTTGCGCCGCCACTGACCTGCAAGTCGAAGGGAGGTTGGATGGGTTGGACGAGCCACAGTCACAGCCACAGCCACAGCCATAGCCCAGACGGGTCACAACTGTGAGTCGCCTCGATACCACATATTGTACGAATATGTATGAGGAGTACTACAGTACAGTACAGTACTTCCAGGAGCGTACGGTACATGTAATGGCCCACAGAAAACAACAACTAGAACAGGAAGCTTATACACAATCCTCGCCTTTTATGAGACGATAAGTGATGAGGATAATCGGGAAATGGTGCTCAGTGGTGAATGCTTCGGTGAGTAAAGCGCTATACATTTCGCTGCGCTCAACGCTGCTCAAGAATAGCTCTGCAACGCGTTCCCAAGGGTACACACACATGAAGTTCGGGAACCGTTTTGCTACAGACATAGTTATACGAGTACGGACAGTGCATGTGTTCCACACAACCAGGTGCGCCGTCTGTATGTCCATACCACCTCATGAGGTTCACATAGAGCAACGAGCGCGTAACACAATTGACTCTGAGAGTAAATAAAGTGCAAACAAATATATATATGGTGGCCAAAAAGAAAAGTGTTCCGGACATGATCAAAGCCTTGCTGCCTCGCTCGTGGACGCTCGTACTGATTCTACACGCACTGTGTCGAGAGGAAACAGCATACCCAGAGCGCTACAGGTCGCTTTAAAACCCGAACGAGCATGCTTCACGCAGTACCAAGGTTACGCAACAAACGCTCACCACCCAGACCGGTGAGACGGCCATACGGCGCCGGAAGTGGGTCATTTTCTCGAAGGATACGGCGCCTTAGGTAGGTCATTTTCACGAAGGGGCGGTATCTTACACCGCCGTATCATGTTATACATCGCCGTATATCAAAGGGAGAGATACATCCACGTGAGGATCCGTCCGTACGAGACAATGCCCTACCTACGGCGCCTTACGGTCGTATCGTTGCTCTGGGAGATGGGCATGTGTTGCACATGCGTGGCACTGTGTTAAGCATGCTCGTTTGTTTCGAAAGTGAGTTGTAGTGGTCTGGACGTTTCTCACTCACGAAGATTAGATACTCACGAGGATTAGAGGTACACAAGTCACAAGCACATTCCATAAAACGCTCACCGCAAAGAGAGTTGCGACGGCCATGAGCCGCCGAAAGTACGACATCGTCTCGTAGGGACGAGTGCCGACATCGCCGTATCTGAGAGGAAGCGTTGCTGTGTACAGCAGGCCAACGCCATATATGCCGTAGAATAAATATACACCGAGCATATACCACCACCATAGGCAGCTCAGCGTGCTAGCGTGAGCGTCGACGGCGGCGCTTATCCTCTCGACGCCGTTTATATCGCCCCAGGCCTCGTCTCCGCCGATCTAGCAGTGCAGAGGGGCGCCAGAGGTCAAAAGCAACACATAAATGGGTGCGTGGCAACATATTTTATTACTTGCTTCCCTCGGTTAGAAAGTAACCGTGTATACTATAGTTTGTACAGTGTGTATATACATGCGGGCAGTAGAGAGGGGATCAGAGTTTGGAAGGGGCATGAGGCACACAGGGACAAACTTCACTGAAATACTCGAGCACAGTATTTGTCTGAGTCTTGGCAAATAATAAAGCACGATGCATACAGTACATAAAAAGAGCTATCATGTTCTTGGGGTGATCTCTCTTGTGTAATTATACCAACGTAGTAGGCTTACACTACCGTGAACGGCCGTCGCGCGAGTGTGCTACACAATAGTCAGAGGGCCTGCTGTGGGCCCTTCTACGTGTCACTGGCGGTGCCGGGGCTTTATCCTGCTTACTTCGAAGGGTATATCCCGTGCCCATCGTCGCACTTGAACATCAAATGGAAACACCGGCAAACCAAGCGTATGAATAACCGAAAAAAGAGGTAGATGTTGAGTACGAAAAGCGGCACGGTTCACGTATTTAAACCGGACCGACGGATTGTGTTGTGGGTGTTTTAACATCCATCCGTGGTGACTGCATCTTGCTACGCGTAAAAGGCGACGCCACTCTCAAAGTCACGAGACATCGCGGGATAACAAACTCGTACAAAGTTTGGGCCGCAACGGAAGCACGACGGAAGGGGCTTTCTCACCAAGTCTTCCGAGGGAAGTCGGACTTTGGCACAGCTGGTCATGCTGCCGCTCAAACTGGAGGGAGGGTGCAGCGGAGCAGCCAAACAGGGACAGGAACAACGTATATATTGTATTGTAAGTATTCATATGTTGAAACTGCAGTACCTTAGAAAAGGTATCACGTGTTTGTCGACCGAGGTTGTAGGGTATGCATGAAAAAACCTCACAAGCTACAGGTTGGAACGGGGAAGGGAAGGGGCCACACGTGCTCGCGGGGGAGGGGCACATCGTGGTGCAAGGTTTGCTGTATACCTGGTAGGCTGTATATGTACGTACCATGCATATGCCAACGGAACACCTATCTATATATTATAACGCAATGACTGCACGACGCGACACAGTCAATGCATTAGAGGTAGCAAGACAGTCGAGAGGAGCGGAGCAGGGGGACGACGCACGACGCAATAATTTCAACGACTGAACGCACTGTCCCAGCGTGCACATCAAATACACTACTGTACGATAATTCCCTCTCACCAACTGGCCCGATGCTCCGCCTCTCTGATCCTGTGCCTCTTGCGCGTTTCGAAGCGCAGTGAAAGTCTTGTTAGTATGTCCTACAGTAAATATCCCATAAGAGAGAGGGGGAAGCGTGCGTGGGATGAGGGAGGGAGTTGAGTGCACTATTCAAGGGAGTATCGTATCCTTGACACAGCGAGAGGGGATGGTGTGATGACATGGATGGTGTTCCTAACGACCCAGCCAAGCTTCCAGCAATGCTAGTAAAAGAACGTGCGACTAGCCCCGTGATGTCATCATTTGTTTCGTCATTGTGGGGAACTGACACTGTGCAGCTCTTATTGCGATCATACCATCCACATACACCTACCAATCGTACCTGAATACTTGAATACTGCAGCACAATTATATCAATAATGCAGTCTTGTGCGTCATGGTGAACTGATTTCGATTTACGTATTGTATTTTTGATATCATTTTCTGGTCTGAGTTGCGTTGTTTTGATTGTTGCGTACCCGATACGTTGGTATTTCACTCGCGCTACCTTGATTTAGTTGCGATTTGTTTTTCTCTGCCTCACAGTCTGTGACCGCGTAATCCGTATCTCTGTAGGATAAAGGCGGACACTGGGTGTACTGATGTAGTTGGGTAAACAAAAAAACAACAACAGCAACAACAACAACAACAACAACAACAACAACAACAACAACAACAACAACAACGACAACAACAACAACAACAACAACGACAACAACAACAACAACAACAACAACAACAACAACGACGACGACAACGACAACAAGAACAACAACAACGACAACAACAACAACAACAACAACAACAACAACAACAACAACAACAACAACAACTACAACGTCAACAAGTACCTTGTGTCAAGGCATGTATATCCGTAAAAATAGTAATATAGTAAGATTTACATCTGAAGGTTCATAACTAAACGTAAGCATGCTCATACATGAACATCTACACACATCCTGCGTGTCAACGCTCTACAAGCGAACGATGGTACGCCCATGCAACCCAGAGCACAGCAGTCCGAAAGTATGCAATGTTTCCTACTGTACAGTTCAATTAAATTATGTTCGAATGTCAAGTAGAGAGCGCTCACTTGTTTGACGGGTGGCGTAGACGAGTCCTCGACGGCGCTGCTTGTGGGGATCTGCACAACGCCAGCAGTATTAGGAGTAGGGATCCTAGCAGTACTATTCATAGAATATGTACCCGTAGAGCCGTTGCGTGGGAATAGGCCATAAAGAATATTCAAGCCAGCTAGAAGGTAGAACGCGACCTGGGCCATACTTTTAATCTTCATCGTGACGCTTCGACGGAAGGATGTGTTTAGCAACAGTCACCTGGCAGCTGACAGAGCAAAACACGCCACTTTGAGACGTCGGGGGGGCGGGAGGGCGGACGGGCGGACAGGTAGCGGGTACAAATGCAAGAGCACGCAGTGCAGTACAGGGCAGCGTCGATGCATCAGTTAAAGAAGCGGAGACTGTTGTGTATCTGCGTGGCACAGACGAAATCGTGCGCTACGGTAAGGATCATACAGTACCAATCACAGAGCAGCAAGAATGTCGATCGCCCCACGCCCGGGCAGGCAAACAGACGGGCTGGCTAGCAGGACGTACGATATACGTTCTCCTTCGGAGCAAGCTGGTATCATTATTTAGGGTAGTAGGCTATTACAGTATCATGTCGCGCGCTGACGAAATACATGCGTGGAGCTCACCAGGCGTGCAGTCTGTAGGAGGCGACAAACTACTCGGTGTAAAAGCACGCGCACTCGTGAGATGCTACCATGGGGCTCGATGGGGGAAACGCTCGAAGACTGACAACGAGCGTTCCTACCGTACGGCTGAAATAGATGCGGCATGGTGCCTGCTACGAAATACTATGCACGTTACCTGGGCCCGAAGCCGCAGCAGCGTTGAACGTGGCTGAAGCAGCCGCAGGGTAGATGCTGGTGGGTGTATGGTGTGCTCTTTCTCCAAGTTAGCCTTGGTGAAGGCGACGAGAGAGGCAAAGCAGGCTGATAGAATGTGGCTGCGAGGAAGCCGTAGGGTAGTTGCAGATGGGTGGGTGCTGTACAGCAGTCGTGCTCTTGCTCCGTGTTAGCCTTGGTGAAGACGACGATGGGACGAAATCAGACTGATCCAGTGTGGCTGCGAGGCAGCCGCAAACAATAGGAGACGAAGCATACGACAGTGCGTATCCAGATTAAAAACAACGGGTTCATTCAGTATACATAGCCCGTGGGGATAACGGATCCGGGAAGGGCTGTGACGTACTTTATGTACTGACACCTTGCGTGAAGCCTACAGTAGATCGACGGACGATATCGGATGTATAGACTTATGTACTGTACACGTAAATTTAAAGTACATTCGCAACATACGATCCAATCGGAAAAGTTTAACATATATATTGACAGTATCCAGATTACAACAACGGGTTCATTATGCACAGCCCGTGGGGGTAACGGATTCGGGAATGGCTGACCCCCTGCATGAAGCCTATATATCGATGATGATATCCAATATATAGAGCCCGGTGGGCTAGCAGGTAACCACGAAGCTTGTTAGCGTCAAGGTCGTGAGTTCGAGCCCCCCCGAGTGCATGCTCGTAGGGACTTGTTCTCGCAGAAAATATCTTGACTAGCTGAAAGCGCGAGAGCGTGACTTAGCAAAATTCGATGAAGACCGACGAGCGTTGGGAAGGCTGAACCCTCTGAGCGATAAAAATCAAGGCAAGATCCGTAGTGGGGGAGGAGGGAGGGGAGCCTACTTTGTGACCCCGAATCTGAGTTACGAATAGGGAGGGAGAAATACAGAAGCGCGAAGATAATCCATGGGATGGAAAAAGAAAAGAAAAAAGGACAGGACAAAAAAACAAAAGTACAGTATATTCAAAGTACAGTTGCAAGATACGACCCAATCGCAAGATGTCCTACATAGCATCGAAAATACACATATGCCACTGCTGTGAATAGGACAACGGAAGCTCTAGAGTTCGTAGATCTTGGTTTATTTGCCCGTATCCAAAGAGAAAACCAGGCATATTTTTAGCTGAGGTAATTCTTACGGCAGTCAGAAAATTATCTGAATTTTCTTCTTTGGTGATTTTTGTGTGTATCCCTTTCTGTCCGACAGCGCAGCGTAAAACGATCGGCACCTACTCCACCTACCTATAGTTTATCCCCACATGACACCGTCTACGGTACTCCAGACTGCTCACATATAGCACTGTGAGGTTCACATTTATGGTACGGTCACCTGGGTCTGGTGCACTAGCCTTGGTTTGGTGGAAGTCGCCGGACGTTTCCACGGAAGCTTCTGTGGAAGCCGTGGAAGCTTCCGTGGAAGTGGTGGAAGCTTCAGTGGAATTGATGGAAGCTTCCATGGCAGCCATGGAAGCTTTCGCCGTGGAAACTTCCACGTAAGTTTCCAAATATCCGTGGAAACTTCCGCTCGAAGAGGGCCTCCGGCCACTAGACAGGTCTAATGTGGTTTCGCGCTGCGCGCTACAGTACACGGATTTTAAGATTCCATCACTGCCACAGAAGCTTCCATGTAAGCGGTGTAAACTTCGACGAATTCATCCCCTGATCCCACTTGGGACACAGTCCCACCCAAAGTGGACCCATCCCGATTACTGAAATGTGGACCAGTTACAAATGGAATATTGTTAAAAACCGTGAAAATTCCACGAACGTTTCCACGGCGATGAAATCTGGAAGTTTCCATGGAAGCTTTCACCACTTCCATAGAAGCTCCAGGGCTTCCATGGAAGGTTCCACGCCTTCCATGGAAGCTTGCACCCCTTCCACGGAATCTCCCGTCTTCCCTGGAAACCTCCGTGGGAGTGGCGGAAGCTTCCATGGAAGGCGTGGAGCCTTCCATGGAAACTTCCGGTGACTTCCACGAAACGAACAAGAGTGCACCAGACCCCAACTGTAGCTATGCCCTATTATGTGCAATACAACAGTAGTTTACCCGTCAAATGTGTCAGGAGACGGCACTTTTACCCCTTGACGGACGGGTTCAAGGCAAAAGTCTTGACGGACGTACCTTGACGGCAAATCCCGGGGACACCAAGTAAAAATCCCCGTTTTTCGGAAAACGCCTGACCAAAGTTTTGAAAACCTATATTGTTTTGTTGGGATTTCCGTCCGCCATTGTTTTTCTGCCATTTTTTGTCTAGTTCGGAGTCCAGATCTACAGCAGTGTACTTCGTATATCACGAGCAACTAGCAACACAGCAATATCCTCGTATGTTCTCGCTCCTTCATGATGTTGTGTTGGAGCCAGAAGCATAATAGGGGTTTCCACAGAGATAATGAGGCGTTTTTCTAGCGGGGATAGGGGACAATCCGTCTAGACGGATGGAAATGCCTTGACGGACGCCCTTGACTGACTGACTGCTTGACGGTTGCCCGTCTCCTGACACCTTTGCTACCCGTAACCTACTGTAGCTATATAAAAGCAAATACTGTAGAAGAGCTATAGAACAAGCAGCACTTGCCTACCCCAGGTCAGGGTTTGCCCGGCTCGGGTCTTGATTTGACAAGACCAGCGTAGCATTTCCATAGCTCCCGCTAGCGCAGTAGACAGTCTGGCCTGCAAATATCCTAGCCTATATTGTAGCCCGGACGCTTTTAGCCTGGAGCCAAAATACAAACTCTGGCCTGTCTTCATTCTGGTATGGCTGCCTTATTACCCAGTTTTCCTCGTAGCGTGGCCCTGTTGAGTTCGGCCAAAGCTAAACTTCTCGGAGCAAGCTGGTGCTTATAGCATGTCGCGCTGACAAACTATTAGGGTGGAACTTACCAGGCGTGCAGTCTGTTGGAGGTAACAAGCCACCCAGTGTGACAGCACAGGGATTCAATCGCGAGGCTAGACGGGGCAGGCACTACAAGACTGAAGACCCAACTTCCCTACCGTACGTCTGAAACACGCGGCTTGGTGCCTCCTATGATACCGAGACATGTACATACCTGCGCCTGTGGTGCAGCAGCGTTGAGCGAGTGTGGTTGAGGCCAGGCAGTCGCAGAGTAGATTCAGGTATCGTGTGTATCCGGTGCTCTTCCCCCGTGTTAGCCTTGCTGAAGACGACGAGAGGTGTACGATGCTCTTGCTCCGTAATAGCCTTCGTGAAGACGACCAGAGGGGCAACGCAGAATGATCCAATGTGGCTCCAGACACCGCAAGGCGAGACCAAAGATATGGCAGTATCCAGATTGACGACAACGACGGGTTACGGTTGGCTATACTCGTGTATATACCCAGCCCGTGGGGATAACGGATAAGACACCCCTCACAAGGCAGTAACTATGCGAATGAGTGCTGCTTTTATTTTCTGCGGTGGTTAGTTCCTACCAGGTATCATTTTTGTCCAACGGCAAACGAAAAAACATTGACACGTGTACCAATCAAAATGGTGCGGAATTTTCCCAGAAAAAAAACTTAGCCGATCAAAGCGGTTGCCGGCACATGCCAGTAGTATTGTACGCCAGTCACAGTGTTTCACTCGATGTTTGTGTCCGATTCGACATCCCCCTCGACAGAGTCTGCGCTTCGAACAACCGCCCTAACACATGTCTACGACAAACAACACACCGGAATGTCAGTGCATGATACACACGAACCACGACACATGAGGCAGCATGCATGGTCAGCGCAAGCAACTTTGGGGCATTCGCGATGACACTTCCAGTGGCACCATGCTATTCTTAATATTACGGAGGGTCATAGTAGATAGAACCTGCGGTAGGCACAAAACCTATATATTTAGATATATTTACCAGCAATATTTGGTCCTATTTACTATAGGGTCCCCCTTAATAGCGTCTAGCCCAATCTACTGGTGTACTGTAGACACGCCTCGGCTATGCCTACGTGGTACACTCGGCGACACCCATGCTGTTTTTTTACAGCGAAAAACATCTCTATTCGCATGCCGTAGCATGCCGGCGGTTGAGCACAAGCACAAAGCATATACGTTGTCCGGATATTTGCTCTGTCTCGCCTAGCATTGTCCTGTCCAGCGTAGACTGGACTAACCTATTTCAGTAGCACAGCTCCTTCCAAGCAGGCATCGTCAGGCTTAGCCGTGGCGTGATCGCAAGTACAATATTGTATTTTAGGGGGATTATGTCGCCGCTCGATATGTACACCCGGTAAAGCCGAAATTGGTGAGACTATACGTCTGCCGTGGTTAAGGTAGTAAGCAGCGCCGTCCTTGAACAGTGCGGTACGGTGCGGTTCACAAAGTTTGCCGTGGGTAAGGTAGTAACCAGCGCCGTCCTTGTACAGTGCGGTACGGTGCGGTACACAATGTTTTCCGTGGGTAAGGTGGTAACCGGCGCCGTCCTTGTAAAGTGCGGTACAGTGCGGTACAGTGCGGTATAGTGCGATACAGTGCGGTGCAGTGCGATACAGTGCGGTACACTACTGAAAAAAGCTTGCCGTGGTTAAGGTAGTAACCAGCGCCGTCCTTGTACAGTGCGGTACGGTGCGGTACACACAGTTTGCCGTGGGTAAGGTAGTAATAATAACCGGCGCCAGCCTTGTAAAGTGCAGTACAGTGCGATACAGTGCGGTATAGTGCGATACAGTGCGGTACAGTGCAGACAAAAAGCTTGCCGTGGAAGGATTTCTGATCCGGAGATGGGATCTTATCGTTCCCGGGCGTTGCGGGAGTTCGCCGTTGCCAGGCAACCGTAAATCAGCCAGAGGGGTTGGGGGTTCCACATATTGAGAGGTGCTATCGAACCGGAGGGTGTCCGTTTCTGTCCCCGGGTTGTTGGAATTGTAGATGTATGGAAGGATTTCTGATCCGAGGACGGGACGTTATCATCCCCGGGTGCGGCGGAACCTCATCGTTGCCCCGAGGGGAAACTCTCACCGCAGGCTGGCGCACATCTTGCGGGGCGGTATCGACCCGGGTGATGTCCGTTTTCGTCCCCGGGTTGTTGGAGTTGCAGGTTTATGGAAGGATTAATGATCCGGGGACGGGATGTTATCATCCCCGGGTGCGGCGGGACCTCGTCGTTGCCCCGAGGGGCAACTCTTACCGGGCGCTGGCTCTATGAGCCCCAGCCAAGTCAGCAATCAGCCAGTGGGGTTGGGGTTTCCACACCTTGCGGGGCGGTATCGATCTGGGCGGTGTCCGTTATCGCCCCCATGTTGTTGGATTAGTAGATGTACAGAAGGATTTATGATCCGGGGATGGGTCGTTATCATCCCCGGGTGAGGCGGGACCTCGCCGTTCCCCCGAGGGGCAACTCTCACGGCGCTCTGACTCGATGAACTCCAGCGCCCCAGCCAAATCAGCAATCAGTCAGTGGTGTTGGGGTTTCCACACCTTAGGGGGCGGTATAGACCGGGGGATGTCCGTTTTCGTCCCCGGGTTGTTGGATTCGTAGATGCTTGGAAGAATCCCTGATCCAGGGATGAGATAATACCATCCCCGGGTGCCGCTGCCTCTCTTAGCCTCAGCCAACCAGTGAATAACTGGTGGTGGAGGGGTTTCCATACCGTGCGGAGCAGTGTCGTCCCGGGAAATCGCATTTTTCGTCCCCGGTTCATCGGAGTTGTAGATATATGGAGGGATTTATAATCCGGAGACGGGACTCTCTCCTCCCTGGGTGTGGCCCGGGACCTCGGTGGCTCTTTTCAGCAGCGATCATTAAGAAAGAGCCAGCAGCCACTGGCATGGATTTGGGCAACCAATCAACTACCAGAATAATATTTTGAAAAATGTAAGCCAGCAGCTATTAATAGGCTGGCTAGATAGCTGCCAGAACTGCGTCGGGATTGCGCCACGGCATGGGACCTGGTGTTCTGCGGGTTGTGGCTTCCAGCCTCCCTACCCATGGGGCAAGGTGGGGCTGAATCTCTCTGGATAGCAGTGCTACTCGATTACCGACAGACAGACAGAATGGCAGCTTTTATACAATAACAATGTATACGTACGACGTACTCTTTTTTTTTATGACCAAAGGGGCCCCTTAATCGGGTAGCACATTTAATTGCGTCCAAGCTCAGTTTTTGATATACTATTAGTATAGAGCTCCCCAAGCCAAGAACGTAAAAACATGCATGGTGAACCTCTACTACTGTACCGTAGCAAGCGCCCGATGGTATATTTCTATCGGGGTATTTTGGTGCCGTGACAATTTCTAGCGAATAGATGGCCGGTGGTCGCTATTTATAGCCTCCCTCCTTCCATCTCCTTGTTGACTCATTTGGAGACTTTGTGAAGGTACTGCAGTACTATAATTTCGCTGCGGGAGAATATCGGTCCGGAGTGAAACTACTATATACCTATATAGGCCGATAGTATATTCCCCGGGGTGGCTGTCTTCCTGTGCAATGGTCTAGAACAGGCTAGGTCGTGCACATCGTCCCAAGTTTCGTCCGCCCCTAATGCCGATTGCAACATCTACTCGAATGCCAAGTACTTGGTTTCGTAGAACACGTGTGCAATAACTCAGGATATATCGCCAAACCACGACGCGAACTTCCGGCACCCATAAATCATCAGGGGCGTTAGGCTTCAACCACCTTATGGTCGTCCGACTCGGCGACCAGGACATGAGTCTTGTTGGGATGGCGTGCGTCGGCAGCAGGGCGGTTTCGGGTGTGGGGCTCGTCATCATGCGAGTGGGGCTGCCGTATCGATGCAGAACTTCGAGAGAGAAAGCTACAGTAGGATCGACGATTTAGACATTGCCAGGCAAGACTCCCAGCAGAGGTTACGAGCTGCCGACAGAATAAAAGCAAAATCGTTAAGCTGCCGACAGAGTAAAATTAAAACCGTTCGACAATGTTTCAGTATTTGCTGGAGTCTTTATCCCTCCACGCATAGCCCACGGTGCTCGTTGCGTTGTGTTAATAACATGGTTTGAGGATATTCTGCGCGTCATCGCCTCTCCGCAGATGGAAATAAATCGGGACTGGTCACACACAAGATGGACCCCATAGATAAGCAAACGAGGCGATTCGGCCCAACCTCCTCGCGCGTGTGGCGGCGGGATACATTATTGGGTTCACGGCTGAATATGTTTATATACGTCACTGGCGTGCATGCCTCCGACCCCCCGACGAAAGCACTGCCCATTGCATACACTATTGGTACTGTAAATATCCAACGACGGGACGTCGTGTGGCCAGATTTGGCTGTCATCTGCACCTACAGGACCCACACCGCTAACATTGCATACGACAACACGATTTATGAAGCACGCGGCCTCGAACTGAAGGTTTGCCAAAAGCAGGGAGGCCTGGCTTAACTTACCCGTGTGACAACCCCCCGCTCCCAACTACTTACAACACAAAGACTTAGCACTCCACTGAACCGGAGGAGGGGCACCCGCATAAGGCGCACAGCAGTACGTAACACACTAGACACAGCACCAGACTGGTCTATCGCTACACAATGCTCTGTACTGTTACAATGAACCAAGGTGCCTTTTGTAGAGCCGTGAACAACACCACAAACGAACGCTGTCGTCACAAAAATAACGAACCACTGGCCAATCAAGTCAGACCAAGATTGTCTCCCTCAACTTTTAATTGTTTCCCACAGTCGGTATTGGCCAGGCCGTAGCCCCCCCCGACTCCCCTGCCTAGACCCTCATTGGAACTATTGCGCGCGTTGAATGCCTAAACACCCACGCACAACTACGACACAAATATTCGATTTCCTGAGTCGTTCCTATCAAACGCTGTCCCAACTCTTAAGCCTGAGAGGGCCCAGCACAAACCAGAACGAAAGACGCCACCACAAAAGCTCGTGACAGCAGCTATATCGGACATGTTTTTGCACCTCCATCGGGCGGCCGGAAGGGCTGGGAACCTCACGGGCAACCTCACAGGTAAGCCCGACTAACATCTTCATCCCCTGACTCGTGTTCGTTCTCCAGCACCTCGCTAGATTGGTCTGAGCACGCCTCCAACCCCGCCTCATACTCGGCGACTTCCCTGGCGATGTTGCCCACAATCTTCTGGAAGACCTCTACCTTACAGCGGTTCTCGGGAAGCTTCGCCAAAAAGTATGGGAGGCAGTCCGATACCTGGCGCACACAACAGGGAGGGGGGAGGGGGGAGGGGACAGGAAGAGAGGTCGGACGTTTGACCACCTAGACATGGTGGAAGTGAAAAGAGACGCCTATCTCGAGCAAGGTAGACGGAGGGAATGCTGCACTGTATTTACAGTAAATAGAACGCGCGGCCGCCGTCCAAACAGACGGGGGCATGAGCCATAATCCAGAGGCCCGCAGTAGGCTAAGGAAAAGCTCTAATAGGCTCTGACGGTCGTGTAGTTGTAATATAAGCTGCTCTCGTTCCATGCCACCAGTTTTGGGGCCAAACAAGCAGCCCGCTTTCAACTAGCAAACCAAAAGCCAATATCACCGGTTCTTCTCTGGCAAGGCGTTCCAGTACGAGTAAAACTGAAAGCACGTGCCGTAGTGGGGAAGGAGGAGGAGTGCCCACTATGCGACCCCGAGTCTTACTTACGAAAGGGAGGGAGGTGCACAAGAAGACGGAGACACTACGTACAGTAAATAAGATTGGGGGAAAACAAAACTCGGTGTGATACATCCGTCACTCTTAAGCCGGGGACGTCATTCTACGCAGCAGGAGTGCCATCGAATAACTGGTACATGGTGCATGGTATGGGAGATGAGAGATGAGTGTTGACGGCGGGAAGCGCGGTAAAAGCACTCGCCCTACTGTTGCTGAATGGCCATTGTTAAACACTATATATTTCCTACCTGGTTGGTATGTATATACAGTGGTCCAAGCGGCAAGGGGGTGTACTTCATTTTCATGCATGACTGTAGTCGTATGACCATAGACCCTCGGAGGGGGCGTATTAATTTGTTGCTTGCCTTAGTTATTTGACCATTGGCCACGCATCCCTTTCGAGACGGAGCATGGGGGGAGGGTGGGGGTGTACTCATGTCGTGCACGGCCGTAGTCATATGACCATAGACCCTCGCATCCCTACAATGCCGGGACGGAGCACGCTGGGTTTTCACCAACCAGGCGGACATTGCTTGCACCAAGCGCGAAGCGCCGTGAGGTATTGGGCGAGTCGCATGGAGGGTGAGCTGCATCCTGCTAAGAACCGCCTCTGAGGCGGACTTGCATATGGACGACAGCTTCAATGAGTTAATTTAATTTCTGGTGTGGCCACTTCCGGAGACAGCAATGGGTTTTACTATGTAACTGCCTCGCGGATGCCTTACCATATTAACACTACGTGATACGACCATTCCCCTTGTGCGGAGCAAAGGTTCTCCACCCCGCACAAATAATCTACTAGACCGCCAGCTTTGGTGACCGCCAAAAAAAAAAAAAAACGGCACCCTGGTTGTCTAGCTCACGCAGCGAGTGGCGTGTTTTACAGCGTCGTTGCCAACCGACGCCAACCCAACCTATAAATATGTCATATATTTATAGGGGGGGGGGGAACAAACACGTGCTACCACCAGCTCTCACCGTATCTCTGCACCCCAAGTCTGCGTGCAGGTTCTGCGGCTCGAGCATCTGCAGGTACGACTCGTCCTCCAACGTCCTCATCGTCACAGTGCACTGATTGAACAACGAAAGAAAAACAACACAAACGAACGAAGCCATCATCGGGTGAGTCAATAATATAGGTTATAATCACGCGAGGCATTTCATTCAGACCACCAAGCAAGCACGAACAGAGAGCGACGTTCACACACTGCAGGGAACCAGGACTACCCACCTCGAAACTGCGGAGTTTGTTTGCGATCTCCGAGGGAGAGCCTCTGGTCTGCAAAAACCTCCGGCAAGCCCGCTCCCTGTCCGTGTAAAGGTCCTGCGTTGGGTCGAACGAACAGAGGCGCGAAAAAAGGAGTCAGGTCTTGGTTGATACAGCTTCCGTGCCACGAGACACCACGTTGTCTGGGTGGTGCCCAACCAGAGATAGAGCTCGCGACATTACGACCCGAATAGCTTGACAAAATACAGTACAACTGCAATATTTGGAGGCTGTAAGACGGAATTTGAAAGTACCCTTCCATGATGCAGCAAAACCCCCGTATTCATAGATGCTGATGATTATAGGTTTTCCGTGACACGGCAAGCTTTGTGTCCGCACTGTGCCGCACTGTACAAGGATACTACCTTACCCACGGCAAGTGTTGTGTCCGCACTGTGCCGCACTGTATCGCACTATACAATACTACTATCTTACCCACGGCAAGCTTTGTGTCCGCACTGTACCGCACTGTACAAGGATACTACCTTACCCACGGCAAGTGTTGTGTCCGCACTGTGCCGCACTGTATCGCACTATACAATACTACTATCTTACCCACGGCAAGCTTTGTGTCCGCACTGTACCGCACTGTACCGCACTGTACAAGGATGCTACCTTACCCAGAGCATAGGTATAGTCTCGCCGTCAGAGATGCTAGCAAAGAGACCGCGGTGTGGCCCCTTGACATAATGGCCCTGTACACTAAACACGGTACGAGTATATTAAACCAAAAAAAGAGGCCTTGACGCGTCAACAAAAGAAAGAGCGGTCGAATACTACTGTAGCTTATGTGCTCACCTCATGATTGAACATGTTGGCCTGCACCTTGTCCGGTGCGGCACAGATGATCAAGGCCATCACACCAAGCGCCCATGCGTCCTGACTAGCAATGGTGGGCACTGACTCCAGCATGCACTCCAGCGGCATGTACCCCACCGTGCCCATCATCTTGGGGCGACTCTCTCCCAACTCTGGCCGAAGATGGGAGGGGGGGGGGGTAAGGAGGTAAGACGACGAAGGAAAGGTGGCGTGCAGGAAAGCGAGTCAACACGGGCGTCAATCCACAACTATTTACACCTACAGTATCGCCAAGAAGACACGCCGTGTCTGTATAGACTACAAACAGTACACCAGAAGCGCTGAAGTACAGCCTATAGGTAGTTGGACGCCAACAACAACCGCTCCGGCTAGCGCCACAGCAGTCAGCAGAAAGCACAGGCAACACAATAAACACGATACGGGGTGCCACTCTCGACATGCCTCTACTGGCCTCTATTTCTGTGGTTCGCAATAATCTCCACCGCACCGCTTCATTTACACCAGCCGAAAAAGCACAACACAATCGTGCCGTGTTTGGTCGTGCCTTGGCTGGATTACCCGATAACATGCTGTGAAAAAAAAGGTGACCTAGCACGACCAGCATGTGAGCGGACGCCGAACAGACCGACGTTTGTACGTGCATGTGTCACTTCTGCTACTGCCTGGCATTGCAGACCTCGCCACTCTAGCCTGTACTTCAATATGTTCCCATGCCAAATACGCACAGTGACTTCATACAGCCCTAGTTAGGCTCTCACCGCGCGCGGTTCCGAAGTCCGCCAGCTGAGGCACAAGACTCCCATCTTTGCCGCCAACCATCAACACGTTCTGCGGCTTGATGTCTCCGTGGCTGATGCCATTCTTGTGCATGTGTTCTGCGCCGGCCGCGACCTGCACCACAACTCTGAAGCCGTGGCGGAAGGAGAGAGAGAGGGAGAGAGAGAGAGGGAGAGAGAGATACCAGACCACGTTACGGAAACGCTATGCACACGCCGCGCACGGCACACGCTGTGAAATAGATGAAACTCCCACAATACCACCGTGAATAGAAGCACCAATAATTGACGCGTCTCTCGAGCATATGGTACCAGGTAAGCATCGCGTGGTGACAGCCGCGGCTAAAGCAGGTTGGTTAAAAACGACAGAATGGTGACACGGGGGTAAAAGCCGAGGTCACCCCATTCGCCAATGAATCGGGTGTTTCAGTGGGAGTAGAAAATCCCAATCCCTATCTAAGGGAAAAAAAAACATGCTACAGGCTGGTTCAAGCATACCGCCCAAAATTTTTTTCAGCAGCCAATGTCCACGCCGTGTTTTGGAGATAGACCCTGAAATTTGGCACACGTGCTGTTTTATGCGCCCTATCCGAGCCGTTAACGGATGTTTTGTTTTTTTCGCCAGATATTTTTCGTTCACGTAGTATTTGTTTGGAGAAGTTTGAGTCTTACGAGATCCAAAATTTCCGGCGAAAAAAAACAAAAACATTAGTAAAAGGCTCGGGTAGGGCGCATAAAACACGTGTGCTAAATTTCAGGGGCTATCCCCAAAAAATGGCGTGGGCATTTGGACTTTTGTGCGGTAAAAGTGCAATAAATAGGCGTTGCCTCGTAATTACTTAGTTTCGGTATATAGTCGGTTTTGGGAGTTATATGGGACTTACAATAGTATTGATCATACGCAGTCAGATCTTCGAATATTTGCGTGAAACTTTGTACAAACATGCCTTGGACCACCTGGAAGCGGCTCGTTCATAAAACAAATGGGGGGGGGAAATGTATTCCTACGGAAACGCCTGACTATTGTTGGTCTCTTTGAAGGCCTGTGATTGGTCGGGCCACATTTTCGGCGGTAGCGCCAGTTCTAGGTCCCTGAAGAAAAAACTGGCGATGTCACCCTCTTCCACTCTTCATGGCGGTCAGTATGTTGATGCCAAATATGTGACATTGGAGTTGCGATTGCATGCGGCATTCGGGACTGACGAAATTTGGGGTGATATGCCTGAACCAGCTCGTATGTATGAAAACAGAAGACGTTCGTATTTGATGGTAGTCACAGCGTAGACTTGCCTGAGCAGCTCAGAGATGGGCCAGCGGCAGCTCGTCAGCACCGTGTGAAAGTCCCCTTTTGCCTTGGGCAGGAGGATGGGCATTGTGCTCGTCTGCGAGTCGTCGATGGCTACCGCGGAGATTACGTTGGGGTGGGGCACCAGGCTTAGTCTGGACAAAACACACAACACGTGACGGTGGACGTACGTAAGAGAGAAAGTTCAGAAACGCGGAATGGGAGCATTTTAAGCTGTACGATTGGAACGTTTCTCACATTTGGTCAAGTCTTGGGTGTCCCATTCTACTCATGTATGGTTGGTGCCCCTCTCTCCAATGTAGTGAAACGCGACAGGAAGGCCTCTTCGAAGTAATAACAAAGCCGTGCACCGAAATACGCCGGTAAGACATTACACAGCTCGATTTGGCACATGCAGCAACCCTCTGCCCCCGTCAGCCCCACACGTCACTATCCCCACACGTCACTACTGCAGTGCAGCCCTCACCGTGCCAGCACCGCCATCTCCACCATCGCGCTGATTCTCCCTCGCTCGCCAGTCCCCTGGGAGAAGAGCGGCAGAGGCGGGTGGGTGCATGGGGAAAACGCGGGTACCGACGAGTCGTACTTCGTGCTGAAACATCCCGCAACATTGAAAACATTGAAAACGAACCTGGCGAACGACGCTGCTGCAGCTGTTGGAGACATATGCAAAACCGTCTTGTTGCTGTATCAACGTTTCAGAACGACCTCAAGTGTACCAACGGCGCCCCCTCTTCCCGCACCACCGCACCACGACTTGTACTACGGAGAATGGCTGCAGCACATTTCACTCGGTTGCTTTCTTCAAGCACCAACCAAATACCGCTTCTCCTACGCAGGGTGACTTGTCCTACATACACATTTCATTTCCTTCGGGTGCTGATCTCTCACACACACACTTGAATGCTCGAATGCTCGAATGCTCGAATGCGCCACGGTCTGTCTGCCTCACCTGTCGAAGTGTCTTGAGGGCGAACTCTCCAGGAAGCACCGCGTGACGCACTCCCCACACCGTACCGAACCCTCCCTCGCCTAGCACGTCGGCGCCTTCGAGCTGACGGCCCTCGAGGAGACCGATCTGAGCCGCACGAACCGCGCAGACATCTTCGAATGAGCCACTCGCATTACATTTGCGAAGGTTGCGCATGAAAACAGTCTTCAGATCGCCGGGTCTCCTGCTTCTGCTCCCACACATGCTCGGAACCAGCTCCTCTGCTTGCTTCTCTGGCCGTCCCCAGCCCGGAACTGAAACGGCCTCGACAGCTCCCTCCCCAACCGCCTCCACCACCACCTCTCCCCCTCCCCTGCCTGCGATCCTCGCCCGCAGCTCCTCCTCCAGCTCCAATGGGAAACGGGTCCTGATATTGCCCGTCTCTGCGGGCGACAGCAGCTCTACCCCGCTCGACAGGCGGCACGTCCTGGAGCTCCCACCGCTCTCGACATCGCTCTCGTCAGAGACCAAGCTGGCTTCTCCGTCCTGAGCTGTGCCGCTCTCTACGGCATGCCAGGCTTCCTCCGCCCGTTTGCCCTCCCTAGGAGAGGGAAGCTCCAGCGCGGAGGCAACGAAAATGGCCGGAGAAGCTTCGGTTGCTTCCTTCTCCACTTCAACAAGGGCAGGCCCATTCGCGCACCCCTCACCCTGCAGACAACGACATACATACGAGAAAGAGAAACAATATTGTGATATGGCTGCCTTCTACCGTTCTAGGTGGGGCGAGGCGGAACGTAGAAGGGAGAAAACCAATGTGAGGGAGGCATCCCTTGGTACCTCAAAGCAGCACCCGCTCACGTACGTAATGTAACATGGTACTGCTTCAAGCCGCCTACAAATGAAACAGTTCCAAGTACAGCCAGCTTTGATCGCAAAATCTGGGAAGCGATTGGGTAGTGACGCAATGTGAACAAAGTATCGCACTCTCCAACTGCAACACCCCAGGTAGGATTCAAGGACGCTGCAGCAACACTAATCCCGAGTCTGTAGTGGAAGCAAGCTGTTGCTCTTGCTATTTATGTTATTATGTTTTGTGCTGTCGCTGGTTCTGTTGATGTTGGTGGTGGTGTTGCACATGTTATCTGATCGCCGTTGAATCTAGCTCATGGTCCTATATGCGTCAAACGACAGGCTCCAATAATTCTGGAGTGGGAGAATACCCCAGAAAAACTATCATATACGAGTACGAATACTACACATACACTACACCGAACGTCGCACGCCTCTGACGACAAACAAACATGAAATCACCGTACGTTTGATATCATTGTTCGTTGTTGTTGTTATCACATGAACTGTTCGCGCGAAAAAGCTCTGGAGTGGAAGAATACTTCGGGTGGGAAACAAAACACAAAATAGAAACTACAACGCAGTACGACACGTATCATAACTGCTGTGGCACATCGTGCACCTCAGCCGAGAAAAAGTTGAAACCAATTCAAAGGAAAAGGGGAAAAAGGAAAGAGAGAGAAAAAGGAGAAAGGGAAAAAAGGAAAAAAGGAAAAAAGGAAGAAAATGAGAACAGAAAGGAAAAAGGGGAAAAGGAGAACAAGGGGAAAAAAGGGACAAGGACAAAAAGAGGGAATTGACAACCTACAAAGCAAACCAAAAACCAAAACCAGGGCCAAAATCCATCAACAGGGAGAGCTAGCTATCTATACGCACGTGCTATAACCCAAACAATAAAATGAGTTAAAGAGTTACGAAGCAGGAACAAGGTATACGTACGTTGTACGACCTACAACAGAAACCGAGCGGACCACATAATAAATACGAGCAGCAAAATGGACAAATAGGAGACAGCACGAAATAACAAGCACCTGTGATGCCGCTGTCTGTCCCCGCCCTCGCCCTGACACTCCATCGCCACCGCCGCCCCCAGCCCTCTCGGTGACCACTTCTCCTCCTCCCCTGTTTGCAAGCTTCGCTCGCAACTCCTTCTCCAGCTCCAGGAAGAAGCTGGTCCTGATAAAGCTGCTCTTTAGGGGCGACGGCAGCTCGACCCCGCTCGACAGGCGGCACGCCCTCGAGCCCCCCTCACTCTCGACACCTACCAAGCTGGCTTCTCCATCCTGCCCTGCGGCGCCTTCGACAGCATCTAGCGCTTCCTCCACCCGCTTGCCCTCCCTTGGAGAGGGAAGCTCCAGCGCGGAGGCCGTGGTAGTGGCAGGAGAAGCTTCGGCTGCTTCATGTTCCTCTTCAACGAGGTGGGGCACCTTTGCACACCACTCTCCCTGCAGACAACGACAGACAAGAACACATAAAAAAAAAACAAAATAGGGTTATGGCTGCCCTCTACCGTTCTGGTTCAGCCCACGCAGAATCGCAGGGGGATAAAAACAAATGCGCGGAAGGCATGGCGGTGTATGTACCAGGCACCACCCGTGGGCGCATGTACGGTGACATTGTATTGCCCGACTCCGCCCAGAGATGAAACAGCTTCACGTACGCATAGTCAGTCCTAATCGCAAATCTGGGGCACGACTAAATAGCGACTGTCATGTAGGGCAAGGTCTGGCATTCTCCAACTGCAACACGCGTGCCACAACTCGAGGGCGCCGAAGCACCACGAATGCCGAGCATGTGGTACGCAGCGGCAAGAGTTTTGTTAATGCTGTTGTTATTTTCGCTCTGGCATGAAGTCGTTGCTACAACCTCGTCCTTAATCAAAAGACAGGTCGGTTACAATTACCTTTTGAGTGGAAGAATACCCCAGAGAAAAAACAATGCACAAAAAACGCACGTAACTCAAAAGCAAACCCTACACCTCGCACAAGTATCATATATACTACACGTCAACTCAACGTACATCCACAAGAAGTATCAGATAGGTAGAATATCTTGTGCGACGTGCAGCATAAATCAACGGGACCGCACACAGCGAAGCTGGGGGGGCAAAAACACTACAAGCAAGAGAGCAGGTGAATACCTCTGATGCCGTGGTCTCTCCCCGCTCTCTCCCTGCTGGCACTTCATCGCCGCCGCCGCCGCCCCCAGCCGTCTCATTGCCCACTGCTCCCACCCTCTCTACCCTCCTGCCGGCGAGCCACCCCCACAGCTTCTGCATGAGCTGCGCTGGAAACCAGGCCCCGCCCCCTTCAGCAGCCGCCTGTCTCTCCGCACGCTTGGTTTTGCTTGGAGAGGGCAGCTCCAATGCCAAGGCCGCCTCCACCGTGGCAGCATCATGATCGTCCATTCCGTACGTCTCTTCCACCAGTTCAGGGCCCTTCGCGACCTTCCCCCCCTGCAATGCAAACAACGACATACGAGAGAGAAGCATATAAACACTGCTGTCACGGCTGCCATCTACCGTTATACCAGGTAGGTAGCTGGGGCGAGGCTAAAGCGAAATAGCTCAACTTTTTTACAAGGGCGCCAGCGCATGGTAGAGTGTGGCGAGCATGGGGAAGGAGAGGCAGCCAGCGGAAGGAACAGTCGGAGGATAACTAGTGTAGTGTACGGCAACATTGCTGTAGTCCTTTAGTCTCTACAGTACCTCGGTAGTAGGAGGAGAGTCTAATGGTACTACCTACCGTGTTATATACAGTGTAGCACTCGGGCACACTTATTATATGCAGGGGGGGGGGGGTACCAAGGACTCTGAATTCAATGAAGTGACGGGAGGGAGGAAGTGGATGAAGCTTCTCCGGCGATTGCCGCAACCTTAGCATTGGAGTTGCCCTCTCCTAGGGAGACCAAGCGCGCGGAGGTGTCCTCAGCGCGTCTGCCCCCGCTAGAGGTGGGTATCTCCCGTGCAAACGTCGCGGAAATCATCGGAGAAGCCCCGTCCACTTCCTCCGTCAAATCAACAAGCGCAGAGCTTTTCACGATCCCCCTTCCCTCTGCACGCGACGAGATACGAGAAAGCACGAAAACGTGCCATGGCTGCCCTCCACCGTTCTAGTTGAGGCGAGGCTAAAGCGTGAGCGGGGGCATATAGAAGGTTGGGCGGAAGGCGTCGCTGTGTGCAACTGCAGGCCCCACCCGCCGACGCCCGATAACCAGTTACAAGTACAGTCATCCCTGATCGCGAAAATTCGTGGACACGGCGCAACACTGTAACATTGTGTCATGTACACAGGGTGTTGCCCTCTTCAACCACAAGGCGTGGTAGGGATCGAGGGTTTCGTGACAACATATGTACATAACATCGTGTTAGGCAAGTTAGTATTAATAGTGGCTGTGATGTTATGATATGCTTGGTACAAATACCGCTAACGTGTTCGATTGCCAACAGCCTTATGTGCGCCCTACTATTCCGCCGCCCGCCCACCCCCCCGCCCGACCGCAAAGCTACCAAAGACAGCCTACCACAGCAAAGAAAACACGAAACCGCACCTCAGGCTGTTCCTCCCCGAGGTCCTTCTCCGAGCACATATTGTGTTTCGGCTCCGTGTCACCACGGCCTTGGCACCCGACCCGTGCCCTTTCCAGTGCACCAAGCCTCTTAGCTGCCCTTTTGGCAGCCGCAGCACGCGACTTCTTCGTCTTCGTCCTCTTTCGACTACGGCGGGTCCCAGAGGATGGTTGCGTCGGCACAGATAAGCCCTCTCGGGCGTGGCATGGCGCGAGGTCGGTTTGAGATCGCGGGGGGTGCTGTATGGCCCCCTTCTCTGCACTCTGCTGGTTGATGAGGTTGAAGACGCTCAGCATCACGGCAAGGGCGGGTATGGCCGCCATTGAAGACAGCTGCAGTGAGCGCGGGGGGGCGTACGGGGTCGGCCGTGGGGGGTGCAAAAAGCGGGAACATGTTGGATCAGTCCAATACATCCAGCAGTGGTTCGACGGTAGCAGTAAGTGAGTAAGTAAGCCAAATGCTGGCGGTGGGCGTGGGGAGTGCAAAAAGCGGGAATAGGTTCGCCCAGCCCACTACATCAACAGCAGTGGTGTACCAAAGCAGTTGCAGTAAGCTAGAGGCTGATACTTGGGCTGCAAAGAGGCTACGATCGCCTCCTCTCCCCTCTCGCACCCCAGCAAGTGGCAACCAATAGCAGAGCTCGAGGCCCTGACCGTCCAACGCATATGAAGAGGGCGCACACATCGAATGGGCTACTGCTGTATATCGTACCCCGTCGACACTTCGCCCTTGACATCGGTCGAACTGCCAAGCGGGAGGACTGCCCTCTATCGTATCATACATAGAGCGAAGCGCAAAATCTCGCACCTGCACAGGCGGTGTGCCTAACGGAGCCTTCGCGTTTCCGACTTTGTCGTCCCTCCCTTCTTGACTCCGGAGTCTTGCGTGGTCCAAGAGACGGGGTTGCGGTAACGTCGGAAGGGAAAACAAACAAACGTGATGATCGGTTAGTGACAACTAACGGTCTCGCTTAGAGTTCGTCATGCCGGAAACGAAAGCCCGGGCTAGGTGGAAGGTAAGAATCAACCAAAGTCGCCAGGGAAAAAATACATGCACAATGATCACGCGACTACCAGTACAGGGGCACTTGCTCCTGACCTCGCGAGCCTAAAATAGCTGAATAGGCTAAACTGAAGACTATTAATAGGAGATATAATGCAACCCAGTTCAACGTCGGACAGAGCGTGGGCTGCCCCATATGCCTCACCTACGTCGCCTACTGTGTACACCTATACCCACCGCACAGAGCAGTGCCTTACGCAGGTGTGTCTTGATAACGCATGCGCTACGTACTGATCGCCGCATGGAAACGTGCATAGATCCCACAGACCGTGCCAGATCAGCGTGCTTAAATATGAGTAGGGGAAAAAAAAAAAACTATACCACTTGAATACAAACCCGGGAACGCGCGTGGTATGTTGAGTACACGTATATACACTTCGTACTATTACTACGAGTACTGCGGGGAAAATGTACAGAACGTTTAGATCGTGTACGAGGAGACCAGCCACTTCGGAAACTGTACAGGTGATGCAGACCCGCGAGAGGATCTATCTACGTACCAGGTATGTGATTTGTACAGCGTAGTCTGGTACATATCTGAAAATATCGCTACAGCAGTTTGTATATAGATAACTACTGTTATACGACGAGGTACGGGCTGCCCACCGATACCCCGCGGATGGTCCATCCATGGACAACCCACGGACACCACGCAGACACCCCACGGACACCCAATGGGCACCACACGAATACCCACGACGGACATGGTTATATGTTGTAGGCCTACTCGTAGGGCTATCTATGCCTCGTACGGTATGGCTCTATGGCCATGACGTCTCGTACTCGTAGGGCTCGTATCTATGCCTCGTGTGGCTACGTATATGGCTCTGGCTCTGGCTATGGCTACGACAGGGCTACTGCGTACACCGGTCGTAGTTGGCCACGTCGGTTTGTAGATGGCACAACACATTGCAGTACTCGTATCATATGGCATGTTGAGCTCTACAGCAGTAGTACGCAGCTCTCTCTCTCTCACGCAGCACGCAACACGTACCTGGTAAAGGAGTACCCTCGTACACCGGTCGTAGTTGGCCACGTCGGTTTGTAGATGGCACAACACATTGCAGTACTCGTATCATATGGCATGTTGAGCTCTACAGCAGTAGTACGCAGCTCTCTCTCTCTCACGCAGCACGCAACACGTACCTGGTAAAGGAGTACCCTCTGGTACCAGCCGTACCTGGTATACTTGGTACAGCGTACCAGGTACTACTGCTGTACTGCCGTACCTGGGACTCAGGACAGATGAGTTTTCAGACTTCGCAAGTTCAACTGGTATTGTCGGACACTGCTGCTGGAGTCGAGGATCCCAGTATACCAGTATACACAGCCCATCAACACACTTTGGAAGGGGTAACACATATACGCGAGAAGCATGCAGCGTCTGTGTGTGAGCACTTGTTGGAACTCACCCGGCTACGACGGTCAGGCACAGCGTGTTCAATCCCAGCTCTCGGGGGTCATACTTGGCCAAGCAGGAGATCGAGCTCGTGGCATTCCGCCGCGTACTCCTCGTTGCCTCTATGGCGACCTGGGATATGATCAATCAAGCACACGCATAGGTGGAGGTGGAAATACCATAGCACCAAGAGCGTGGCGTGGTGACTCTAAGAGCGCAGTGTGGTGGCGGGATGGCACGAGGCTCCCTGTGTCTATAAGGGCGAGGCGCAAAGAGCACAACAAGCAGACAATTCCACCACATTGTTACATGGATGTTACAACGAGCTGGAAGCGTTATTATAGCGGGACGAGGGGTTGAGAACATGAGTAGCCAATGAAATCGATTGGTTCGACATTTTAAAAGTTTGAAAGTTTAGAACGGAAAAAGCGGATTTAGTTTCCAAGATTTACGGACAAACAGGTGTTCTTCGCACGAGTTTGCGCAGCCCTTTTGTTTGCACGCTTGGGACCCTAGACCCTGCAACCGCCGCAAATCGCGGTCGTCTCCGCGGATAATAATCTGGCGACGACTCGACAACACACTCGAGGGCCTGTTGCCGGAAATTCGCTATGTTTTCCTTTCAAAACACGCCAAGGAGGACGTGGTCAGACGTGAACACAGCCCGAGAAAAAACACCCCGAGTACACTGTTTACTCGTAAAACTAGTGGTCGGGTTCGACCGAGATAAACTCGTGTACCAGAATGACCCATTGCTGCATGCCAGCACGATCGAAACCCCAGCGCTTCGTCAGAGCAGCTAGCTCACGGGCCAAGGAGCAGAATCGGTCGTCGTGCGAAGGGTGCGCTGTATGAATACATGTACAGTACAGCTTTAACTGGAGTAGTCCGTTTCTCTACAGTACTGAAGAACAAAACGGCCTTGTACGGCCGTATAGACTGAATCGAGGTTTCGCACAACTCTCCTCGAAAACAAAACGATGAGAACCCGCGAGTTGAGACAAGATGGCGACGATGAGCACTGGAGTTAGCCGCAACGACAGGCACCCTACCGCGGTTGATAGAAAGCATCCTCACCGTATCCTCCATAGTAACCCCATGGCCTTCTTTCGCGATGGGTCCACTTGGACCCCCGTCGTCCTGGTCAACCACCATAATTCTCGGCATCGATTTTGATGCGAAGCACGACATATTGAAGAGCAGCCGTTCGGATGGTGCCTCGTCTAATCGTCAGAAACAACCCCGTGCAGATGAGCCCCCTTCTCGTCTCTCTCCCTCGCCTACGACTCTTCGCTTGTCGACAACTCCCAGTCTTCGTAGCGTCAAGCCAGACGGCAATGTCAAAATGTGTTTTTTTTTCGGTGTCCTTCGTACAGTATAGGAGGAGGCGGGAGCGTTACGGGGACGGAACACACTAAAAATGAATGCCGTGTTTCTATTGGTCCATAGACCACGGACCACGGAATTCTTCCCCAATCAAGTGTCGCGTGTGATTTAAGATACGGTTACGAGACAGTCGAGTGTGAGGCAGTAGCGAGACTGTACCGAAACGTGTACCTAATACTGTAATACTATACAGTAGTAGACCCGGCTTCTGTGGATGTTGGTCCACGGACTACGGACCACGGAGGGAGCAATTCGCTAGACAGCTGCCCCGTGTAATGCGATTTACCGATAATACTGCTATTGTACTCGTACGAGCCCTTTTTATTTTTGCACAGCGTTCGCGTACTCTCGGCTAATCGGCCCTGCAACGAATGGCACCAACAGTATTTACAGTATAGACTGTGCCGAAGAGAACCGGATTACTGCTGACACTCCCAGTGCCATACATACCATGCACGTGTGATGCTACATACAGTAGCAGTACCTGGCTATAACAAGGGTCGCGTTGAGATCGATCCTCATCCTGGAACACGTGCGAGTACTGCCAGATAACACAGTTACGTATACATACAAGAAGGAAAACACAGTTTTTTTTGTACAGTCGTTCCTCGAAAACTGACTCTCCCCAGGAAACAAGGTCGGCGACACCGACCCGGGAGTGGGTGTATGGAGAATCCCCACAGACCTCCTGGGGTTTCCGAAGACTATCCATTCTTCTTCCGCCCCTGCCCCCCCTTTGGTCGGCCCTGCCGGACGGCAGGGCCCGTATTGTCAGTTGCTGCCAGCGCCCCGTCCAGCTCCGCCCCCGGCTGCGGCACCGCCCCGGTCGCCGCCCACGAAGTTCCGACTGTAGCGAGCGACGCTCGGGAGCCGATGCCCGCCGCCGCCTCCTCCTGCACCCCCCCCCCCCTGCTGCTGCGGCAACCTGTTGCAGCTGTATCTGTTGCGGCGGCGGCGGGGGAGGCGGAGGAGGCGGGGGGGGCAGCAACTGCGGCTGCTGGCGGCTGCAGCTGCTGCTGCTGCATGGGGACGTAGTGGGAGAACGAACAGTTTCCCCGCGGGCACGGGACCCCACGCCACGCGAAATCACACACGCCCGGCGGTGTGGAACGCTCCTGCGCTCGAGGCTTGGACCCCCCGCCGCTCGCTCGCCCGTGCGCTGGAGCCGAACGCTGCCCCCCCGCCCCTGGGGCTCCCTTCCTCTTTCCCCCGACCGAGCCAGCGGCCTTTTCAGAGGGCCGGCTCCAAAACTCATTTCGTTCCACAAGGCTGGTTGCGGCACCATCATCCACCAGCTCCCTCAGCCGCGTGAAACTCGGCGTGATCATGGGTACCCCAGTGCCGGGGGGGGGCGCGGCGTACGGGTATTTTCGGAAGAGGTCGCCCCCCTGCGACGCGAGCGAAGACATGCTTTCCTTCAGGCCACCGTTCATTGCTTTTAGGAGCAACTCGCGGACCTTGGCCGGGTACGGGGTAAGGCTGCTGAAGTGGCGCCTGAGGTAGGTTTCGACCAACTTCTGAACTGCTTCCAGCTCTCTCCGCAGGTTGCTTAGCCTGCTCTTGCATACGGCCTGAGCGCCCTCCATGCCGTATTCAAGCATTTCCATAAACGCGGCGACGAACGTGGCAAAATGTACGTCAGCTGGCATGGCCGACGGGGTCTCCCCTGCTGGAACGGGAGGAACAAAGTCTTCGACCGCGAATTCGGCTAATGCCTGAAGTTGCGTGGTGACCTTGGCTGAGACGTGGGCCACTTTGTCGAGCACCTGGAGAAGGAGGCTGCGATTGATTTCCTCGGCCATGTTGAATCCTCCTCGGGTGACGAAGAATTTTGCACCTTGTTTTGCCCGCCAGAGATCCGCGGCCAACTTGGCGTTGGCTTTTATTCCGGCGGAAACCGCGGCCTGTTGGAGTGCGTCTTGGGGCGTGGGCGGGGGCGGCAGCTGCTGGAGTGAGTTTTGGAGCGCGGGGGGGGGCGGCAGCCCTCCCATCACCCCGCCCGCCCAGGGGGGGACCGCACCACCTAAGAATGCACCACCCGGAGGCTGGACGACCGCCTGCTGGTGTTGGTACTGTTGGTGCTGTTGTTGCAGCTGCTGCTGTTGCTGCTGCTGCTGTTGCTGCTGCTGTTGCTTCTGCTGTTGCGGCTGCTGCGGCTGCTGCTGCTGCTGCTGCTGCGGAAGCGGAAGCGGCTGCTGAGCCTGGTTCTGCTCGACGGATGCCACGCGATGTACGATCGCCTGTTGCGTCGAGAGGATCTGCTGGAGCAGGTCCATCACGGCGGGGGCAATTGGGGCGGCCGCAACGTTGGTCACCCCTCCGCCTTGGCCGTTGCCCGCTGCCTGGAGGATGCCGTCAGGAGGAGGTAGGCCGGGATCACCTCCCCCACCTCCAACGACTACCTCACCTTCCTGAAGGTCGGCGTGCCCCCCTCCCCCTCCGGCGCTGCCGTCCGCCATGGGGAAGTCGATCAATTGTAATGGGCACAATGTCGTCCGCTGAGCTACGAGCTCTCGCCGGTGCTACTTACACCGACCGGCTATGACCGAGGCAGCAGGTCTCGAGGCTAAAACACTCTGACCATCTGCTGACCTCCCGACTCCTCGCATCCCCGTTTTTTCGAATTCCGAAACGCCTCCACAAACTACACATCCCTTCGGGAGGTTACATATACAAGAAGGAAAACACAGTTTTTTTTGTACAGTATTTGCACCGACACCGATGACTTGCAGGAGGACACAAAACTACAACAGTACAGCAGTACAGTACGTACTTCTATACATACAAGAAGCAAAGCACACGAGATTTTGTACGTTCAAACTACTGTACAGTACGTACAACTAGCGAGACACGACCACGGATCTACATTATTTGACTTTTTCGTGGCACGTGTCGCGACACGTGTCGCGACATGCCCCGACACGCCGCGGAGGCTGCCGCGGCACGCCACGACACGTGCCGCGGCAATTCGCGACATGTCGCGGCATGTCGCGACAAGCCGCGACACATAGGGTTAGGGTTAGGGTTAGGGTTAGGGTTAGCGACACTCGCCGCGACACTCTCCGCGACACTCGCCGCGACACGCCGTGGGGTGTCGCGGCATGCCGCGACATGCCGCGGCGTGTCGCGACACGTGGCACGAAAAAGACAAATAATGTACATCCCTCGACACGACCTGCCCCACGGGTAGGAAGTGCAGGGCGGTCATACGATGAATGGAACGCCAGCACACTCCCATCGCACTTCCCACTCATATACTGTAGTCCTATATACGACTACACCAAGAACTGTTGAGCGCTACGTACAACCTTGAGCAAGCACACTGGCTGCGCTAGACCATACGCCCGGCCCTCCGCGACGCGTGCCGGGTGGCTTTATCCGGCCTTGACAGGCAATGCGTCCAAAATTTGAATACAGTACGCGACATCACTTCATGAAATTTGGGAGTTAAAAGAGTTTGACTCGAGGTTTGCACGAAAAATAGGAACATCATTTTTGAATGATGATCTTTACTTACAGTGAAATGTAATACACACTATGCCTCACATGATAATGACAGTTCAAAATAACAACCATACGAGCCTGGCCCGAAATAAGAGGGTTTTAATTAAGAAATATTGCGTGCGGTACTCCATATCATCTCTCCCTTGCAGCTTGTAGAGTAGGCTATTAGCGCTGACTGTTGCTGCTACTAGGTGGTCGTGGCGTATGCCGACAGTAACAACCCTCCGACAAACCTCGCTTCCGTAATTTATCGCGGAAGATCTGGTCCCGGTCAACGGCGAGAAGGCTTGAGTGAAAGCGGGGGCGGGCACAGGCCCAGGTCTTGGGAGTACATTAAATGGCAGCGCCGATCAGCATATACAAGGGAGAAACTGTAGTACTCTCTAGTTGCGTATAATGCGTATATCCCACAGCCGCACTGGGGAAGTCGAGGGGGGAAATCCCCTGAGGAAGTAAGGTTAATATAGTCAAGCCCCTCACGATGCTGTATCCAATCGCCCTTCCCCCCCAGCATGCACAGCCGGCCGCCAAAATTGTGAACAGTAGAGTTCGAATATACATCGCATCAGACCCCCTTGACAGGGCCACCAACCCAAAACTCACCATCCGAAGGCACTTGCTTGTATTGCTTGGGCTTCATCGGCCACCAGTAGCACTGCCGCCGCCGAGGCAGTCCACCCACGGCATCGAGAATCGCTCAAACGCTTTCGTTAGCGCCCGGTTCACCCTCGACATCTGCTCGAAGCCGATGAGGCGTACCATGCGTAGGTACCGCATGGCCTGGTATTCCACCGTCAGTGTACTTCCTAGGGGCTGCCAACAAAACCAATGACATCAACAACAGAGAGGAACAACCACGAAGACAACAAAATACAATAGCCAATAGACAACAAAAAACACATGCTTCAACCCATCGCCGTTCTACTCTATCCCACCCCGGCCGATTTGTGCCAAATTACGTGTTTTCACCGCAGGGAGCCCAGCGTCGATTCTTGGGCGCTGGGTCGTCTGCGCGCGTCACCAGCCGCCCCTCCGTTCGCAGCCAGTCCACTGCCGCTTCGTCGCGACGTGTTGCATCGTCTGCGCACCCCATGAACCGGCCCTTCGCACGCAGTCAGACAGTCCACCATCGCAGAGTGGAGGAGCCGCCGGTGGGGAGTGCTGAATAATCAACGCTTTACAAAGAAGCGAGTGTGGGCTGGATGCGAGAGTAAGAGCGGTTGGTAGAGCGCGCAGGAAATCGGACGTCTCCTGATGAATCGTCGGTGTCCTTGCTCTGGCTCTCAAAATAACTGACGCCTCCCCGGTAGACTAGCGGTCAGCTTCAAAGACTACTGGCATTGGTCCCCAAGTTCGAATCCCACCGTGATGAGATTTTTACTTTATTCGAAAAAATAGAAAAGGAACCAATTGCTGAGAGCGCCTTCGTGGCGTGGGTAGGCGGAATTCGACGCAAGTTGACGAGGGAAGAGAGTGCTGATATCTTCTCGCGGTAAAAATGCAAGGCAAGTACCGTAGTGGGAAGGGGGGAGAAGAGCCTACTTAGTGACCCCGGATCTGAGTTACGACTAAAGCGGGAGAGAGAAAAGAAGGGCGAAGATAATTAATGGGATGGACAAAAGAAAAAAAAAGAGGCGATGTTGGGCTGTCTACAAGCAAAGGAGGGGTACCTGCTGGGGTGAGCAGACAGTTGCCGCCAGGCCGAGGATCGGGATCAGGACCAGCGCCCGGCGCGGGATGGCATTTTCCATATGTGATTGCACTTATCTCGCGGATAGCCGAGGTCCGGTTTTGGGTGGGGTAGACAGTACCCAGTATCACGGTATCACACCTCAAGAGACGGCCCTCAGAAACAAATAGCCTGTGCACCTCTACCTTGACGTGCTTCAAGCGTTGGAAGAAGTATTTGATATCGTCGGCCGTCCCCCGTAGAGGTTGAACTTTGGTGCTCAACGTTGGACCAATGCGAGAAGAGCATACGCGGGAAACGAGCAAACGTTGGGACACGTACATACGCACTGTTTAGATATGCACCATGAGAACCTGTCCATAAAATGCGTGCCGACTTAATAAATGGGTGGATAGGTTGCATGTCCAACAAGCGCACAATTCGGGGTTCACCTGGCTGTTCGCCTGGACCTCAGATGTTAACCCAGGGGTTGCAATCGATTAAGTCAACGCTTCGGTGTCGCAACGACAGCATGGCAATCCCTCAAAGGCGAATACGCTTGCCGTACAAAACAGACGAGTCGACAACACACTCTGAGGCCCTCGTATAAACTCGTGCATGGAGCAGGGGCAAGACTCCCGACGATCATTTTCTGTTTATGGATCAACGACGCGCGCGATCGCGCGAAAATCTGGGAGGTTCTGTCCCACGAACGGCTTGCGGACACGGTCCTCCGTTACATAACCATGGGCTACGACTATATCCGCAATACCATATATCGCGACCCGAACTACGGATCATGCCTTTGTTAGATACGACACGTAGCCATTTGTCCATAAGTCAGCGTAGCCTCACAAAGAAGTTATTATGGTGCATATGTAACAAAAGTTAAATTCTTAGTTTGGGTCAAGATCGCTGGCTGATGTCGATATAGTCATAGCCGCTGGAGATGTGCCGGATAACAATGTTCTCAAACCGCTCAGCGGAGAGGATACCCCGTATTCAGTGGTGTGGGCACGGACCAAGCTGGGCATATCCTGCGCTGGGAGAATATATGCCAGAATGTGTACTTCATCTTAGACTTGATGAAATATGGATCAGCAAAGCTGTTAGAGCAGCCTTACGGAGGGGAACCAGGAGTCCCAGAACGGGCAAGTCGCATGGCGAGCACTCAATGACAACAATTCTTGGTGTACGGTGGAGACGCGTCAAAACAAGTATGAAGCACTCGTCAGCTCATCCATGGAATAGGGGCTCTACCCCGACAATTATTTCAGATTTCTGGATCAACTACGCGCTCGCTTCGCGATAAACGGAGATTAGGTGATCTCCGACAAGCTTTCTGACGATACAACAATATGCGGCGAGAAGCATAGCCAATTGATGCGATTATACGGATGGTGCTTTTGTTAGATGTGCACCATAAGTACATGTACTTGAGCCCGCGCTGGCTGGCAGAGAATATAGTATATGGTGTCTATCTATCCACACAGTAGCTATACACGTACAGGGTTTTTGATACACATATACAGCAATTCATTTGCTCGTTTCCCGTTTTGCTTTCCTTTCCTCAATGATGCACCATCGTGCGCCAAAGAGGATGCCCTTACCTCATGCCTACGGCGTACGGCCGACAATAGCAAATACCGTGTCCCGGAAGTTTTGTGATTGTCAGCCACCCCTCGACGAACATTTCTGGGGACCACTGCGAGAACGCCAACAGCGAGAAACGGGCGCCCGTCATATATCCCTGACAAGCAGCACAGAGGTACTCGTTTGATCGGGTCATACTGTATTTCAGGTGCGGCCAGATTCTGCATTGAAATAACCTAAAGACAACAGCTCACCCGCGTTTTATTTCCTGACGATGCCCTGACTGTATACGTGCAAATGAAAGTTCCCTTCCCAACGAATCTTATTTATGTTGTTATTGCTTTACGTGACGAATGTACTGCAAATAGCTTTGTCGGTAGGGCTTCCAAATCGACCTTTTCAAGACAAACAATAACACACACGAAGAAAAACACATTCTACACAATATTGAAACTGTACCCCCCCACAATCCCTCTTCCTCCTTTCGCTCGTCTTTTTGCTCGTCCCCCTTCCTCTCATCCTCGTTGCTGGTGTTATTCTGCGAGCGCGACGCGTTCGCCGCGGCGGAATCGGCCAGAACGTCTCACACCCACCCCCTCCCCAGAGAGACGAGGCGTGTTGTAATAGAGCTGTACCTGTTGCTGCTGCCGCTTGATCCCTCTGTCAAGAAGATACTTGCTGGTCAACGCTATCGTTCAGCGGAAACAGGGAGATGGAGCATGCATGTTTCGGGAGGGCGTACGCGAACGATTTTATTAGCGGTGTCGCGGTGGGATGGTTTGTGTCGATTGAGATTGGACCCGCCTTTAAAATTGTAAACTGGGGTGGAGAGGGTGAGTCCGCGCTATGATCTCAGCATTTTTAAACCCCTTCTGTGACTGCACAAGGATCATTCACAGTGCTCTTGTGCTGACACCGACACATGGAGGGTGTACTCATGTCGTGCACGGCCGTAGTCGTATGACCATAGACTCTCGCATCCCTACAATGCCGGGACGGAGCTCGTTGGGTTTTCACCAATCAGGCAGACATTGCTTGCACCAAGCGCGAAGCGTCGTGATGTATTGGGCGAGTCGCATGGAGAGTGAGCTGCATCCTGCTAATAACCGCCTCTGAGGCGGACTTGCGTATGGACGACAGCTTCAATAAGTTAATTTAATTTCTGGTGTGGCCACTTCCTGAGACAGCAATGGGAGCACTATGTAACTGCCTCGCGGGTGCCTTACCGTATACACACTACGTGATACGATCATTCCCCTTGTGCGGAGCAAAGGTTCTCCACCCCGCACAAATTATCTAACTCGACCGCCAGCTTTGGTGACCGCCAAAAACACAACATAAAAACGGTACCCTGGTTGTCTAGCTCACGCAGTGGGAGGCGTGTTTTACAGCGTCGTTGCCAACCGACGCCAGTCCAACCTAAAAATATATCATATCTTTATATGGGGGGTTTAGGGGGGGGCACGTTTGAGATCGTGCGTATGATATGAACTTCAACTAATGGTGTGGTTTGTGGTGTTTTAGTTTTGTTGGGTCCTAAAAGCAGAGCTTCAACCGATCTGACCTGCGAATCTGTGCGGAGCGAGTGAGACGCCACTACAAACAGGACACGGGCGCCACTCCCCCCCCCCCCCCCCCACAAAGGGAAAATGGGTGCAGTGTTTATGTCGCACCTGGAGGATTGTTAAGTGAGCAAGGGTGGGACTGGTCGGCACCATTAAACCCCTGCGAAGATCTTGCTGTTGAACCAAGGCAGCAGCTGCTGCGGGTTACCTTCTACTGCCTTTGTGACGTTCGTTCTGCTGTACCTCCCCCTCCTCTCGACAACGATGGGTGCCATGGTTATTGCCCTGCTGGCCCTGGTATTCTACGTTTTCGTATTACGTACCTCGTCGCGATAAACTCTGGAAAATTCAGTATGTGTCAGGGTAAGGTACTGTAGTATCCTCAATATGTCAGCACTGTAACGGCCCTGTGGCATCACTACATCAGCCCTGTGGCACCGCCTAATCAGATGTGTGCAGCAGCGCTAAACAAACTACCTGGTCTCATGGCATGCTTATTATACATGGGGGCATGCTTGTTACGAGGTGTGAGGTATCTAAGGGAGACCCATGGCGTTCAATAGCATCACGCCCGAAAAAATTAAAGATTCTGGTTTGTGATTCTTTTCCAACTCACCGAAGTGCCCAACGTGAACACAGCCAGTTTCGTGCAAGTCCTACAGAACCGTACATACCTGGCAGATACAAACAATGCTACAGTGGCCCAGTTCTATACTTATCGTGCGGTACGCACCCGATCGCGCAGAGCGCCACAGGAAGAAAATGTGATTCAACTCTCGTCCCAGCGTTCGGACGAGTAGAAGTCCGATGCCCTGGTTTAGAGGGTCGGGGGTTGGGCGCGCGGGGGGGGGGGGGTAGGCAGCCCCTTCTCTCCTTCATTCTGCTCCATTTTACATTCACCCTTCTTATCTTCTTCCTTCTGCATAAGATAAAGGTACCGTGTTTTGGCTGAAACGTTTTCTGAACGATCTAATAGCATGCCCCTCAACCCAAGATCTGAATACTGTACGGACCTTATATCTTGCGCTGCAATGTATGTCAGCGTATACTTTCGGTCATGATATTTGTTTGTCTCGGGTGACAACTTTTATTTTCCTCCAAAAAATAGTTTTTCGGTGACTTACTAACAGTATATGTTACTTACTATCAGCATGGATACGCTCAAGTAAGGAGCTCAGGAGATATAAAAGCGAGGGGTACGGAGTCTCGGGGGCGGGGCGGTGGTGGTCGGGGATGGCTGCGGCGTCAGGGTCGAGTGCCGCCTGCTGGAGGTGGTGGTGGTGCCGCAAGGGTCCGGCCAGAGGCACCCGCGATACCCCCCCCCCGGCGGGAATCCTCGCCGGGGGGGAGGGGGTTCTGCAACGCTCTCCGTTAGTGCTGCCTGTCTCGCTGTGAAGAAAGCAGGGCCGACGGGACACACAGCAGCAACGGCGGCCGCAGCTCCCCCGTCCGCACGCTGGGGAGAAGCCTTTGACGCACGCTACGATAGAGGTTCACCACAAAACATAATTCGGAGGAAAATAAAAGCTCTACCCGATGAGCAACCTGATGACCTAATCATACTAATTATAGTATACCCTGGGGATAATATTGCAACACGAGACCGAAAGTCGGACGATTTTGGGTTAAGGAGCATACTATTAGATCGTTCAGAAAACGTTTCAGCCAAAAAAAGGTATACCTTATACCTCTACCTCTATCGTCGCACGGGTCCTTTGAGTGTGATAACCTACGGCTGCTTCTTCGGGGCAGGACGTACGGCCTCACGCAGTCATCAAGCGCTGCCGAGGGCCGGAAGAAGTAGAAAGAGCAGAAAAGGGGGCGAAGCACAATATAAATAGCACAAATAGGATGGGATAACGCGCTGGGGTCGGTGTACACTCCTCACGAGTAGCGGCAGTGGGGGAGGGGGAGGGGTCGATCGGTTGATCGGACACTCCTTCCGAATATTAAGATTAACTACTGCGGGTAGGGTGGGCACAAGGAGTTTTGGGGATGCTCTTGCTGCCCTAGCCCCGACGTGCACGCTGGGTGGAGTGGCTCATTTGATTGCAGGCACTGTAGATCCAACGAACAGTCATCGTCAAACGGAAACCCTCCTCCAACCCCGATATTATACTGGTTCCCTCGTGGCCGTTGTCGAGTGGAATCAGCCGGGGTGTCGGGCGCGCACAGCCTCTCCGTGGCGGGCGCAGACCCCAGGCACGAGAAGGCACGCATGAAGACCCGTGTTAAATATAGGGGGGAATCATCGTATAATTGGCCGAACGTTTCTCGAGAGAGGAGCTACACTACAGTGCCCGACGGGTTAAGGGTACTAACTGTACATACCGCATCATAGGTAAGCGCTTGAGGTAGAAATGTGGACCACTGGTGTACCTCACATATCCGTATGTATGCGGAGTGTATAGCTAATGTCCGCTTCCAAAGACCGGGGCTCCGGTCGACACGTGATTACACAAACCTCTACAATACAACGCCACACATTTAAATGATCCATACGAATCAAAGGGCCATCAATTACAGTAGTTTCCACCTTCGATATGGTTCTTCGATATGGCTTGCACCAATAGGGCAGCTGGACTGGCCAGAAAGAAGAAATAAGCCCACGACGTAGATCAGGAAGGAGAAGGACGAAGCTGCACCGAGATAAACGTTCCCTTGTGGCAGAAGCACGAGACAATAAGAGCTCACATAGTTGAGACATGTGAAATGAACAAGTGGGAAGGCGAGATGCCTTAGAGGGGGGGGACTTGGTGCAGTGTTGAGCCAATAATATCAAAATAAAACAATCGCCTACCCTAAGAGATATAGGTGGGGCCAACCAACGGCGGAACAAAAAAGGGATAAGTAGATCAGCTAAACACGTTCGTTTATAACATATTACGATTTACACTGGTACGTGGAAACCCGGCCAAGCCGTCATAGAGTGGGGGGAAGCAATTCGAACGAAATGTGCCGCCCTTCGAAATCCAATCCCACCCCTTTTTACTTCGGGAGGCGAGCTATTATTTAATATTTACAGAGTGAAGCAGAGAAAAGCGTGTCGGAACACATCGATACGAGAAAGCGGTTGTTCCGAATGATCAGGCTGCTTGATCCAAAACCGTCGAACTTTCATTCCTGTGTGGTTGCAATGTTTTTTATTGTACAGATAGGCCATGGAATTGCGCATCGGCTAGTAGTTTATAGTATTTATTGTTTTCCCTCCAAACCCATTTTTTTTAACTTACTTTTAGTTTATATTACTTACTGTTAGTATAAAGCCACAGGAAATAAACGGGGCGCCCTCTGCCGTAGCATGCGTCAACATGATATTTTCACCAGCACGTTTGGTTTAGGACTAGCGCATACAGCACATACAACTCATACACCGTATACAGCGCATACAGCACATACAGCCCATACAGCGTGCATGCAGCGCATACAGTGCATACATACATTTTGAAGTCATGCTCCGGGTGAGACATGGAGCTCCTCCTGTGAGGAGCTCATAGAATAAGCCACCGCCCCTACAAGGCAAGGCAGTGCTCGTCTACCTGGTGTATACTATCAGTACACCGGTAGGCTGTATGGCTACTGCAACTGAACCTGTCCTTCTCTACATGGTACCGCTTCATACCTGATCGCGAAGTGGTTGGGACACGTGCTACGATAGAGGTATACCGTTATTTGGCTGAAACGTTTTCTAAATGATCTAATAGTATGTTCCTTAACCCAAAATCGTCAGAATTTCATTTTTGTGTCCCAACATTTTTCATTTGATGCTTAGTTCGGCCATGGGATTGTTCATCGGGTATGTAGCACTTTAATTTCCCTGCAAAACGAGTTTTTGGGTGAGGTATATAGAGCTCCTTAAGTAATAAGTGACCACCCTCAGAAGGCAAAACCTTATTATCATGGTGCACCCTCTACCTTAAGATAGCATGCGTCACTGCGCGACGTTGACTGCCTCGAACGTCAAGTAAACACCACTTTCTCCCCTGATGTAAGTCACTTTTCCATTTAATATTCGATGTAAACGTTCCTTATATTTAGGAAACGTACGGTACCTTTTGTCCTCACTTGGGGGAAATATATGGTACACAAATACCCGCGCACCTGTAGGCTGTTACTATTGTATTGCCTACTGTACACTCTTCACCTGTGCTACGATAGAGGAGGTACCTTTTGAATCAACTATTTTCTGGATGGCCTATTAAAGGCTCCTTGACCCCATATCGTCGGAAGGTCGTTTTCGTTCGGTATTATTATCCTATGTTTTTATTTTTTTTTTAATTGTTTTTTTACCTTCACATAGCGTGTAGAGGGGAGCGGAGGGCTCCAGACTATCTGTTTTTGACTGGCTTTGATCGCTTTGCGGACCCTTCGGGTTCCACTTTTATTTCAGTATACCTTTTTTGGGTAAGTTAGCCTGTGACCACGGGAATCGACCGTGTCAAGTGTTGGATTAGTACGGACAGATGGAGGTACTGGATAGAGAGACCGGCACGGTTTTTAATGTGAAGACAACAACAACAACAATACGTTAAGGCCATCGCATGGTTCATCGGGTTGCACTTTGCATATTTGGCAAAGTCTGTTTCTGAGCGAGTAATAGGCTCCTCAAGTTATGAGACCTAGAAAAAACGAGATACCCCTCTACCGTAGCATACCTCTCTTGTACTTTTTACCTGATCGCGCACTGCCGTACGAGACATTTTTTTATGTCTGTGTCGAGCATTCGACTCAGAGCTACCGCGGCTTGTAACGCCCCGTTTCTCTTTCGAAACAGCGGATACCACGCACCCCTGCCCTTCCTCCTCTACTTTGTCCTCCTTATGTTTGTCCTTCGTCTCTTTCTCTCCTTCTGCTGGTTCTTGTTATTTTGTCTGCGTTGATCGAAGGGAGGGCTGCAAGGCTAGTGCGCCTTGCCCTGCTCAAGAGGGATGCATGCTATCTTAAGGAAGGTGTGCGTACTATTTGGTTTTCGTAGGCTCTTCACTTGAGTAGCAGCATACTAATAGTAAGTATAGCATGATGAAGGAGGGAACCGAAAGAGCCACGCGATGAACAATCCCACGGCTCAAAGCATACCACGTAACTTACAGTATCACAAAAACGAAGTTCCGACGATATTTTTGGGTTAAGTATCCTCGTCATTCTCTAGGGTGCTGGGTTTAAGAAAAATATGATGCTACCTCTAACTTGGGAGGGAGATGAGGCCAGCGCTCCTCACCGTTACCGCACCGGCGAGTAGAGGAAGGTGCTGTATGTCCACGTTGCTGCTGCTTGTCCCTCGGTAGAGCAGAGACTGCTCGTCAGCGGTGTGGGTTTTGTTATCGGGGAGAGGGGGCGTTCGTTGGCGAATGAGTATTTAGCGGCAGCGAGGGGATAATAGATCGCAGCAAGAGACGGTTTTAAATCGGACGCTACATCAAAATTGCAAAGTGCAGGGGAGAGGATTGGCGGAGAAGCATCGCAGTAGTGACCTGTGCTACGATAGAAATAGTACCTTTTGGATAAACTATTTTCTGGATGACAGGGCTCCTTAACCCGATATCGTCGAAAGGTTTTCTCGTTCGGCATTATTATCCGTTGTATACCTTAAGGTCATGGCATGGTTCATCGGGTTGCACTTTGCATATTTGGCAAAGTCTGTTTCTGGGCGAGTAATGAGCTCCTCAAGTTAGGGCCCGTTTCAACGAAGAAAAAAAATCAATTTGGAAAAAATCAAAATCAAATCCGCTTTTCATTGGTCAACACGCGCACCAGCACCAAAGATTAGGATCTTGGGGGGTGCTGGTGCGTGTGTTGACCAATGAAAAACAAATTTGAATTATATTTTTCCCAAATTGAATTTATTTTATACTCGTTAATATGGGCCCTTAGGAGCCCTAGAAAAAACGAGGTGCCCCTCTACCGTAGCATGGCTCTAGTCGGGATGCTCTCGCACAACGCCCAGGCACAAGGGGAGGGTGAAGTGACGTTGTTCTTAAAACACGCAGAAGAGATGCGCTGCCTTTGAATGAGCGGTGGTTGGAATGTACTCCATCGGTTTTGGTTAGGTCCGAAGCATGTCTTCAATCGGCCTGGCCTTCGGATCTGCGCGAAGAGAGTGGCACCCCGATGCACTCTCGACGCTGCCACAAATACACCAATCTCCTTTAATAACAGACGCGTGCGGTCATCTTGTCGAGGCTGAGGTAAGGCTCGTACGGAGCCTTGGGGGGAGGGGGTCTCGATACTACAACACTGCCGAACAGCAACAAGACCCTGATGTGATATTGATGGTGAACCGACACAGCAGCTGCCAGCTTACATCAGACGTCATCGGCTTCCACTGCCTTTGACTTATGCTTCACCCACCTGTCATCGACGACTGATGTCATATTGGTTATCATACCCTGGTTGCGCCTTTGCTCTGAGTGCTGACATTCACATCTCCCCATCTTTATAATGTTTATTTTTTATTCTTTATTTCCTTTTCGCGTTGTCTCTTCTTTTTTTTTTAATCTATTTTTCTTTTTCATGCACCTGGATTGCTAGCAGGGTAGGTCTTACCTGTCATATATGACATTGCTGTGTCTGCTCTGCTTACTGCACTGCAGCGTAGTATCTTTGTGCCGTAGTTTTGTGGCCACAGAACTGGCACCTTTTCTAGGATGAAGACTCGACACAGACACTGGGTGTGCTGGATGTCGACGGGTAGAAAATAAGGTTTACTGTGAAGAACACACACATCTATTAATTGTTTTTACATAGTTCGTGGTCGCAGTATGCAGTCAACGAGACAGGCCGTTGTGCTGAACCGGAATCATATACAACGAGTATATACATATATATATATATCGGAACCATAGACGTATATTTATACAAGGTAACTGGTACCCGGTGCTTTGCTACTCCGGAGTACCACAGTGTGCCTGGTACGAGGACGTACAACATAGAACCAGACAAACGGCCTAAATCAAAATTGGAGAAAATAGCGAACATAATTGTGGTAGAGGGCAGCATATACCACATACTTACACCTGGAAATGGCTGGCAAGCACTGCGTAGGATACGACTGAAACAACCCCTGACCCTCACCCTAATAACCCCACGACCTAACTTCACAGCGGTGGTGAGACGCATGCTATGATAGAGGTGCACCATGTTTTGTCTGAGCTCCTCACTTAAGGAGCGTCATACCTCACCGAAAAAAATGATTTTGGAGGAAAATAAAAGTGCTGCCGGATGCGAAATCTCATGACCGAAATATATTCTGAAACATTATTCGCCACAAAAATGAAAGACCGACGAACTTGGGTTAAGGAGCCCGATCGTTCAGAAAACGATTCAGCCAAAAAGTACTACCTCTACCGTAGCACGCGTCGTGACTTTGCACGTACGTGGTGGGCTGTTCGGCGTTTCACGTAATTGTTTTTCAACCATTGACGGCCGACTTTCCAAATTGAGAATTGCCTTTCCGATGAGAATGAAAACCGATTTCAGTACTTTGTTGTTGTTCAAGATTTGGATTTCGCTCACGATCAAAATTTGACCTAGAATATTTGGTCCTCGATGGCAGGTATCGATCCACGAAAAACAAAACGAAATTAACCTTGGACGCGTGCTACGGTAGAGGTAGCACTTTTTGCCTTAATCGGTTTCTGAACGATCGGCCTCCTTAACCCAAATTCGTCTGACTTTCATTTTCGTGACGAATAATTTTTCAGAGTATACTTTGGTAATGAGATTCTCATCCGGCAGCACTTTTATTTTCCTCCAAAATATTGTTTTCGGTGAGGCATGGCGCTCCTTAAGCAAAGAGCTAAGAAAAATCATGGTGCACCTCTATCGTAGCATGCGTCCTTGACAGGCTCGTAAAACAGAGGATACAGCATAATTTGTATTTATGGGCGGGGTACCTCGCCCAAAAATCCAGATTTTCTGGTATCTCTTCGATATATTGAGACTGCCGATGCCGATTTCGTTTTTTTTCTGTCACCGCCGGCTGTCACAACTGACAAAAGTTTACAGTAAAAACAAATGACCGTAAGGGAAGTACATCTCGTACAATCCAAAAACAAATATTTTCGATTCTCGTTCTCATCGGAATAGCAATTCTCAATTAAAGTAGGAAAATCGGCTGTTTATTGTTGTTGCACCGTTTTGTATAGCAGGAGTTGGTGTAATAGACATGCATGTACGTATGTATGACCGATATGGTAACACATGGCAACATTGAGGCAGGTGAGCCTCCGGAGGCCCTGCGGGGCTTGATATGTTCCCATCGGCTCCTGCTCGGGGTCGGGGTGACAGGGGAGATGGATCCACTGCGAGATGAAAATACTATCAGGTGTATGGGAACAGGGTGCCAGGTGGGGAAACAGTACGTGCCAAGCCGAACAGCCCCGTACCTTCGTGCACACCGTGTGTGCCCTGTAGGTGAAAAACAGTTAATCCCCACTATATACGAGTCCGAAGCTCACGTCAGTGTACCGCTGGTACTAATCCCAGCCTAGTCAACCAATGTGCAGGGCTGCAGCAGCCCTATTCGACCGTCCGTCAGCCCTTTTCTCGATTATCACATGGTAAGCTCTGCTGGAAGCTCATACACCGGGTGCGTCACGTCCTTTCAGTCGAATGTATCTGGTGCCGGAAATACGACCTGAGTTTATCACCTGGGTGATACGATAGCACACTCCACCTGACTCGGATAGGTTTCGGAGCCGAGTTTCCCCAACCCAAGCGGGGCCGGGCACACCAACAAAAAGTAATGATGGCTTTGGGAATGCCATGTCCATATAATATATATTGTCCTGCCCCCTTTTGCTAAATCGATGAAATATCCCCCCTCCTTACTCTATGTCAAATGCACATTGTACATGTTGAAAGCGGCATTCGTCGGAGGGGGTATCGCGTCGCTCTCATGTTAAAATCACTTAATCGGCACTACTATATAGCTCAATTCATTATTTGATTCATTTCATCCGCCACCCTGATACCCTTCTGTATTCTCCTGTATGCAATCGCAAGCCACGAAACGTCTGAGGGACGCTCCTCATCGCTCAGCATTTTCGTCGGAGGGGATGCTGTGTGTCATCGTGCGGGTTATACGGCAATTCGTGTCTTGGAACTCGTGTGAATACGTAGTACATGTATTACGACAATTCGTGTCTTGGAACTCGTGTGAATACGTAGTACATGTATTGTTTTTGAGAAGACGATGGGTCGGGGGGGGGGGTAGCGGTTGAAAACAGTTGCTTTGCGGGCCTTGAAACGCAGTAGTAGATATTGTTCATGCCAAAGAGAGAGGTGTGTGTGTTCTTCAAACATTAAACAGAGAGAGATAGCACTTTTTTTTTTTGTGCCTGCTAAAGACAGAGATATAACGTTTATTAAATAGTATGTTTTCGTGCCTGCTAAAGACAGGGGTAGCAAGTTTGGTGTTTTGTGTTTTGTGTTTTGTGTTTTTTGTTTTCGTTGTTGTGATACTGTAATTTTCGTTGCATACTTGGGCCATGGGACTGTTTGTCGGGTAGCGCTTGTGGTTCCCTCCCTATTCAGTTTTTTACTTGTTATTAGTATACAGCTCTTCAACTGAGAAGCCTAAGAAAACACGTGGTGTATGCCTTTACCTTAAGATAGCCTTTGTCTAAAAGTATCTAAAAGTGTGCACTGATCACGGGCGTACGTAGTATTTTTGGTTTTTCGTTTTTAGAAGACTGTTTTGTTTTTGTTTTTGTTTTTTTCCCCATCTTATTTATTGTCTTCGCACTTCTGTCTTTTTCCCTAGCTAGTCGTAACTCAGATCCGGGGTCACAAAGATAACTCCTCTCCCTCCTCCCCCACTACGGTTCTTGCTTTGATTTTTATCGCGCAGAGGGTTCAGCCTTCCCAACGCTCGTTGATCTTCATCGAATTTTGCTAACTCACGCTCTCGCGCTTTCAGCTAGTCAATACATTTTTTGCCAGAAAAAGTCCCTATCATATCATACGAGCATGCATTCAGGGGGCTCGAACTCACGACCTTGACGCTAACAAGTTTCGTGGTTACCTGCTAGCCCACCGGGGCGACTATTCATAAGTGTGTGGCAAATAAATACCTTTGTTAGGTTATACTGGCATTTTTGGCGGGCGTGCTGAACTCACGGTCGAGTCGGGCACCGGTACTGAGGTCGTCCAGAACGTACCGAACGTACCGAATAGTTGATTATCGGTATTAACTTCGTACCGAACCAAACCGGATTGTTCGGTAGGGTATTGAAACCGTACTGAGAAAATAATAACGGTACCCCCGGTGTTGTGATCGAGGGCAGCTGATGGGTGAGATTAGTTAGTAAATGTCTTACAGTTGTATGCATATATTTCTACCAGGAGTTGTTTTAAAGGATATCGTAATCTCTGCTTGAGGCGGCCGGAGGGTAACTGTGCAGGTGGTTTCCGAAGAATAATAGGTGGGGCCGTCAGGGGCGGTTATCAGGCGACTATTACAGCTATGACTGCCATCGAATTGCGCTGGCAATGAATGGGATAAACAAACAAAAACGAACAAACAACGAAACAGGATGCAGGGGCCAACGGAGATCTGGTGAATGATTGGTGGCGAGTTGAAGAACGTTGCCTGCGGAGAGACGTGTGCCGGAGCTCATCTATTTATCACTCGACACATAACTTATAGGGAGTACGTCGAGCACATACATACCCACAGCGTTTTTTCAGTGGTCAGTACCATATACACGACCTTCAGCGCACACCTTAGACTCCGACACCTACATCACGATGACCACCGCATCGGCTGGTCCTGGCGGAAGGGGCACCCCTCCGAGACGGGCGTTATTTCGTTCACCGTATCTTCTGGCGTTGCTCGGATTCGCCGTTGCATCTTTTTACTATGCCATCTATGGCGCTACCGCCGACGCGGAAGCCCTCTCTTCTCCTGGTAGGGGAAAAGCCCACACACGCCAAGAGAACAGCATCGCGCTTCGTGCCGATCGTCGCTTGAATGGTGGTGTCGAAAGCGAGCGTGACTTCGGCATGCTGGCACCGTCGGTCCGCGTCCCTGGGGAAGACACCGATAGGTCTTCGCCCATGATCGCGCATCACCGCCGCGAAGACGAGGACCTCACTCAAGGTGGAGTGGACGGCGTAGTACACATGTAGCCGTTCCCGTCTGTAGCAACGCATACACATATGAAAAAACTGGCCTGTAATGCTTATACTGGGTGTTTATTTCGTAAAGCTCAGTACGTGCGTTTGGGTCCCATGGCTACAGTAGTAGTACACTTTTTAAGATTATATAAAATAACCGTACAGGCGATCTACAGAGCCCTGACTTGAAACCGCCGAGGCAAGAAATCAAGCAACAGGCAACAGGGAACAGCATTATCAGTTGAGGGCGCGCCGTCGCTAGGGCTTTGATTTTTATTGGCGGCGCGCGGGCTACGATGGAGGTAGCACTACTGTACTTTATTTTGGCTGAGAACGGTTTTTGAATGCTCGGGCTTTACTCGTCGAATTTTCGTTCTTGTAATGCAGCAGTTTTTATAGCATGCTTTGGTCATGGGATTTTTCATCGAGTGCTACATTTACTTCCCTCCAAAATAATTATGTGGGCGACTTACAGTAGTAGTATTAGTGTAGGGTTCCTCGAGTGAAGCAGCTCCGAAAAACCATGGTGCAATTCTACCCTAAGCTAGCATGCCTCGCGGCACATACGAGTTAGGTAGACGAACGCTACGGCGGTAACGGTGCTCCACAGTTGTTTGTTTCTGCCGTTCCTCACTACGAGATAGCGGCGGCTCTATACCTCTCTAAGAGACAAAAAAAAAAGTGCGACCTGATGAAGAGCCCCTTGGCCTAAACTATACACTGGTACACTGAACACATATTGCAGCACAATACAGTGCAGGACACCTAATAAGAAACAGGCCAATAACAAAGCCAGGCTGATGTTTAGAGGAAAATAAGAGATTCGGGAGTCTTTATCTTGAAATTAGTGCAGAAATCACCCCCTCTCAGATAAGAAATCCAGCCTGGACCAGATTTCCTGTTTCTGATTACGAGGTGTCCTGTACAGGTCTGTAATGCAAGTAATTCTGTTTGCTTTTGTGTAAGGAGTCCCATCATTCAGAAAAAGTTTTCAGCCAAAAAAAGGTACAGCAGTGCTACTGTACCTCTATCTTAACCCGCGTCAGGATGAGGATCACTCTCCCGGGGCTATGGCGCGGACGATCCTATGCAGCTTATGGGGTAACGCATGGAAAACTCTGGTAGATTTCCCATGCTGGCTTCATCCCATATCTTGTGGAACACCCCATGGATCCCAACGGCACATGCTATGGGATATCGGATCCCAACGGCACATGCTATGGGATATCATTGGCTGAGGCAACTGGTGGTCTAGACCACGGCCTTTCCCGTATCTCATGGAGTACTTGCATGGGACCGAATCTGTCTCAATGGGTGCCGAAAGCCGCATCCCGTGAGAAATCCGAGCAATGTCGACATTAGGACCTACGTTGTTTGGCAGTTGGACGAATTATACTGAATCGTACATGCTGCGAAATAAGCACTATTATGCACTGTGTGCATGGCTAGCCTTTACCGGCAACCATGCTCGCAGGAGGAGAGTAGGGACCAATCGGGTTTTAGTACATACTTCAGAAGGGATGCACCCATCCATAGCGTAGGATGATCACGATGTCGACGTCTGGAAGGCAGGAAGCCATGATGCGGGCCGAGTGCCAACACGAAGCATTATCTGGACAGAAACGCCGCTTCGACCCCGCGCATACTCCGCTTCGATCCCGCGCATGTTTGCGCATATTTCCACCGTGCGCCGCTGTAGATGTAGTTCGCCCCTCGTTCGTGATAGGTGGCTCAAGAGATGGTTCACAGGCGACGACGGCGGTTCGGAGAAGGGGAGAAGAAGGCTCGGGCATGCCGAAAGAATACCTGGACGAGCTTGAAGGCATGATCATCCTCCAAGAAGAAGGGATCGTCTATTGCCCCATCCCCAAGGTGAACGTCTTGATAGAGGCGGTTGCCGGAAGCATACAAAGAACGGTGCACCAGGCACGTGCGGTGGTGGAGCAATCCCACGGTAGGGGTACCACGTTTTGGCTCAATGTTGTATGACCGTTTAAGCTCCTCACGTGAGTAACCACCGAATCCTATTATGTTTTTACTGGTATATTTGACTACCGCATTGGACTACCGCATTGGAAGGTTTGGTCGGGTTGCGCGAGCGAATGTTTCCGAAGTCATGTTTCGCGCGAGACACCGAGCTCCTCATGTGAGGAGCTCAGAAAATGCTGCTGCGCCCGCACCGTGGGATGACTCCGTGGATATGACAATTCGGTGTGGCGGTGTAAAGTGGTATGCTCGTCGTATTCTTAAGTCTTTCGTTTGGGTCTGACTTGCGTTCGTGGGGAATGAGACACAACCCATGGGGGGTGGCGAAGAGTGAGAATTTGCGTTCGCCCCGCTGCCTCGTGGTCCTATCGGCCCGACATTCATCGATTCCTTTCACCACGCTGGCTGTTAATCGTATCGCCCCGTCATATAACATCATTTCAGGAGTAGAGCGTTAATACCGTACCCGGCATACTTTGCCAGAGCAGTAGCCGTAGCTTACCGAGTCGCTGATCGGTAACGTTACTTGATTCACGGGCAGGCACGCTACGCAGCGGATACAGCCTGTCTACCATAACATTCAACGCTCAGTAGCTTGGAGCTCTGTAGACGCCTATTGGGGTGGACGCGTGCTACGATAGAGGTTGCATTTTTTGGACGAATCGTTTTGTGGACGATCGGGCTCCTTAACCCAAATCCGTCGGACGTTCATTCTTGTGTGACAAAATATTGTTCCAAGATACTTCGGTCATGAGATTTTACATCCGGTAGCAATTATATTTTCCTCCAAATTCATTTTTTCGGTGAGGTATGACGCTCCTTAGGTGAGGAGCTCAGAAAAAACATGGTGCACCTCTATCGTAGCATCCGACGGTGATCGTTGTGGACATAAGCACGACAGAAGGCACTAGGCGGGATTCATTTACATAAAACAAAACCCTCGGAAGTCAGGATACGGCGTACACAACGTACAACGTGCGGCAGTTGATCGGCTACTTTTCCTGTAATACCACGTACACGGCACGTTGCTCCAGAGAGCAAGCACCCTTCGCAAACGCCAACGTATTTATTCTGAGTTGAAGCACGCGGCCTGACTTGCCTGTCAGCACTCCAGGCTCGCGCTCTCTTATACCGATTGGTATGACCGACCACACACGCACGTCAATATGTCGTCAATGCTTCGGCGACTTGGATGCGGCGCTGCTCTGATGCTGTGGTTAGTGATTGATCTATAAACGTGACCGGGCATGGCCGGTTGTTTGGAAGAGTACGGTGTTTTTTACCTAAACAGAACTAAAGAGTGCTCCCGAGGCCGATACACACCATACCCTGTGGAGGTCTAATAGCTTTACGTTGGCAGGGTAAACACCTTGTGTAGGGCGGGTGATACGAACTCGGAGCAGGTTACAGTAGCACCTTGCAAGGAAACTTGCTCGAGGCCAAGTGCCATTCAATCCTGTGAGGATCCAAGCTAACCAGTTTTGCTGTTGGAGAGAGGCTACTTCCTTGATGACACTCTCGTTGGATATGTCGGTTGAATGTGGTAACCAAGAATGCTACTACTACTTCTGTCCGGTTGAGTAGCTCGCACGAAACCACAGCAAACCCGTCAACGCAATTGCCTTTGCTATCGTACACATGTAGTGCATGCCATTGCCATTACCAGCCGCGACGTAGGGTTTGTGCTTTGAATAAACCCCTCTCGACTTGTTTGACGGGGTGGTTTCTCTTCTCGCCTCCCTCATTCTCGCCAGTATACGATTTTCATCATTTCGTGCCCTGTAAATATATTTATTATTGTTGCCGATCAACCCGTACGACTATGCTCTGATCCGGAATATACGTAGCGTTTGTATATTCACAGCTGGACGCATGCTACGGTAGAGGTGCACCTTGATTTGTTCTAAGGATGGTCACTTGAGGAGCTCTAGATACTTCGCCCCCAAAAAAACTGATTTTGGAGGAACACAAAAGTGCTACAGTAATTGATGATCAATCAAAGTGTAAAGTGAAACATTCTGCAAGACAAGAACGAATGTGGGGTAAGGAGCTCCGTCGTTTCGAAAAATAAATATAAAGCCAAAAAAAGGTATACCTCTACCTCTATCGTAGCAGCACGCAGTGCACTGAAATGATCCTTGTCGTAGTTCGGTTCGGAGTGGTAACAACATTAATGTCCTCAACGCGTTTTGTTTCGTGACTAGGCGGCCTGCTCCGAGTGGAAACGAGCCCTTCGCTGGATGGTCGGCATAGAACATTGGGACGCAGACGACGTCGAACTGCACCACATTGGTACGAACGGTCTGGAACAGCTGACAAGCCGAGGGCTCGAAGAAGCTCAGTGGGCGCTTGCGACCGACCGCTACCTAAGGTGAGCAGAATGCCACACACTGCAGGTTATAGACATCGACACGGAGAAGCTCGGCGACTAGTACTACGGTAGAGGTAGCACTTTTTGGCTGAATCGTGTTCTGAAAAATTGGGCTCCTTAACCCAAATTCGTCGGACTTTCATGTTTGTGACGAATAATGTTTCAGAATATACTTCGGTCATGAGATTTCGCATCCGGCAGCATTTTCCTCCAAAATCATTTTTTCGGTGAGGTATGACGCTCCTTAAGTGAGGAGCTCAGAAAAAAACATGGTGCACCTCTATCGTAGCATGCCTCCGGCCTAAGACGGGTTCTACGATATATAGAGGTACTGTACCATTTATTTACGGATTTTGTTTCTAAACGATCGAGCTTTTTAACCCAACCTCGTCGGGCTTTAAACCTTGTGTTGGAATATTTGTTTCCATGGCATATCCTTCGATCATGATACTCTTCATCGGGTGACAACTTTTATTTTCCCTAAAACTCGGTTTTTGGGTGACTTACTAATAGCACACATCACTTGCTTTTAGTATAGAGCGCCTCAAGAGAGCAGCTCACGAAACAAAATGGCGCAACTCTACTCAAGATAGCAATATTACGTCCCTCGTATAGTTGGAGGTGACTGCTGCCATAAACGGTCATTGAAACGCACAATGCACGACGTACATTTTGCAATTTTGAAATGCGAGCTGCGGTCATTCAAACGCGCAACGCACGACGTACATTTTGGGAATTTTGAAATGCGAGCTGCAGGCCGTGAAGTGCACCTGAAGACTACTGTGGTATGATTTCGAGCTTCGGCCGATCGGGTAGGCCAAGTATCGTGGTTGATGAGGTCTCTTGTACCGACGAAGGGGGGGTAGCCCAAGACAAGGCCCCTCTTTCGACTCATCTCACGGTAGGGGTGCAGCAGAGTTTGCTGAGCTCCTCACATGAGGAGCTCAATATTTCACCCGAAACATGACTTCAGAAACATTCGTTCACGCAACCCGACCGAAAGTTCCAATGCGGTAGTAAAAAAAACAAACAAACCAGTAAAATAATAATAGGATGCGGTGGTTACTCACGCGAGGAGCTCAACCGGTCAGAACATTTTGAGCATAGAAGTGGTAACCCTACCGTGGGATTGCTCTTGCACGCTGAGTGCGTACTCCGAGCGGGGGTGATATCGAACGGAATGGTTTTAAACACAGACAATGCTTGTTGTATGCTAAGCTCGGGTGGGTGGGGTAGTCATTGTGTTCCGTCACAGCCCCGATAATTTGGCCAGTTCCGAAAATGTTGGGGCAATCATTGGAAACATCTGAGCTGTGAGCCTTTCAACGCGTGACCTTGGGGAACAAATCGTTGGAAACATTTTGGTATCAGCGTTGGCTCAAATTTGGTTGGCTCTCGATTTAAGGGTTCTTGTTTTGCGACTTCACCCGTTTACTCTGAGGTACGCGATGAACTGATTGAGGCCATTTGACCCAGGCGGGTGGTTCTGCTTATAATTCCTTGTTATGGCGTACTTTACGTTCGTCACTGTGCTATTCATAGGGACAACTGCCTCCAGCACGGCCGGCTGTCTCCCCCACATGTACCGTACCCCAAGCGTACCACCGACTACACGCAGCAAAGTCGCTTTCTCTCTAAAGCCGGGGGCCGGGTTGAACCGAGGGCCGTCGCGGTTTGGCCTCGAGCTCACCGCGGGAGCACCACTCTCTCTAGTGCCCCCCTCCCAATAGTATACCGCGTCAGTTTTTCCGTGTTCCAACCCTCGATCTTCGTGAGTTCATTTACCACGAGTCTCGGGTGGGAGTTCTTGTAGGAGTACCCCTTACGAAACTACCGAAAACACGAGTGAACCGTAAAGCGGCCCCGACCATCACGCGAAATAGGCAGGGTAACATTCAACGCGGCCATCATAAGGGGGGGGGATCGAGTCGTCAGGACGCATGCTACGATAGAGGTGCACCTGCATTTAGGCCATTTTGTGAGGGGAGTCACTTGAGAAGCTCCATGAACCTCACCCAAAAACGGGTTTTGGGAGGAAAACTGAAGAGCTACGTATCCGGTGAACAACCCCATGGCCTGACGAGACAGCACAAAATTATGGCGAAACAAGAATGGAGGAATTCCGGCGAATTTGGGTTAAGGTGCCCCGATCATTCGGAAATCGTTTCGGTATAATTGTTTTCCCTCTATCGTAGCACGCTTCTCAGTCTCAGTGATACCGCCCGGCGCTTACGCCCCGCGCTTACCGTTGTGTACTTGCCGTTATGTTCCACTCTGCTCGAAGAGCAGGTAGCCCGCGGTCAAGCCCCACCCAATACCGAGGGCGGTTGAGGTTTACTCCGCAACTCTGCGGACGTTACACAGATATATGAAAACATCGTGTCTCCCCTCGTTGTTAATAATTACGTTGGGCTTTAACAACGGCGGATGAAAGTAGACATATTAGTGGAGGACACACGAGAATCCCAAGGATCATAAGGGTAGGTGTCGAACACGCGAGGAGTAGACGGCCATTGCCACAGAGCGACCTCTCTAAGATTTTACGCTGTGTTTCGGACAAAGATTCCGCGAGCTGCTCCCACGCCGATATCATCTGCAGGAATGTGGAAGGGGCATTCGGCAGGATCGGTACTACTGTCTGTGTAACCCGTACAATAAAACATAGGGCTGGGCACTGGCTGACTCAGTCAGTAGCGATGACACCTGCCGTCGAAATCAATCAGTATACTGGAATGAAAAATTACAATGACTTTCGTTTCTCCTCTCTCATCCCGAAACGCATCAAGTGGGGTTTCGTACTCTAACATGCCGTGTTTCTTGGATCTACACGTAGCATAACACCTACTGGTCACTATACTGGTCGGGCTCATCAGTAGATCATTACTGGCAGAATATTACTTCTGCCAGTACATATCGTACCAGCGCCCAGCCCTACCAAATTGCGTTTCGTCAAGTGCAAAAGGGTCGTTTGTTTTCGCCGGATCATTAGTTGAGGAGCTCTATACCTCAATGCCTCAACCAAAATTGAACTCGAGAACACGAGACAGTGCAAAGTGATGAACGAAACTCCATGGCCTAACCTAGGCGTGAAATGAAAGGGTTATGAAATAAACATACCTCTCAATGATTCTCGGTATTTGTGTCGGTTCAGCCCCCCTGTATGTCGATAATACCCCTTTTCGGGCTAACGGTTGACGTCTCTGTTATGACGGCACGCGTCATTGGCCAGTGGAACTCTTTTCACTGCCGGTATCTAATATTTGGTTTTGTTTTCTGTTTTGTCGAAAACGTTTCGTTTGGCTGGAAACGAGGTTCGTCGTGGTGCGAGAACCCGCCGAACGCATGCTGTCCGCTTTCCTGAACAAGTGCGTCTTAGCCTACGAAAGGTATGTGGTCTAAGGAGAGTGGTGTGTCCCCCTACCCGGGCCCGTCTCCCCCTCGCTTTTCGTTTTGAACAATCGAACGTCTTCTATTAGTACATCTACTACAACAGCAGTGGATAGTTCGAACGGGATGGTCAAGTCCGGCATCAAGATGCTGTCAAGCTTAGCGTACGGTGGCATGAGTTCGCAACACCTGTCTATGTGCACTTGGGCCTTATTTCAGAAACGTTTAGGCGAAAGCAACTGAAAGCCACCAACGAGTACCGCTAGCTCGTCGAGTCGACGCTTGAGGCGCAACGACCGGACGATGCATCGCGGTTAAGACTTCCGCCCACATTTACTCCAACTTGGTTTATTACTGCAACACTGTAGCTATTTACAGTACCACATCGTTGATGTGAGTGAAAGAAAGAAACCTCAGGAGTGGCCCCTCGTTGCTGCATTCCCGAAATGGTACGTCTAGCTGACGGCAGAATACCGTGACCAAACGTCTGCTGTTGAATACACATTAATGGGTATATTCGGTAGGCACATCGAATACTCTAGAGTGAAAATGAACGCTCTTCAGCTGGCACTGTCATCATGGTAGGTCTCGTCCGCTAGCCACCCTCCTTAACATCTTGCTTGCCTCATGTTACTTCACCGGCCTTCCGGCAGGGGCTCGTTGGTAAAGAAGGGAGCTCGTAACTGCCCCTATCTTTCCTATATGCCGGAACTGTTTCCGAACTCGAATGTGGAGTCGCCCGTCAGCCACGCGAGGCTCGAGGGTGAGAGAAACTTATGACAGGGGTACGAGTAGTGTACCGTTGTTTGGTTGATTTATTTTCAGAATGACGGCGCTCGGTTTAGTCCGAAACCATCGGAATCTCATTCTTGTTTCGCAAAATGTTTTTTTTATACTTATACTTATAGGCCGTGAGATTGTTCATCGGGTAGCACTATTGTTTTCCCTCCAACATCAGTTTTGACTCACTATTAGTATAGTATCAGTTTTGACTCGCTATTAGTATAATATCAGTTTTGACTTACTGTTAGTATAGTATCCGTTTAGACTTACTGTTAGTATAGTATCAGTTTTGACTTACTGCTAGTATAGTATCAGTTTCGACTTACTGTTAGTATAGTATCAGTTTTGACTTATCATTAGTACATACATCCTTCAGTGATGAGCCTTAGAAAAAAAAGCTCATGGTGCATCTCCCCCGTAGCATGCGGTATGCCCTTTCTTGGCGTTTGGCTGGCGAAATTCTCGACCCACTATTCCCTGCATATTTCAATACACACGATGTGCCTTTTATAGTATGTATGTATGGCACGTTACGTTCTACTATGGTTCAACGATCAACCCAACCGAGAGAATTGACGCATGGCTATGAACCTTTAGGACATAATTTGTTGCTCGAATTTTAGAAATTACCAAAGGTGAGCTGTCAAACAGGCAAGAACGGGGCTACTGGGAATGCAGCCTTTCATCGAGGCTTTTTTCCTTACGAAGAACGCCGAAACTATGCATGCCCGCTAAACCCGTCGCGGCCATCAATTTCGTATAGACAGCGGTGTTTTCCCGCCAACGCACCCTAATCATCCGCCAGTTCCACGACGGCATGCGTGCTTGCGTCCGCACAGATGATGGTGAGCACTCTGATTGGTTTAATGTCACGCAGGGGCTACGACAAGGCTGCGTGCTGTCGCCACTGCTGTTCAACGTGTTCTTCGCTGCTGTGATACACGTTGTTCTCGTACGCTTCAGCGAAGACGAAGACATCATGAGGGATTTGGTTCACCTCAAGGAGGATGTAGTGGTTGGAAAAGAGGTACCATTGGCATGCGTGCGAAGGGCTGTATGGGGTATGCTGTACGCCGATGATGCAGGAATTGTCTCAAAGTCTGCGGAGAGTCTCGCAAAAATGATGACAGTCATCGTGACTGTCTTCGAAGCAGCAGGCCTCACGGTGTCAGAAAAGAAAACGGAAACGATGATCTTACGAACACGGGACCAGACACCCCCTCCTCCGCCGCTCGTTATCGAAGCAGCTGGTCAGAGGTATAGACAGACGAGCCAGTTCTTGTACCTCGGCGGCATTATCCACGAAAACGCTGACCTCTCACGCGAAATCGAACGACGGATCCGTCTCATGTGGGCGTGCTTCAAACGGTTCGGACCAGAGTTGTACGACATGAAGACGGCTCGACTTAGTCTGAAAATCCGCATGTTGAAGGCCGAGGTGATTGAGACCCTGCTGTACGGATGTATGACGTGGACCCTCGGTGCACAACACTTCGCCAGACTCCGCTCGGCACACCACCAAATCCTCCTGCGTGTCATTGGCTTCCAGCGTCGGCAGCGTGGCGACTATAGGACCCTCTCGTACGCAAAGGCTCTCAAGCAGACACGATGCGAGAGCATCGAAACGACAATCCGTAAACGGCGTCTGTTCTTTGCGGGAGCCGTGGCACGGCAACCCAAGGGGCGACTACCCAGTCGGATTATGTTCGGGACCATGACGGGTGGGGAGGGACGCAGACCGGGCGGACAACCAAAGTCCTGGCAGAAATGCCTTGCTGAAGACCTCAAGGTGTTTCAAGCCTCCAAGGGGTCCACGGCACAGGTCCCGTTGGTGTTTGGAGTAGAGACCGCAGTATGGACCATTGCAGCAACTAAAGTGGGCAAGTGGCACAGGGGGGTCCTCGAAGCGGCTGAACAGTTCATGATCCGGTGGCACAAGGTAGAGGCGGAACTGAGTAGACAGCGCCACGCATCCGTTGCGGGGGGTGCAAAAGGGAATGGGAAGGGGGGGGGCAACAGTCGTCCGGAAACCGCGGCTGATGAGAGCAGGAGGGAAACAGCCGACAGGGTAGCAAGGTACCAGGCTGACTAGTAAGTCCCACCTAGACTACCCGTGCCGCGCACCTCTGTAGCCGCTTCGAACGCGGCACTGTTTCTGGTGGTCTTTCTTTCCCTTTGTTTGTTTGTTTGTTTGATTTTTTTCTTATTTTTCTTTTTTTCATTTTTCTTTTTGCTTGTTGTATTGCCTGTTGTTGCTTCTCAAGGGGGGCACGACAGCGATGCTACAACCCCTCGCATCATTTGCTTCGTTTACTTTGTTTCACTTATTTATGTTACCGTGATCGCTTTTGCCTTTGTTTCTCCGCCTTCCGTATTTGTCCTAGGACTTTCTTTGGTGGCTTAGCTACGTACGTATTCATTTTGGTTTTGTCATTCCCCGTTCTCTTTCCGGGACTCTCGTGTGTTACACGAGAACGAAACGGAATTGAGTTGGAAGTGCCACGTACCCGTTGTATGGGTGGCGCCCAAGGGAAGGGAGACGGAGGGTGGGGGGGGTCATAGGGAAACCAGGACGGACGAAAGCAGGAAAGAGACGGCAAACAGAGTAGGTGCCAGACCGACTAGCTGGTAGAACCTGCCTGTACTATGGGCACAAACCTGCCTCGGCTGGCCTTCGGTGTGCTCCGGCTGGCTGTCCTATCCTGTCGTTCTCAGTCTTGCTCTGTTGGCGCTGTTTCGGTCCATTTTATTTTCTTTCATTTCATTTGGTTTTTTATTGGAGGTCGCATCTCCTCTGGGAGAAGCACGACACTTTCTTTCTTTTTTTGTCATGCTTTTTATTTGGTTGCTTGATTATTGATTTGCTTCAGTATATTTACTTTTTATTATTTTTTCTTTTCGCTTTTTTCTTTTTTCTCTTTTTTTCTCTTGCATGCACCTGGATTGCTAGCAGGGTAGGTCTTGCCTGTCGTATATGGCGTTGCATTGTCTGCTCTGCTTACTGCACTGAGTGTAGTATCTCTGTGTCGTAGTTTTGTGACCACAGAACTGGTACCTTTTTAGGATGAAGAATCGGCACGGACACTGGGTGTGCTGGATGTCGACGGGTAGAAAGGAAGGTTTAATGTGAAGAACACACACACACACACACACACACACTGTTTTGCGCCGGACTGCTGTATGTGCGCCAGAGCTCGTGGAAAGAGATCCCGAGGGCACGTTTTTCCACTTCGTGAGCGGCATCTGGAGGGAGGCTGAAGCTCGTGGCAGTACTTGCAAGGTGAGGAGGGAAACGTAAAAAATGGCTCTCTCTCACGTTTGCACATACCAGGTATCGGCCGTTGTCTTTTACGACGGAGTTTGGTCCTGGTATGTGCTAAAGTATGACAAGTGTTCGTACGATAGAGATATGTAGCACGTTTAAAGCCAAATCGTCGGAATTTAATTTTATCGTCCATGTGATTGGTAATCGGCTATCATGTTCAGGTTTCTCTTCAAGAACCATTTTGTTTTTGACTTACCGTAGTATACGTACAGCGCGCATGCTGCGGTAAAGGTACACAACCACATTTTTTCTGCCCTGTAAGGGTGGTCACTTATCACTTGAGGAACTCTATACCTCATAAAAAAATTGCCTGTGAATTAAATACAAAAGTGCTTCGTGCCCGACGAATAATCCCAAGGGCTACTGTAACGATACAATAACTATACAATGAACAATGTTGCAACACGATAATAGAAGTCCGACACTTTGGGATTAAGGAGTCCGAGCATTCAGAAAACATTTCAGCCGAAAAGTACTACCTCTGACCTAGCACGCGTCATGTTAAACTCTCAACGTGCGCCTCTCTACCTCATGATAGCAAGCGTCGTATTTGCACCAACAATGTGACTGGTGTGAAAAGGAGGCATACAGACGTAACCACGAAACGCGGATGGATGTCGACGGCCACAACATTGTCCGACATGAGCATGCACCGACCGATTGAATACCGGTACGTGTTGTATCAAATGTCGAGCTAATATAGGTCAGACACGAAACAGACACACAGCCAGGGGGGTTTCTAGTTTGGTATTGACATGCGCACTGTATGTATTACATTACATATTAGATGAAACACCGATATTGTACGTAGGCACGTCAAACACAGACCGGCGCAGGGTGTTTATAGACTTTCGTTTTTCTGTAATCAAAGGCCGAACTTGTAAGCTAGGCAAATTAAAAACCACAAGTCAACGCGTTCGAAGGTTCTCTTTATATCTATAGTCCTTCAAAACAGGCTAAGCCAAGAGAACCTGCACCCCTTGCATGATAATCTCCACCGAGTTATATATTGTACCGAAACAGTCGCCCGGTCTTTACTGAAATGGGTTTGTTTCGATGTTTTTTCTCGGCAGATCATCAACATCCACCATCGGCCTCAAGCTTGCTTCTGTGACCTGGTCAACGTGAGTGCAAGGATCACAAAAGGGGCTGTTATGAGGATGCCAGCCGCGACCATCGGGATGTAAACGGCGCGGTATATCAGTCACCCCCCCCCCACGTTTTGGTGGCAACTGTTTCTATATTCTGAACCATCCAAGCCTCGTTTTGCTTGCATTTTTTTCTCTATTATGTTGTTTTGTTTTTTTTCATATCAACCTTGTCGGCTTGCTGCTGACAGTTGCCCGTCACCAATGCTACTGCTGCACGGCCGCCGCCGCCTCTTGGGGAAAACAGTCGGCCGGCTCTAGTCGAACGGCGGTCACCTAACGTGGACACATAACACCAGTCGTGGCTATAAATTAGTGCAACATCCTTATCGTGTTTTGGAAGGATCCCGCCCAAACACGTGTAACGGGCTACGCGTTGAACCCCGGAAACAACATATTTTGTCGAGTTTGAAGTGAATACGCGATCTCCAGGATCAAGAACTCTGACTAGTTGGTTACGCCCACAGTACACGGCGTTCCTCTAAAACTTACTGCGGTACGTTGGTGTTAGAAGTGCCAAATTTTTAATGGTCGACGTAAGATCTTGCATCCGTTTCGGGCCCAGTCGGAAACATCGGACGTATCGTAGTATCCGGATCGCACCAACAGTCTAATCGGTAATTAGGCCCAATGTTTCCGTTGGGTACGTTATATCAGGCTCATTAGTATTCGACCCCCCATCTCGGTGCAAGAGTCCACTCGACGTTTCCTGTCAGGAGCTGGGATGCCTCCAAACCATTGTCGATCGTAATCCCTACCAACGTTGGTGGCAGTAGCCATTGGCAGCAAGTGAACGGCATATTGGCGACAAGTCAGCACCGGCTTAGCCGGACATTCCGAGCAACGTACACCCCTTTTGCTTGTGTTGTGAAGCTGCCGACACTCCCACCACGCCTGTCTCGTGCCACCATGCTCCGTATCATGCTCGCTGACCCGAACCCTACACCCACAGACGTGTGCTACGGCTAAAGGTGTACCATGTTTTTTTTCTGAAGGAAGAGGTCACTTAAGGAGCTCTATACTCCGTCCAAACAACTGATTTTGGAGGGGAATAAAAATGCTGCCCGGGATTACCAATCGAAATGGACAAAGTAAAACACTGAAACAAGTTGCAAAAACAAATGATCAAATTGCCGCCAATTTTGGGTTACTAAGCGCCCCGTCATTCACAAACAAAAATCAGCAAACAAATGCTATCTCTATCGTAGCACAAGTCCACAGTGGACGCATGCTACGATAGAGGTGCACCGTGATTTTTCTGAGCTGCTCACTTGAGGAGCTCCATATCTCACCCGAATACCAATTTTGGAGGAAACCAAAAGTGCGACCCGACCAACAATCCCATGAGCTAGATATACTATGGAAAATATGCCAACACAAGAATGAAAAAACGACCAATTTGGGTTAAGGAGCCCGATCATTTAGAAACAAAATCAGCAAAAAGTGTCACTGGGACTACCTCTATCGTAGTACGCGTCACAATGGTTGCTGCATTAGGACATCCGCAACGGTGAGTTACTTGCGTAGTTCGCACATAACAAAATTCAAGTTTAGCACGCACACCCGCAAGGCCTGTCTCTGGCCTTGAGACACATGACACTGCTCACATGACATGATGTTGTGTACTCCGGACCGGTGCCGAATCTAAAGCAAATGAGTAAATACGTCATGCTCCGATGTAACACACCCTGTGCACTCTCTCTCTCTCTCTCTCCCCCCTCCCGCCCTCTACCCGACGTTTCCAGCTTCTGCCAGATTTTCACGTCATTCCATACTCAAATTTATCAGCTGAAGCGGAAGCCTTGGCAAGCAGGCTCCCCGCAGCAGTACCTAACCCGGTGGGTGGTGTAAGGACAGAACGCGCAAAACGCCAAGCCGGGCTGGGCTTAGTCAGCCAACGAAGCGAGACAGGGGGAAAACGGACGCAAACGACCACCCAAGACATGTATAGCTGTACCTCACCCCCGCCCGGCCGATGTCCGTTGGTTGCGAGTCTTCCCTGGGTCTTGAGTGCTAAGAGTAACAGTCTTCCGCCTAGCCTAGGGACACCACTCATACCATACGTTCCCGTCCTCTCTCGCCACTGAACTGCCTAAGGGCTTGGGCGTTCGAGGGGATGCTTTCGAAGCTCGTGGCGCGGGCGCCATGACGGCAAGCGACAGGAGGACCGGCGTGGGCGAGGCCCGTCGGGACGAGATTCACCAGTTTTTGAAGGAAAGGTTCACCCAATACCGCAACGAATCCAAGGAGGCTACGAAGGCAAGACTCTTGAACTCGATGCTGCACTGCGCATTGGTGCTCTTGCGCAATGTGCAATGTAAGCGTAGTTCATGTCTAGGGCTATGGTGCAAATTTGGCACACATCTGTCACACATGAGCCCGTTGGGGCTGTTATCACCTGCGTCTTGCGTGTATTTGTAACGCAATACATGGGGTCACGCTGTAGGCGTTTGCCTTTTCGATCCTTCAAATAATTTCCCAACTTCTGGGTTGTGAACCTGTACGTTCTGTATTCACACAGGTGGTAAAATGTGAGTTCAGCTGATTGAGCGGTCGGTAGGTCTGTCACACGTGGTATACATGGTCTGCAACATGCACAGTTACGCCGCTAATGGTGCCTCGATAGCAGCACAATTTGTACGATAAACCTACTGCCGTGGTTGGATCGCGTCACCCAAACACTGTGAAATTCGGTCGGCGGACAGTCTTCGATTGTACCACTGGTCATGTTTTAACTGTATGGTCATTTTACGGAGTTCGATTACTAACAGAAAGAGGAGGCATATCATCACAAGCCGACTTCAAATAACAAGGTGTATTTATGGACGGTCTGTATCTGTTGCGGTATATAGGCCCATGAGGGCTTTTAAGTGTCATTGAGAACGAAAAAACTTGACTTGTAGTTACTGGAGATAGCTGAGCTTCATACATATGCGTGGCTTCTTCAGCAACGGACACCTGGTTATCTCGCGATGAGTCGTCACGCGGGCCCCGTATCTCTTTAGTCGCGACGCTCCTGCCCCTACGTTAATAAACAGTAACGAGACTCTGCACCTAATCGTACTGATATCTTTCCACCACCACCTTCCGGGTACAGGATGCTACCCATGCTGGTGAACACAAGGCCAAATTCCTATCGGAGAGGGTGATGCAGGTCATGCACAAAGTGAGTAATTGTGTGCGCAGTTTCGGGACATCCGCGAATGTTCGCCGTCGTCGCGTTTGCAGAGCGCAACCCTCTCTTCCCAAATATATCTGCCTGGGCATGATTCGAGTGTGTCTCTCTAGATCCAACTGATACTCGTAGTGGGTGTTAACATCTCTCTTTGCTCGCTTGTTGCACGTTTCCGTTATAATTCGTGTCTCCCGCCGACCAATACGGCGTGTGTTTCTTTGTCCGAAGATAGCTGAGAAGGACTACGATCTTCTCGGACAATACTTTTAGGGTGGGCCAACTCACACTTGGTGCTTCCACGTCCTTCAGCAGTGAGTTGCGCCAGAATGCGCGTCTATGAAAGACAAAATCAAAAGGTCGGTCATACATGGGGGACGTGACTGGTGCTACGATAGGGGGGGTAGCCTGATTATCACTACCACGTTTACTCCACTCGGGCCAGTGGCTCTGTACCCCGCTCAAAACTGGACGCAGGGATTTGTTGTTGTCGCAGAGTAGCAAGCATATCATGGTGGTACACATCTCGAAACCGTAAAGCATTGAGACTTACAAAAAAACGTGAAGAAATAGGATGGTCACTTGGCGGAGTGGCTCTCATCCACTGAAAATAATGGACTTCAAAGCGACCCCCACCAATCACGTGCTTTTGTTAAAACCCATCCTCGGAGCGGAGCGGGTAGTGGGCGTTTTTGATGCAGCGGCGCGGGAGGTCCAAACTCATCGTACGAGTTAGAGAAGATACGTGCAATGTTCCCTCCCGCTAGCTTTCGTAGTCGAGGGGAAGTACGACTACTAACAGTGATTGTGGCAGTGGTGGATTTCGTCAGCACAATGGTGCGGACCCTCTCCAGTGGCCAACGGAGTGTTGTTTACCAGATCACGAACGGGTACAACACACATATATATATATATTGTTGCGCATCAAGGGTGTAACGGCTGCCCTCTGCCGCTGGTTATATCCTTTCCGCCCTACAGATATCAATGGGGGCGGAAACCACTATCTCCTGTTTTTCTCGGACGAATATCGCCGGCTGCGCGGCGCGCGCTGACAGTCAGCGGCCTTGGCATGCTAGTCAATGTCGGCCTCGTGGACCCAGAACTGAGGATAAAACACGCGAGATGACGGGCCACTGACCGGCAGAATAATCCGTCTTCTTGGTCGACGACCTTTTTCTTGTTTGGAGAGCCGTGCATCGATGAAATAGGGGTTATAGAGTTTGAACCCAATAGTTTTTCGCTGATCGGGATCTTCACGAGAGGTGATACCCAGTACAATTAGGCCCAAGGGTGACGTTGCATCATTGGTTAGCCCATGGGTTTGATGGTGTATAGGTGTTTCTTGCAGCTTACAGTTGTTTGTTTGGTCAAGGTCGGTTGCTGTCTGCTCGTGTAGGAATACACCGCCTGAACCGAGTAAAACGTAATGAAAACGACGTGCTTTGCTATTCCTCCCGCGCCACGGTGATAGTAGTACCGTCTGCCGAATTATTAGCCCAGCATATTGTAATTGTGTGTTGCAGTGGGTGTGGGGAATTTTCGGTGTCTAGCTCCCATTCTCCGGAAATAGCTAGCACCTTATGGAACAGTGCACTATGTCCACCTCGGGTAAGGCCATCTACATAATCGTTGCCAAGCAAACCCTAGCCAATTTTGCAGCAGCAGCAGGGTCTTCGAAACCAAATGTGAGCCGCCAACCCCATTATTAACCTAAACAAATGTAAATTGACCGGCAGGGTATATACGAGGTACACCGCAGCATATCGAGACCTCTTCGCCGCCAATTTGTAGCGGGTACAATGTCTACAACACCCTTCTTTGCCCCCACCCTATCCCCTCGGGGTAAACGCCGGTATGGAAACCTATATGGGAAAACGAGCGCTGTATCACGACACACACAGTTCAAACTCCATGCGAATACACAGACGATATCGAGCATTTCAACCCCGGTCCTGCTAGGCCCAACGGTACCAGACCACCATGAAAATCGATAGTCGCTCGTCACTCGAGTGCTTGCCTTCCCACCAACTCTCTTGTTTGTGGTTTCCGATGCACAACTGGACGACTTCGACGTGCTCGGTTGAACGTCGCTTCAGGTCCAAGAAAGAACGACACAGCCTGGGCTCGACTTTACGAAAATGCGAAACGAATGAAGCAAGACAATCGAACGCAACACCCTCGGCGATAGTTGCTAATGCTGATCGCCAGCATTGTGATAGTGCCCTCCAACGCACTCTACAAACCCAGCGATACAAGCCTCCTCGTGCGCCAGCGAGCACCCCGCTTACGTTGCGACGTGCAGGCCTGTTCGGCGTCGCGACACGTCGGTGAGCGGCCTATCCAAACGCTTCCTCGCGAGCTACACCACGACCGCAGTTGCCTCCATGGACTACTGTTGCCTCATGCCGTTGTCTGCAGGTGCCAAGGTTATCGCTGCACTACAGAACGGAACACATCTCCGCGCCCCAAGCCAGGTCGACGATCTCCCCTCTCAACTATCAAGCGGGGGCGAGCTCATCAGTGCCTCCGCCGCATCCATCAAGTAGTCGTCCGTCAAACCAAGACCAGCACCTGCGTCCATCGATCCGTCTTCCGTCAAACAAAGGCCAGCACCTGCGTCCATCGATCCGTTTTCCGTCAAACAAAGGCCAGCATCTTCTGGCTCGCCGTCAAACAAGCGGAGGTCACCACACGATGTCGGGTCGTTCTCAACGGCCACGTCGTCTACTATAGCCGGTGCCTCTACGTTCCCAATCCCCCCATGGCACCAGATACTGTCACCGGCGGGAACGACGGCAGGGTCGGCACATGCTGCCGCGGGCTCATCCATGATGTATGCCTGGCTTTCGTGTTGATCCTCGGAAACCAAACCGCTGAGAAAATCGATGCTCATTTGCTCCAGCTCTTGCACCCTTAACCCACAGTCGGCTCCAGCCTCCTCACGGATATCACGGGGATTCCCTCCGTCGCCTAGCGTCTGCATGGAGCCAAGAGGTATAACCGCTGCCGTTACTTCAGCGGGTTCGATTACTCCTGTTGCGAGATTAACCGTATGCTGCGAGGAAGCTCCTGCATGAGAGTGGGAAGACAGTCGCATCTGGTTGGCAGCAAGCGGCGGCCCCACTTCCGCCCCCCTTGCCGAGGCCAACCATGGAGCGGCGCGCGCTCCGCACCCTAGACAATAGGACGATCCGTGCGTTCCTTCCTTAACGGGGGAGGCTCGAGCGGCAAAGAGATCAGGGGGTGTAGGAACACCCGTGGCTCTTTCGCCGGGGACGCTCTGGTTTCTGGGTCCGAAGCCGACGTAGTTGGTTGAGATCTCGAAGGACCTTAGCAGTGGGGGCACGGCGCAGAACGTAACGATTGGGAGCAGGGGTTAGCCATACGCACAACCATGGAGGCCTGCGCACTGTATCGATGCTGCGCGACCCGCCCTTCCTTCGAGTTCGTGACATACCATCAGTAACCCCAGGACATGGCATCTTGGTGCCGGGCAGGGAGTGTTAAGTCGTGTGCGGATGGACATGGCGTTGCACGACAATGCCTCAGGGTGTTCCTATCTTTACCCATCGACGGTGACGACGTCTTTGTGCTATGCCCTTCAGGCCGTTGCTGTTCGAAGGAACAACGATGCACATCATCGCCCACTGCATCGCTAGACGTCTTGGTTCGGCACAAGCAAGAACGAGCATGAAAAAGTAGGGCTCTCTACGTCCCCCCGCCTGATCTATATACTGTACATTCGAGAAAGAAACAGCGTATGATGCAAGGTGCGTACCGCGTAGTACCAGGTATATCGTAAAGCCACATATTATGTTACTGCAGTCCAGTTACGAGGAGCCCTATGCCTCGTCCTCGACCCCAAGAGTGAGATAAATTAGACGCTTGGCCCGACAAAACAAATACATCCAGTAGTACTGTAGTATCCAAAACTATCGTTTGTTTTAAATATATGTACGCATGTGATTGTAAATATATCAACCAGTTCCTTTGTGTTGACCCCCCGGCCTGAACCGTTCTGGGGACCGTTCCCTCCCAATAGTGCCCCCTCTAACCTACCTACAGTGCTATAGTACATACAATAACAGGCCAGTGGCGCCATAATAAATGCGGCGGCACATTCCCCGTAGAACTGACAGTAGGCCTGCATGGATTTTGCTGAGCATGCACAATAATCGCACAGTACAGCCTACTGCAGTACACGTTCTGATAACACCGGCTGCGGGATTCTATCCACGAGGTGCTTGGGCGCATGGTATCAAAGCCCCCTCCGCGGATGTGGTATTCCTTGATTGGCACAGACGGTTTATCCTAGGTCTGGACTCTAAGCCAGACGGCGGGCCACTCATCGTGTATACCTGCATAACACGTGGTCGCAGATGCAGGCTGCCCCGCTCCATTCTTCCAGAGGCGGAGCAGGAGGGCTATTGTCAGGTAGGGCCGAATTGTAGACCTCTCTTATTGGTTCGTACATGACCGGGCACATCGACGACGCTGCAGCCAACAGCGCGCCGTGCATCAGGTGCGGCCTGTGTAGCGAGTGTTTTGAATAAAAAACGTACGAGTATGAGGGTTCGAATGGTGGAGAGCTGTGTCGCATAAAGGAGGTGATTTTCGCTTAACGGGGAGTGGGCGATATCGTGTGCCACGAGTAGCGGGTATGAGGAGCAACGGAAAAAACATGCTTCACTGCCGTAGAGGGTCTGCCGTCACATGCTACTGGCAGAACCTGCGCTATCGATGTACTACTACACTGCACTTCGGCAGGTTGTCAGCTGATGGCAGTGATATGGTTCTGACTACCGACCTATGGAGCTTAGAGCGAAGAAGGTGGAACACATACCAATGCGTTCTCTGAACATTAATGTGTGAAATCATTCCTAAGTTTATGGTACCGGGTTTTCGGAACTACGGCAGCAGCGAGGGGGTACAGATGCGTCTTTGACAGATTTTTCACAAGGCACGAAAACAGAACTCCCACTGACCGGCATCAATACCGAGATCAACGTGCAGGTCAAGCCGAGCTCTAGCCGATCGCTAGCTATTGGTTCGTGCAATACATGCGAGGCAAGGTTAGCTCAAACTGACAACAGCAATCGATAGCGTGGGTACACCCCCATGATGTCGACGACCACCCGCAAGCCATCGCTCATCACCTGAAGCGACATATCCCTGGAAATTCCGCCATCACCCTCGTGAAGACCCTGATCGACTCAAAGGCGCACTTCCGCTCGCCCTTGATGATGTGCACGTAGGCCTTCGCGCTGCATTGTATAAGAGAGGGCGAGAGGGTGGGAACGAGCAATACCATGGTAGGGGTGGTGACTTACTGTTTTTTCTGAGCTCCTGACATGAGGATTGAGTGCAACATATCAACCGAAACATGACTTCGGTGAAGTCATGTTTCGCGCAGCCCAACCAATATTTATTTGCGCTAGCCCTCAAACAGACATACAGTTACGGGGAATCGTAGTAAATAGTATAGGACATACGATACACATGAACACCTATACTTTCACCTATTTTTACTGTGGAGGGGGACCATAGTAACTACTGTAGGACCAAATATTGTTATTAAATAGCAGAAATAGGGAAATAGGGAAATACATTGAGTTATAGTGTGTGTACCGCAGGTTCCATTTACTATGGTTCGCTCAAAATAAAAATATTTGGTCCTATCCACCATGGTCCCCGGTAATAGAATACGTGTCATTTTAACCGAGGTAGTTGCTCCCTTAAGGGCTCGAGACCGGTCCCCGTGACAAGTTTTGAGGCAAACGGTGCAATCCCCACCGTGGGACGAACGTGACGCCCTGTGCAACCATAGCGGCGGCACGTTTTGGCTACTAAAATAGTTTCTGAATTACGGGGCTCCTTAACCCAGTTTTGTCGGAATCCTATCCTCTTCTGGCAATATGATTATGCGTATATCTACAGTAGGCCGCGGGACGGCTGTTCATCGGGGGTGCAGTACCGTAGCACTTTCACTTTTTCCTCGAAAACATTTTTGTTTATTTGCTACTACTGTAGTATAGACTTCCTGACGTGAGGAGCACCACAGACCTATTGGTGCAGCTCTACCTCAGCATGGCTCTGGCCAGCAACTACCTGTGCTACAGTGTAGACACGCGAGAACAACAGCTGCTGAATATCCTCGAGGTCGTTATGTGCGCGTTCGACAGATTGGGCTCCATCTTGCAGAGCATTGATCAATACGCGAGGCAGCACCGCACGCAAACCAGTGGCGAGCGGGCGTTTTTCCGCGGAGAAAACCACGAACAGAGTCAACAGCAACGCATCCGACACCTCCCTGATACATATGCCTGATGTCCGCGGCGGTTCGCTCACCCATGGTAGAAAACTCCACCCACTCCTGAGCACGTTCCCGACCTACGAGTACGTGCCAACGAGTAAGCGTTCCGAGAGCAGTATTAGAGGTGGCGATGGTGGAAACAATTATACAAAGCACAAATAAATATCAGTACGCGAAGTACACATGCATCGGTATTGTCCGTGCGGCGCAGGTCTGGCCAAAACTCATACCTGTAGATTTCTATTTACAGTTTTCAAGGGCCACGCAGAAGCTAACGTGGAACCTTTCCTCAAACTAAAAGTGTAGCCTTGCAGTTTCGAGCCGGAGAGAACCACGCCCCCAGACTGTTTTTGTCACACGGCGGCAGTTAAGCGAAGACGAGCTTACAGTAGTGTTTTGAAATGTCGTGTAAGAACCTCGTAACATAGTGGAGAGACTGGACAGGAGCGGTAGGAGACAATATAGGGTATGCTACAAGCTTCGCTTTCGCTCTGCGCCCGTGGGCTTTTGTTTGGAACAAACTGTACGGTTTGGAATTTCCAAGACTAGAGGCGCGTTCTACGACAGCAAGCAGCACTTGTTGATCTTCTGAGGCAAATGGTAACATAACGTATGGGTTATTTTAGATTTTATTTCGTTACATACCTACTGTAGCCTAAGGGATTTTTCATCTCATAGCATTAAGGTCAACTGTGATTTTTTCATAAAACCTGTTTTGTTTGGGTGATGTAGAGGTCCTATACTAGAATCAAATGAATGTCATGTATATCCTCGGACATTTTCGAGTGCTACCCTATTTGCATGTAGCATGCGTCCATAGATAACATTTAAAGAGTGAAAAACAATCGGGGGGAAACCCACAAACCTCTCTCTCAAGGCATCATCGTGGTGACTGGACGTTCAAAACGACAATTCCAGACACGGTATTTGAAAGGTGCATTCGTGCTCTATATACTACCCGCGCTAGTCGGAAAATGACGCATACCAGGTATGTACCTTTTCGTTACAGTGTGATCAAAGGCGTGACAACGGGCTGCACGTTCGGACAAAAATAAAACGATCAAACAGAGACGCTCGCTTGCGCCCTGCCGTTTTCGTAGACAGTAGTGAAGAAGGGGCGTCTATCACACGACGACAAATGCGTACGTCACATACACCAAGGTTGTAGAGGCGATGGACAACTCTTTACCTAAAACAGCGCAGCGCACATGAGGCGCTTCACCTCTGCCACCATCTCAGCTTCGATCCCTCGGCGCCGTCAACGACAATTAAAACGTATGGACCAACTCAGCAAGTTCAACCCATCCAACGTCAAAGGGAACTAAAAATCATATATTTTCTTGAACGTTCCGTCACACCCACCTCTCGACCACGCTCGAGACACGCTCGAGCTCCGGCAACACGTCGCCGACAAACGTCATGGTCTCCGCTCGAAGCGGTGGTATCATGCCACCATCTCCGCTCCTCACCCAATCAGGGGCACTGAAACCAGACCGCAGACCCGCCTCGACCCCACCATCGGCCCACTCCCCGACCCTCCCCATCGTCGCCCATTCGACCTGCTCTTGGAACCTCTCCAACTCTCCGTCCACGGCCTCGTCAGGGGTCTCCTCTCCCTCTGTCTCGATGTTGGCCGAGTAGCCGTCGCTCCCCATGCCCTCGACGATGTCCTGGTGCATGCGCCGGTCGGCGGTGAAGATAATATTGCAGAGGTCCGTCTCATGAACGACGCGGCGCACCTGGTGTGGGGCCGCGGGTGTACAGCAGTGTATACTGTAAGTGTGCCATAACAACGTTTGATATGCTGTGTACTGTCGGGCGGGAGCGGTTGGAATTACGCGATTGCAATCACGGAGCAAACATAAAAAGCCAGCGTACGGGGAGGGAGGGGTTACACCACGCGGTATTGCCAAGAACATGTTGACGTTTGCGAGAGTCGCGCTCTAACAAGAGAACATGCGTTCCTCGCAGCAACGAGGGGGTATCCCTTGAGCGAATGTAGTGCCTGCTTGTCTTCACTATATGGCGGCGGTGAGGGTTTCACAATGCAGGCGGCGGTATATCCCTGGAGGCATACTCACCCCAACACGGAGGCGAAGGCTGAGGCGTAGCCAAATGCAGGACATCGTTGTGGCGATTGTGCATCCTATGCGTCACAACCACACCAGCAATCACCCGGCCGCGGTTAAAAGTCGACATGGTAAATACTCGGTTTTTCTACTCGGGTAGTAATGAGGCAACTATTGCGACCATGCCTCCTCCAATGGACACCATAATGACCGCCTACCACCCACCGCCCACGACCAACCAACTCTATTGTCCACAAACCAGTGTCATCGACGACACGGACCAGGAACGTTAGGCACGTGGTGATATTTGGTCATCATCACCTAAAACACTGTAAGTGGTCCCTCACCGCAGGGAGTTTGACGGCATCCTCTGATTTTGCCTTGGGCTTGGCTTGAGAGTCCAAGGAACGGCGGCCGTAATTTATCACTTCAAACTCGTCACGCAAAACGTGGAACAGGTTTTCCAAGTCCTGTACAACGGAGAAATTATGTAGTTCACCGATACGCAGAAACGAACACATTTCGTTAGGCTTATACGGGTGTCCAAACGGATTGGCCTCCTCTCACTTCCAGCCGATTGTAGCAGCATCGAGGTGAATGCTGAGCGTTCTACCCCCGTCCGCCACTTAATAAACCGTGCTAGACAACTAAGAGATACGTAATCTCCAGGTTTCGTGCTATCGTCTACCCGAGTGGCGCCATCACGATCACGAATCTGCGCTATCCTCTACCGATTTTCCCCACGAAGTTCTTCCGTTTGTGCAGATGGATTGTCGTGTGTCAAGCCTCCGTCGAAGCGGGTTTAAACTCCAACGCCTTCCGTCGTGCGCAGACCGACCTATAAACGATATTTAGTGCATCTTTCTATCCTTAGGTCACAATAGGAGCCCATTCTAGCGGTAGAGATACTATCGAGAGTTATCGTCCGTCGAGGTGATGATTGTCCCTCGCGTAATACGTCTAACCGGTGCAACGTCTTGCCATCCAACAATGGTTGACCGATGCTACAGGGGAAATGAATGTCATTCAACGATGTACCGATGCAACTGCATGTCGTTATCGAAAGGTCTCTACGGATGCAACAGCACGGTGTAAAATTATCTCTATCGCCGAAACATGATGCCACATGCAATGGGCTCGCTCTCTACTGTCGTCAGGTGTTGACTCGCCGAGGGGACCAGCTCGGAAGGCAGTGTATCTACGATGCTGCTTGCGAAGGCGGTGTATTCCTCGTGCTTAGCCTGCTGTGGTCAAATAGTACGACAGCAAGGAAAGAGGACGGCACCGTGTGGGAACGTCACCGTTGGTTACAAGTAGGACTCCGATCCAAACGAAAAACGGGAACGGGAGAGGCAGAGGCAGAAGGAGAGGGAGGCAGAAAGGGAGGAAGGGGGGGATCATATTTGACAGTACACTAAGCCGTAGCAGGTGGGACGCTCGACAACACACGAATTCGGGAGAGACAAAGACAGAATGTGAGGAAGGGAGAGAGGAACGGAAGGCCGGATGGTCACATATAAAAGCACACAACATATCCAGAGAACCAGCGCTGTGCGTTTGTAAACAAACAGCCCCGACGAGAAGACCGCGGAGACCGCCTGCGACCCGATCGCTGGTCGGAGGAAATATTTGACATGACAGGCGCGTGCTGTTCCCGGGTTATGGCCTTGACCCCTCGGATGGGTGTTGCTTTAGTTGTGCGAGAGACCCTGATAATACTAACCGGAGCGATAAAGACGCCTACTGTAGACGATAGGATCAACAAGCCGACAGTTCTTTCACCGCATCTGTGAAACGAACGACCGGCCATTTTCACCCGTAGGACGAACAAGGTTCGACTGAAGGCCCAACACTGCATTTCTCAACAGCGCGTTGGAACGTTCTCGAGAGGGTAAAGTACTCAGTCAACGATTATAGCGAGTATTTCCATGTAACCCTGGCTTCCGAAGAAGTGACCGGGCACATTTTGGGGGGCGGAAGTCTGCTTCGGCTGCAAAATCAAACCGCATGCGCTGCAATTGTCCACCACGTATATATTGTGCTCCCGTGTACTTGATCGACCCGCAGTGGACGCCAGCATCTATACCCAACGAGTTTGTGCCGGACCACCGCACTTGCCACTGCCTTTCTTGTTTTGTTTGCGTTCGTGGGTGTGTTGTGAACGCAGCCGTGCTTTTGGGCACTTGCCTGATCCCCCATAAATCTGTACAAGAAGGCCATGAGAAGGTAGGCCCTGCGAGTTTGACAGATGTTCACGCGTATACGGCACCATGTTGAGAAAAGGGTGAGCGGGCGCATTGCTAGATATTCGCGAGTTCGTACATTCATGGGCAGCCGCGACTCAGCGTTTTACCAATCACGACGTGCGTCAAAAAATGAAGTATTCGCATCCACCTATGCCCGACCTCCTCAGGCGCAATTGCCGTATTCTCCACTGAAAACAACCGGCCATCATCACGACGGCGTTTTCAACGTCACGAGTTGTGTGACGAAACAAACGCCACTTTTCAACATCAATCAATGCGTGAACAAAATACACCATGCAAGAGAAACAGCACACAGTAAACACAAAAAAAACACAAGAAGCAAAGACAAACTCAAGGAAGTCAGGTAACACACGAAACGGCCAACCAATCACAAAGCAGCACAACTAAGACTAAACCTCATACGCATGGCCGCTTTGCAACGAGCTTCCTCGCGCCTAGGATACGAATAGCTATCTTTCTCCCTTACCATATGCTCCTCTTCGTCGCTACGGGTGAGTGGCGCAAGTCACGGCGATGGACTACACCTACGAACACACCAACAAATGTTGTTCAAGAGGCCTCACCTAGCCGTATCGACGCATGTTCCGTCAAAACACTCCGCCAGAGAGTCTCGGGCTAGCTTCACATACCCCGTCACCTTCACGCACGCACACACACAGCAAGCAGTCATGATCAGAGCATTTCATATTGTGATACTCGTGTAAGATTCAGGCTCCTCATATCGCGACGTGGCGCACATGTGTGCGTATCGCGGGGGCTGGAGGGGCGGCGCAAGATAGCGACGTGGCGCACATGTGTGCGTATGGCGGGGGCTGGAGGGGCGGCGCAAGAGAGGATTCGTAACGTTGTCCCACTCTTCACGTCTCTCAATACTGCCAATATTGCCGTGTTCGCACCATTCTTGGACAATGTTTCCAAACATAATAGGTTTAGTTTAAGGCCGGCCTTCCTGACGAGGCATTCAACCGGAAATAAACGATCCGAAAACGACCCGGACATAATATCAGCATGCTCCGAGGTTGGTCTTTGACCGATCACACACTCCGTTTTTACTGGACCATACTATTCATCGGGACATTGGCGTTGCCCATAAACTGTGACGCACGGTCGACACAGGCGCTCATCCGAAGAGGCTGCTAACCTACACCATCACAATGGTACATCGCGAATTCAGGATTGATCCAAAAGTACACCCGTATGGCCCGTAGACATTCACCGGTTCTGTTTCGAATTTAAACGGTTCGGCATAGACGAGTACAGTCCAGACCCCCCCCCACCCCCCGGGTCCCTTCTCTGTGCGAAACCAGCTGTTAGTAAATATATCAGGTCGTGATAAAATGAGGCGTCTTTGACAGCAGCCGGTACCCCGCCGTCCCGACGGGGTTGGTGCAATCCGGCCAACTAAGCGACTTCAACAGGCTTACCCTGAAACATGCACGCCAGGTAGGGTACGTATTGAACATCGTGCAACAAGGGGACCCATGCCGCTAATAAGGCATGTCGTCGACGCAGAGATGGTGATAAGTGGAGACTACGGCGGTAGCACTGGCTTCCGCACCCAGCAGCCGGGGGGAACGGACTTACAAACTCCAGCGAACGACCCCTCAAAAGCGCCCCGATGGCGATTGCCGACCAGAAGATGCACTTGGAAGCATTTCCCGCTCGATCGTGATTCGCCAGCCCCTGCCCCCACCCTCCCCCCTGTCCTTGCTGTGGAGCTCCCCCATACCCTTGCCCCGAGAAGTTGCCTGCGCCGACACTACCCAGTTCGTATCGCTGCTGCACGTTTGTGCCGCCAAGCATGATGTTTACCATCGCCTGCCGAGCCGTGCTGTGGCAGAAACGCACGGAGATAATGGAATTTTGTGCCCGCCCTTACCGTAGTTTTATTATTTTGGTCGATTATTTCGAACGAAAATGTTTGATTATCGGAAACGTTCGGGTTGCAAGGGTTTGTGAAAACCGGCTTTGGAATTTTGTTCTACACAATATATTTGGAGGCCAAAGAAAATGCATGGGGGAACAGAGGTAACGTATATTTCGACAAGAAACGTCCGCGTTCCCTCTCTTTTGACCCGAACGAAAAGTGTGCCGCCGTCATGCGTCCTCCTCGCCCAAACGACCGGTTCAACGTGACCGACTACTCAGTACAGAGTGGGCGGGGTCTCTTCTCTTCTCGGTGGTGCTCTCGTCGAGCTTTCGTATCATTGTACAACCCTGCATCAATCAGTATTTGTCACGCACACGAGTACACTTTATGAGGTTGAAACCGTTTCTGGTTTGCGAATGATCATAGTCGTTCTGCCAATATATACCGACATTTGGTAGGCGAACACTTGCGTAAACGTACGTATTACCAGTACAGTTTACTTACAGCAGTACGGTAGCATGGTACTAACTACTTCGCATGCTGTTTATTTTGCACGATATTGCTTGTTTAGCAGGGCACCCCTTGCTAGCGGCAAGCTGGGCTATGCCGAGTCCTCTAGCCACCCTGTCATTGACCTCCCAACTGTCCCGTCGTATTCCGTCCTCTCGTCGCTTCCTACGCTACTGCACCCACCAATCGCCACCGTCACATCATGCACTCGTGTACCGTAAAATCTTCGTTGTTGCCGTTGGTTTTGCTAGCAGAATTCAAAACCGCGCGTATCACGTCAAACATAGATTTCTCGCCGCTCTTATCCTCCCTCTTGCTCGTCCCGTGCCTTGTTCACAATATTGCAGAAGTGCGTGACATGCTTAGTTTAGTACAGAACCCCGTCTGTACTAGTTGGTGTCACTCCCCGCTATTGACAGAGCACACCACATTCCATTTGTCACACAGGATCAACGCTTCGCACCCTCCCCCCCCTCGCCCTGTCGTTACGTTCCCTCGCACGCACCCACCACAGACGTATGCTACGGTAGCCTGCATGCAGGTGCACTATGCTTTTTCTGAGGGTGGGTCACTTGAGGAGCTCTATACTAATACTAAGTAAAAACACTGGTGTTTGGAGGGGGGAAATAGTGCTAACCGGGGAACAATACCACGACCTACCGAAACAACGAAACAGTTGGCAACACAGAGATCGAATTCCGACGATTTTGGCTTAACCCCTTAAGAACTGGTCCCACGAATTTGGGGACAAATTACTTGGAATTAGTGTGGGATAAGTTTTTTCAGTTCTGAATGGGTTAAGGAGCCTCTTCACTCGGAAACGTTTTGGCCAAAAAAACGGTATACCTTACCAGTATACCTCTATCGTAGCACGGGTCCAAAACCAAATTATGGCGGGAGTACGAGAAACACTTATTGATAGTCAAAAGCCAGGAGAAGGCTTGAGAAGGCTTGCTCTCGCTTTCTATAGTGGCGAGGTATTAGTCTACGACATTGCCGACCACGGTAGCACTCGCCTTGCGCTCGCGAGGGGGAGGAACCCCATGCACCCGAAATAGTCGCTCAGGAAAGCGTTCTCTTGCATCCCCACAAGACCCGTCGCTGGGGACGGGCTCAGCTTACACCTGCGATGGCAACGGAAGCGCAGCACGGCAAGTCGGGCTGTGAATGGTGCATTTGTAGCTTGCTTGGGTTAAGGATAGACACCATCGGACTCTGGTCTGCTCCCACGTCGTACCCGAAATTAAATGGAGAGGGTACCTCAGGTTTTCCCGAATAAGTGGCATTGGCATTGACACACTCGTGCGAAGGTCGCGCGCATCTGGGGGCACGGTCTCCCTGCTAATGAGCGGCGCCGTATTTTCGTGTGTCATTGATAGTTCGCGCTGGCGTCTAAACACGATATTTGTAACTACACTAACTTACTTACACGCCAACTGCAGGCTGCGGCTCCTGTCAGTTGGCTTTTAGAGAAAATAATGCTGGCATTGCTGACGTGTAATTGACAGTAAAACCAAGTTAATCTATGACACCCTAGAAAGTGGCGAGACGCGTAACAAACAAGACACAGGAATCTCTGACGATACGGGGAACTCTGTCTACTCAGCAAATAAATCGTCATCCCACACCTCTTGAGGGAGGTCGTGCCCAACAAGCCCGGCGCGATCAGTCCACGTGATGTGGCCACCATGTCCACATCGATAGGTGTCTGAGCTCGGCGGATCGATCGATTAGAGCCCATTCTGGCCCTCGGTCGGCAAGCCGCTACTGCCTTCGAATCGGCCTTGGTCGGATGCCGCTGGCGGTAGTGGCAGTGCTGCTTATTTTTGTCGATGGAGGTACTTTCCGGTCGCGAAACCATTCCGTGGCAAAACCAAAACGCAGTACAGGGCACATGGAAACAAGAAAGAGGAAATGGGAAAAACGGGAACGAGGTTGTCGTTAGAGGGACGTGATCCGGGGTAGTCGACGGTTTGATGCAGCGGAGGTGCTAGCGCGTTATTCGATGCGTGCTATGTTCTCGCGTCTATGACACCGCAAGTGGAACACAGACGAGCCAGGTCACGAATGGCGTTCACCGCGGCGTGATTGTGTTGCCTCGTTTCACGCTACAGTATACTCCAAGAGTAACACCAGCCAATGTCAGTAGGCCCCCGCCTCCAGGAGTGCTTCTCGGCACGGCAAGTCGTTTCCGACCGGCGCCATCTATGCCCGCAGGGGCGACGTTACACGTATCGGCTTCAAACTGAAATCCCTTGTCTGTTCCTACTCTCGGTATATCGAGCATCCACAACATATACCGGTGGTCCCGGTGGCTGTTGCGGCGGAATCGAATCGATTCACGCGATGCGTCCCGACTGCGGTTTTCTAGGTGGCACTGCTACAGTACTGCTACACGGAAATATAATGTACGAAAATACACAGCAGCTTTGACGTAAGTGTGTGGGTAACTCGGATTCCACGATTTACATTGACACGGGATACAATTATTAATCAACCCAAGCGCAAATACACGCCTATCGGAATGTAGGTAAGGCCATATACTGTCGTAGTATACTACCCTACCGTATAGCGGCGAACAGCGCGAATCATATAGGCAAGAGCCTAGGCGGCGCGGTTGAATTGACCATTCGGAGAAATCTCGAGAAGAGGCTAGAGACGCGGGGCTTCGATCACCGCCCTCCATAACAGTACCCTCGTATTTTATACGCCAAGCTCATTCTACGCCAGGCTCATCACCGCAAAGGGCAACCGCTCCATCCAAATTTCGATCCGACCCGCATTTGTTCGGCCAAACAAGCATGCATACAGCAGGAGCAACAGCAGCAGCAGCAGCCGTAGAAGTAATTGCTCCGTCTTACATGTTGGTTAGCCCTGCCGCGAGTGCTACCGTATTAATAGCGTCTGCATTGCGGTCAAGAAAAGGCCCGCACGAATAGAGCCAACAGAGTTTGAACGGAAGGAAAATACCTACTCCTGTATATACCTGTTGCAATAGCCCGAATGGCTCTATAACCGGATACACAACATTATTATACATGTATATTTGAACAGGACTACATAACTTCTGTAAGAGTATAGTTTTGTGGAAGCGCTATACTTGTACACGGAACATAATTCGTTCTTAGGACGACGGCGTCGTAACTTTCGCGGAATGTTCGAGATCGCTCGTTGTGATCGTTATGATCGGACCGTTTTGTTTTTTGTCCGTTCGATTATGGTGCTAAGGCGGGGTGATGTATCGGTCAGACTCTCACCTGGCATTTTCGTAATATTTTTGTAAAAAACTGTGGATTACCCCATTCAATGTCACATACAATGATGTCCCAACAAATGTCTCATAAAATGTCCCGCGGGATGTCCCATGAAATGTCCCATATGGAATGTCCCATAAGGAATGTCCAAATAGAATGTCCCCATGGGTATGTCCCATCGGACCCAGTGGGATATCCAATGGCATATTTTTTGAGTGCGGTGTCCCACGGTCAATCGGAGTAAGACAGACAACTGTTCCTGTGTGGTTGTCGGCGAGAGCACGCCGCTGACACGCAACAACCACCGCGCCGTAGTGCGCATTCTAGGCATATTATGCAGGATAGTACGTTTATTTCCTATCTATAGTTTCGAAGGCATTGAAGTAAGTGAAATGCCAGCCATGCCGGCGAGAATAATCAGGGATAATCGGTAAACGATTAGCAGCGCTTGAAACCAGGGCATAGTCTGGCGTAAACGTAGAAGCAACCGTGAGCCTTCGGGATGGTTTTGTGGCACAGCATTGCACCTGGTGGCTCCGCCGGTCATATATATATATATATATCTATATGATGGCACGGTGGTCGTGAACAGCGCGGAAATTCCAGCGACTTTCTATTCTTACTCGTAGCGGGAAAACGTGTATACTGTACAGTAGATGCGGATGGAACGAGTTAGCCGTCAGAGTCTCTCGTCGGGTACGATCGCATTTGATCATAGCCCCGTGATCACAGACTGCTTTGGGGCGAGGAGTTAAAGTGAGAGAAACAATAAAACCACCACCACCACCACCACCACCACCACCACCACCACCACCACCACCAACAACAACAACAACAACAACAACAACAACAACAACAACAACAACAACAACAACAACAACAACAACAACAACAACAACAACAACAACAACAACAACAACAACAACAACAACAACAACAACAACAACAACAACAACAACAACAACAACAACAACAACAACAACAACAACAACAACAACAACAACAACAACAGGTTTCGTTTGCATTTTATCTGGTACCGAGCGGATTGCTGTCATGTACAGTACTACAGCTACAGGTAGGGTCGGTAAGTGTAATTTCGCATTCTCTGTTTTGAAAATACTGTACATGTATTACACTATTTGTGTCTTTTCTGTAGTGTCAACTTGCCTCGGTGAACGAGTAGCTCCCTGCTCTTTGAGACCAGATGTACACATGGAACAATATCCGAATGGATACATTCGCTCACCTGCAGCGGGGAACAAGGCCATCACAGCGCCTTTTCCTCTTGGCGCAGAAGTCGCAGGTTCTCGATTTGTCTCCAGGTCGCTGAAGTCGCTGAAGTCCCTGCTCCTGCTCCTGCTCCTGCTGCTGCTGCTGCTGTTGTTCCTGCTGCTTCTCATTTTGCCCCATCTCCTTCTGCTGCTGCTGCTGCTCCTCTTCTGACCTCTGTTCCAGCCGCTGCTCCTGCTCCTGCTCCTGCTTGTCCTGTGTTTGTTCATGTTCCTGTTCCTCCTCCGGTTCTTGCTGCCGCTCCTGCGCCTGTTCCTCTCCCTGCTGCTGCTGCTGAGTGTACTGTTGCTGTTGTTGCTCCAGCGTTACAGCATTGCTGCCGTATCCACCCAGCACTGACGAAACACCGAAACTAGTGCCACAGGGTGCGTTTTCAGCCATTACGGCACTACAGTACTACAGCAGCAGATCTGACGACAAAGCAGACGCGCGTAAAGGCAGGCGGCGTTGAATGCGCCGTACTGCACGGATGAGACGAAATGCTGCTGCAGTCTATAAGATGTCTCCGGGCTTTGAGTGGATGTCTCTTGTGGGCTACTACTGGCCTGTATTGATATTTACAGGTAAGGCGTGGGAAGTGCTGTAGAGACCTCAATTACCCCAGCCCAGCCAGGCTCCCTCTGAACCAAACTTGAGATCTGCGAACAAAAGTAGTGGATGTTGGAACATCATTGAACATGTCATCTTGAATTATTGCGTGATACTTGTCTGGTATACAGCTTTTTACCATTAATACCAGCAATCTTGCTCTGCAAGCCTCACATTAGCTCGTTTACTACCAGTAGTTAAGTACCTGTCACCCCGGTTCCTGGTTCCTGGTTCCTGGTACAGGTTATACACTTTGGTTCTTTCAAGTTCTACTGTATGCAGTACCTATATACATGCGTGCTTGTGTTATAGTTTATCCCGATTCATGGTGTGGACACACATGTTTTCTGAACTATTTTCACTTTCTGTCGTGTACTACTGCTGTAGGTGCTGGAATAGTTTTGGGAAAGTAGCCCCCCTCCGTGTTGGATGCTTAAAGACGACGTCATGGGGTTAAACGTAAATCTTGGCGACGCCTGTCGCCGGCCGGCGATAAACATTCGCATGTACACATTGATCCCTACCAGGCCAAAATACTCCCGTTTTCCGTGTTGCCTTTGTAAAACAAGGTCGTCGTATTCTGCATCTACGTATCTCTTCATGAAACATGTGATTATCGTCTTCATAATAACTACCAGGTAACTGTGAAATTATTGTATCAGAATACAAGGAAGGGTCTCCTTAGTCATGGGCCGATACAGCTATACGTACCCACTGTGATGCTATTGTTTGTGAGTAGGACCACGTAGACGGAGATACACAGCTTACAACGTAGCAACAAGTATTGACAAGATCGACGAGGCATTAGCAAATCGACCCCGGTTTGAGAGCACCCCGTGACAGAAATAACAGAATAATAAGTTGGCATCCCGACTTCAGCATCCCGGTTGTAGAGTTCATCCCAACTTGATTTTTCCCCGTCCGGGACAACGGCATTAACATCGCTCTACAGGTAAACACGACGATCGTTCATCACAATACTCTGTGTGCATCCGAGCTGAAATTTGGTCGAGGTGGGTTTCAACGTTCCACCTCCTCCGGCTACACCCACCCGCTGTGCAGCACATGGCGGCGGACCGTCGGGTAGTGGTGCCCGCAAATTTCAGGAGGGGATACTACTGTTCCTACAAACTAGAATCGTCGATAGACTCTGCAATAATGCGTTATACACTATTAATAAGATCATGTCATAATAACGTTTTTTGTTTTCTGTCACTATGGAAGTGCAGAATATTCGAAGAATTTTCTGGTCTCAGTCTCGCTTACTCTAGTTTTTCATACCTTATCATACCATTTTTTATACTAAAACCAAGTAATTCAAAGGATTTTCGAATGTATTACGAATAAACCATTTAATTTTCGCATGTTACTCGTAAACGTTTCTAATTTTGATCTCGCCTTTTTTTTGGGGGGGGGGGCGATCCCAGATGCCTGAAGATGAATCTACACTACACTACTGCAAGTCCTTGATTTTCAAAAGCTGATTGTGTCTGCGGTTTTTCTGTCTTCTTTTTTCACAAATGTATCACTGGCACCTGCTGCGGCGACGCGGATGAGGCGTTACGGACCCTACCGGTATTTATGAGCGCCGGTATAGGGCACTTAAGGAAAAATGTTCTAGTATAAATGTTCTGAGGTACACGTAGTCGTGACAAGAACGTTTGACCCGTCTGTAAGTCTCGGATGCTCTTCTTATCTCTTATCTATAGGGCGCGCGTGAAGCGGGTAACCTTCTATTAATAGTGTATGGTGTATAGTGTGTACTGGTGCTGCTGTAAGTCGTCTTGCTCGGGTTGTTTGGCCCGTGCGGCGTGCGACAGCCCATGAGCGGACATGGTTGATCCGTTGACTACAGTAAGTAGTAGCATGGTTGGACCCTCGCGGCTAGAGATTTATGCCGCATTTTGCTATACGACCTCAACTGGAAATCTTTGAAACGCCTATTTTTTTACTCATAGTCTGTGTGAGTTTGACCCCCAAAGCATGCAGGCGGCTGCTCTAAAATATACCACAATAATACGTATACGAATTTAGTCCCTGACCCCTCTCTGATCACGCCTGGACAGAGAGTCAACAGAGGACCTCCCATGCCAGGATTCGGTCGGTTCTAATTATTTAATTAAGTTTACATGCCGCACGGTAGCGCATGCGTTGTCTGACCACATTCACATTCAGTTACTACTACTAATACTACTACTACTACTACTACTACTACTACTACTACTACTACTACTACTACTACTACTACTACTACTACTACTACTACTACTACTGTAAAAATGTCGTCTAGTTCACCTATCACGGAAGACCGTGGTAAACGGGACCAACTATTTCTCGTAAAAAGAGGTTAATATATAGGTTTTTGTGTTTACCGTAGGTCCCATTTACTAGTATTTACTATTTTTTTTTTTTTTTGTCCATCCGATTTATTATCTGCTGCTGCTGCTGCTGCTGATACCTGTACGGTTTTTGCAAATATTACCATTTCCATCCGATTTATTATCTTCGCCCTTCCTTTCTCTCTCCTTCCTAGTCGTAACTCAGATCCGGGGTCACAAAGCAGGCTCCTCTCCCTCCTCCCCCACTACGTATCTTGCCTTGCATTTTCATCGCGAGAAGATTTCAGCACTTTCTTCCCTCGTCAGCTTTCTTCGTCGAATTGTGCTTACCCACGCTATAATATGCGCTCTCGACCGTTGGTGTCATTTGGGAATAAAAATCTCCATACGAGGAGAATCGAACCCCCGACCTCCAACGCCAACAGGCTTCGTGGCTACCTGTTAGACCACCGGGGCGACCGGCTCTATGCCCTCCCGTAATACCCGCATTCGATAGCAGATTGCATACTTCTCATGGAGCCAGACAGACCGAAGAGACTGGACTGGACGTAATGTTCAGCGAATTGATGCTTTGAAGTGTCTCCGTGCACCTCCTCCCCACTATCAAACTGTACGTAGTGCTCACCCCGAGTGACAAAACCACCAGCACGTCAGCACCACCACCCCCATTCCGCCGGTGGGTGGAGCTTTTTGTAGGTGGAAGTTACACCACCTCCATCCATCACCCTGACGATTAGCCCAGCTTGTGGAATCGCATTTCGTTGAGACAACAATGGATGGGCTCCCTCTTTTATAAAAAAAAACAATAATGATAACCCACACTAACTTGCAGTTCAAGCCTTTCAATTCGAGCATTGCATCGACTCCCACCTCTAAGAGTTGATACTTTAGCTGTGCACCACTCTGTCCCGAAATATAAGAACCGTTTTTAGTTAATATTCATGGACAAAAGGTACTTATATTTTGGTACATATTGCTATGCTGTAGTACGGGGGACCAAAAGGTGACAACGGGGGGATATATACTACTCTGTCCCGAAATATAAGCAACTTTTTTTCTGAATATTTATATAACAAATGTGTTTATATTTCGGGTCTAATTTACTATGGCCCCCCGTAATAATTTCTATGCTCGTCTCCTGAACATAACAGCTGCTTCCGTGGTTTTCTTCTGTCGGAGTGGAATATTTCTGAGTGATCAACGTTGAAGATCATGTTTCACATTGTCGAGGGGCAATGATAATACCACCCTGGGCAGAAATATGAATACCGAACGGTCCTTATATTTCCGCCCAGAGTGGCCATAAGCGATGGGTGTGTCGTCTACATTTCTCTGTTGAAAAAACGAATTAAATAACACTGTTGTTGCTTTGGTATTAAAAGCTGAAGTCATCAATCATTTTGTTATATTATTTGCCTTCCGACAAAGGGCATTGCTCATTATTCATTCGGAATGAAAAACCTGACACAATTCGTCGAATACCACCAATCAATCTCACCCAACCAATTCTCCTTCCCTGTGTATACTCAAATGAATACGCACTACAATACCATTGATTAAATTCGTCCACCCTTCCTTGTATAAGCAATTTAGCAATGGCGAGCGAGATAACACTATATATCGAGTACCGCCACTATCGCCATCCTCGTCATCACCATCATCGGATAGCGAACAGGGGAATGCAGTTTGCGACCCCGCTTGCTTTGGGTGAGACCCATATCGTTATTATGTGGGGCAGGGCGCGGTCTAAACTCCTTTCAGTTCAAACAAATAACTTTAAACAAAAAGTGATTCGGGGGGTTGAAGTATATTGCCTTCCGCTCTTGGGGGTGGTTTGTTTGTGACAGTGTTTGTGGCGTTTTCCCTCAGGGGATGGGCCGTTCGAATTCCCTGTTGCCAGTATTAGTCAGGCCGACCACCTCTGTTGCAATGCCCAAAGGGAGGTGTTTACCAAATTTCGTGACAGAGGGACACTGGAACCACATCTACCCCCTTTGTTTCCTGTAGGGCATTCCGTAATTCTGCCCTAGCTCCGAACTTTCCAATTGATCCATAACTTGGCAAGGCAGATATGAGCTAGCTGCTCGGTGCACTCCTGTGAGTGTACCAAAGCGACAGCAGCTTCCGTGCCATCCTTCGATGCAGACCTCGTCGCTGAAGTTTGAAATTGTGGGTCCCGGCGCTTGAATATCCGGTTTCTCGTATTATTGTATCCAAACGCGTGTTTCTGCTGTAGATCAAGCACGAGGTATGCTTCGGGTTGTATTTGCATTTTGTTTTCTGCTGTAGAACGACACGATAATTTCCTCGTGCTCGTTCAGGTAGGAAAATAAATTTCGGCTACAGCACGAGAAACCGCATAGTACAGCTCCTGGAACCACAACTGTCGAACTTCAGCGACGAGGTCCGCATCGAAGAAGGGCACGGAAACTGCTGTCGCTTTGGCACACTCACAGCAGTGCACCAAGGAGCATATATGCCTTGCCAAACAAGGTATTAAGGCGAAAGTTCGGAGCTAGGGCAGCATTACGAAATGTCCTACATGAAAAAAACGGGGGGTAGAGGGGGTTTCAGTTTTGGGTTTGTCCGAACATAATATGTACGTTTTGTGGGCAATGCAACACAGGTGCAACATTTCCGAACTGCGAATTCCTCAAGTATTGTTTTTAACCTGATCAAGGAATTATCCCAGGATGCCCTATTCTACCAAAGTGACAGTGTTGCAAGCAGTGTCACCCCACTCAGCCAGTCTAAAATCATTGCAAGCTTCAACAAACAAAAAAAAGAGACAAGAGGGCGAAAATCTGGGAGAACGGCTCAATCGTTCGAGCCATACCCCGGTCACTCTAGTCCCGGGTTGTGCGTCAGCCTGCCTATTCTATTCAATCCACCCCCGTCGTGCTACAAAGGTTCCTAAGGAGGACGGCTTCATCCCCGAATTGAGCCGTTCCGGTTTCACTTTTTGTACACGCTTCGAAGACGCGCTGAACTGGTTACACCCGTCGAGCAGACCGGCACAGACAAGCATTTTCAGTCGTGTCTGAACCAGGAACAACATCGTATGTATTTTGCTCCTGTTCGCCATGCAACGGGACTCGCGGGGCGAGGTCGCACTGGCGGTACCAAGGCGCTTCCCTCTCCCATCAGCAGCTCCGACCCCAACCACTCAGCCACTCAGCAAGACTCTCTCTCTGAAGCAGGGGCTCATGATGCGAACGCGAACGCAGGGCGAACAAAGGCGTGCTACGCGGGTCCAAGTTCCCGCAGAGGGAGTAAACAGCTTGGCTGGAGGAGGGATACGGTGGTTGGAACTACCTCTTACGGATGCAGCAGGTGAGAGTCTGGCTCCCCGCGTATATTTGCGAGAAGGACGGCTTGCCACCACGCAGAGGACCTCGTGCTACCGTTTGGGTATTCGTTCCACGTAGTGAAGGCTCATTTCAAACCCAGTCGCTCGCTCGACTGTTTGGGTTCAAACACCGCGCTTTCCGCGCACTACTTGATTGACGGCTCCAGCTTATATGATCCCGACGAGGGGCATCCAAGAGGGGAGACGGGTTGTCGCTCTGGCCAGAGACGTGTGATGCAACGTACAGCAGTAGCAGGAACTTAGATCCTGTCAACCTGATCCAGATTGTCACAACGAAATACGGCGACGAACGCGTTCGCACGCTCATACAACTCATGCAACGCCTTCTTCTCCGCAGCGGTTACTTTACTTCAAGTATTAAATTGGGGTGGTCGTTTCCAGACGTCGCAGATAGTTTGTGGCAAACTACGTGGACCAGTCCACGGCAGTCAGACTCCACGCTATCCATAGGCTTAAAGTTTCGATGAAATACGAGGCACTTGAGTAAGTGATTCCCACCAATCTTCGGCGAGGAACATATATCGTAGATCACTCGGGGCCTACGTCAGATTATCAGACGTATGCCTGTGTCTCATTCAGGTCAAGGATGCGAACAAGACAGTCGAAAGACAATCGTTCGCAGGTTGTTGAAGCAAGCGGGCCAATACCCCGCTCGCCAGACCAGGAGGGAGAATCCCCCGCGACAGAATAGCAACGGGCGCGCCGAAGACCCATAAACAACACGAGGGCCACCTATCTATGAGACTGTCGGAGTTAAGAGCATGCGGCTTATGGGGCCAAATTCATGGAACTGTTAGCACCAAAACGGATGCTGTGAATCCGTCTGCGAGTACTGTAGTATGGGGTGGGAAATGCCTCCATATACGCTCTTGGCAAGTATGTATGCAGCCCCTGCCCGAGCAGGTCAAATAAACTGTTGGAGGGGAGGACTCCCCAACCACGTGAGGTGAGGCCACTGGTTCATTCCAAACTACTGAAAGAGAGAAAAACGGATTCCAGTTCTGCTCCCCATAGTATCAGAACCGGAGTAAGGAAATGTCCCAGAATGTCGCAGCCCCTGTTTCACCAAAGAGGCAGTGCTGCGAGCAGTGTCTCCCTACTGAGCCCGTCAAAGATTAACATTAATGCGAGGAACAACAAAAAAGACAGAGGCACGGGGGGGGAGAACCTGGGACGACGCTACCCACTCACCCACCCACCCACCCGCCCACCCACTCCAACAATGTTTCTGGCAGTCAAGTACCAGAAGTATGCGTATGTTCTTGCCACGAGGCCACGTCGTAGGAAGAGATACGTAAGCTGATCATAGGTCATGTACCGGGAAAACCCATGCACTACCTATTTGCGACCGGTTAGGGTGGTCCCACCAGCCATCGCGGGAGGTGAGGCCACACTGGTTCATTCCAAACCCCTGAAAGGAAAGTAACGGACGTACACTTTACAGCCGTACATGTCATGTCGCGTACTTGATACTGCTGTAAACCACCATAAAATAGTTGCCGGGCCACATAAAAGCAATGCTTACCACACACGAAGCCTTTTCGGGGGGGAAACATAAAAATATAAATTGGGCTTTCTACAGTACTACCCGAGACATCTGCTGTAGCGGCGCAAAACAAAACGCTTGTACTCCTTCCGTCAAAACCTCATCACAGAAGCACGGAAAGTGTGTGCGAAATTTCAAGGTCTACGTCGACAAAAACGCGTAAACATTCTTATCGTTTTTTTTTTTGGGGGGGGGGGTAATGTATTATTAGAAACCGCTTGTCTTCAGTATAGCAATATATGTTAACACCGGATGTTATCGATCCTAAGCAGTCAGTTCTTCCAGCATTTGAGAGCGCTGTGTTGACATACATGCACAGGAGAGGCCGGAACGGGTTTATTAAAAAAATAAAAACACAAATTAAACCCACCCTTCGTGCGCAACCGCCTGACTATTGTTGTCCATTTTGGAGGAATATGTAGGTGTGGTCGCGATGCAGTTTCCCCGCTAACCGGGCTATTCCACATTTTTCCGATACGGTTCATCACGGTCGTCAGTTTTGTTTCCATCCCATTTATTATCTTCGCACTTCTGTAATTCTCCCTCCCTAGTCGTAACTCAGATCCGGGGTCACAAAGTAGGCTCATCTCCCCCCCACTACGGTTCTTGCCTTGATGTTTATCGCGCAGAGGGTTCAGCCTTCCCAACGCTCGTCGATTTTTATCGAATTTTGTCAACTCACGCTCTCGCTGCGATGCCAAATATGTGACATGCGAGGAGCGTATTACATGCGGCATTCGTTATCGACCAAATTTCGGGCGACTTTTTTTAACCAGACGGTATAAGAAAACTATGTGGAAAACATTCAGTGTTCTTCGTACTAAGGCATGGTCGGTTTTGTTCCAATCATTATTGATTTCCCTTTATTTTCCGGTCTATGGGTAGGTTACGGGATACGGGATAAAGGTGGTTTGTTCAGATTGGGGTAATGGCTAGTTATGTTTGGCAGTTAATTTCATATCAATTGTAGAGTTGTGTGGAGGCAAGCCTGGCCGGGAGGCCATTCACGTATCCGTTGTCAACAATTATTTGTTTACCTCTTTACGGGATGCGTACAGCCTTGCAATGTTGGCTTGGTCTGTGCATCTGTTTCCCTACTCTTTGTCATCGTTTACTACGTACGTACGTGCTTGACTGCGTGCTCTGTACCTGACTGATTTCCACCAATCAAGCTATCAGCATGTCGAGGTGGAAATCCATCCGTATGTACTTCACGCGTAGTAACGTAGAACCTACACAAGTGTGTCCGTATCTTAGTTAGGATATTCAGGTAAAATCAGGTATGCGGCGAGACTACCTGTTCAGTACTGTGGTTCATGTTCGCTGTTCGGCATGCATGTTCAGCTTGCCTTGATCTGGACGATTTCGACAGTACAGGGCATCTCGCTTGCCACCATAAGTATCAGGGAATGTTGCCATAGAACGGACTGAACGGCGGTGTGACAGCCCATGGTATATCGATCCGTAGTGTGTCCATCTTCATCTTCCCGAGATGATCAAACAACGGCCACGCCAACTTCGATGACGTATCTTCTCTCCACCTGTTTTCCTCTTGTTTTTCAAATCTTGATCTCTCAGATCAATCTCCCACAATGGCCATGTAAACGCCTTTTCAACCTATGTATTTTCTTCTCCATTACAAGTGATATTTACACATACCTGGGTTCCACCTCTGTTAAATTTCTCCACGGAGACAGAACCTCAACACGTGTCCGCCTTTCAGGTTATCAGGCTCGTCCTTTGATCAAAACATCGCCTGTTACCACGGAACGACGCTTCCCTGATTTCTGCAAGTTCTACAGTAATTTCGAAACAAGATCATCAAATTATTGTCAAGTGCGGGGAAGTACAATTGTTCCTCCAACCATCAGAACATCAGCTTCGACTCGACGGCATTAATATCGACTTTCATCAAGCTCCTTTGGCAGGGGTTGAACAAGGAAAACTGTTGTGCTCGCTACCATGCGCGTAGCACAAACGAGCAAGTAATCTAACTTCCTAATCTCACGCGCAAAGCTCGTTCTCGTACTAACGTTGTGCTAACGTTGTAAGCGCAAAACGCGTCACTCGACTATTATTAGTGTTGTACCATCACACGCAAAGCTTGTTTTCAGTACTAACACCGCGATCTAGGTGCGAAACACATCACACGGCGGGTTCTTCCTATCACACGCGAAATTGGTTCTCACACCACTTGCACGCCGTACATACGCCCGACGAATGTTACAAGACTTCTACGTGACCACAAACAAAGTTGATTTCCAGCCTGTTTTCACGCTACTGAACTACACGAGAAGTACGGCGAAAGCCACGTCTTTAAGCTCAACATCCAAATCCCGACAGCACCAAGTGCTAACACGGAGTAAGCGCCACCGACATCATCACTCGAGCATGTGCCAGCCGAGCTACCAGTATCATCATTATCTATGGGTAGTGATTCACCTACCACAATTAACTACGAGCAGCGCTTTTACCACGTTACTTCTAGCTAGCATTATGCATTATTTGCCGAATCTGCATCGCGTTCAACGTCTATATACTTCGACTACCAAAAACGGTGCATCATAACTACCCCTAGAAGGCATCGTCGTCTACGACCACTACAACAGCAGCAGCTACAATCCACTACGACTACAGCTACTGCTACAGCCCCACCTGCAACAGCATCAACCACCGCAGCGCGAAGGAACGATAACCATTGCATCAGCCATGCTCAACATGGACAGACCGCTTACGTACCCGTGGCGAGTTAAGTTGAGGATCCTCCACAAGCGCCGGGTAACCCTTTGTCTCCTTCTTACCATGGGCCGCGAAAGCACCTACGGCGCTACGACTCTTCGTCAGCAAACATTTCAATTGTTATTTTCAGTTTTTTTTTTCAGAAGGAGAAAGCGATATATCGCAGCCTACCCGCTCCCAGAAGACAAGTTCAGCTACTCCCTCACCAAGGCCTCAAATAAGGACATGGCCGCCAACATCTCCGGTACACTTTAGACCAACTTAACTTGGTGAGCTTCTTACCGAGAAACACAATGCGAATTTAGCATTCACCCATTATCTGAATGTTTTGTTTTTATAAATGCTACCAGGTAGAACCGAATTCACCGATGAAAAAACCAAACTCGATAAATACGTTCAAAGTCCTTCATGGGTAAATTATTTTGGTAGTAAACTTTAATCCAAGGGAAGCGTCTCTTTCGGCCCTCGAGTGCGGTCCAACAACCGCAGCACAAAGTAGCAGCAGAGCAGAGATCGAATCGCCGAGGGCAGAGATGCCACCCGCCCACACACGTTTCAAGGTGTGCAATGCAATAGCCTTGGGAGGGAACCATGAACGAAGATGAGGAACTAAGTGTTTAAAATGTTTTCATTATTATGCTACTGTAATATACGTACTCGCGCACAAATAATAACAAAAATGGCAACGACCACGGGTTCCAGCAGCAGGCATGGCGAGGCAGAGTTGGCGGACAGAAGGTTCAGCAGCGGCAGCTACTAACAAACTATATACGGGGATACACCGAAAGTATAGAGGTTAACGTGTCTATCGCTCTCTCGTGGCGACGGTATGCAAAACTCTACAGCCTCTCATCCGGGCGGCTGACCGTGGTATGCGTGAGGGGGAACGCTGCTGCACCGAACCGGAGGGGCACGCTTGTCCGATTAAGCGCGTGTATGAGCGCTTGGCTAGGTTGGCGCTCGTTCTGGAGAGCGACGAATTCACGAAATTCCCCGGGAATTTACCTGCTGCAGGGTATCTACTGCTGTGATGGCCACGGCCGTCGGAGGGAAGAGGATCCTTCTCCGAGAGGTTAGAATGCCGACCCGAGTCGGCCGTCAGGTTCGCCACACTGCCTCCTGCAATGTTCGACCCGCATCGCTGGGTACGGGGTGGCCAACTATGCGGAGCCGGCCACAGTTGGGGTACAGCAGTAAGTAGTTTATTGTCTTAATTTACCAGATTGGGTGATGGAGAGTCGATGCCAGGGTATACGTTCGATCTCAACACACTCCAATCGGAGGATCCTTCACGAATACTCTACGTGAGGGAAAGTTCTCCCCTCACGTAAACAACCCACGGACTCCGCTTCCACAAATATTCACAATGAGCACAAAATCCATAATTTCCAAAAATGTTGATGATACGTCCCAAAGTCGTTCGCGCATGTTTTAGTGGATGTTTTTCAGAATGTACTATGAATGCTGACTTTGGGATATATCTAATACGTATACAACGTTTTCCTAAAAAAACATACCAACAAGGGAGTTCGACAATGTTTTGTTGCATACTTTGTAGGGGGGCAAATATCAACACAAACCGGAAACCTGCAATCTGCGAGCAACCAGCCGCTACACGAACCACGGACCGATTGCGAGGATGGGTCTTCGTCTCCTCGTCAGTCTACACCGCCATCATGGCCATTACCTCACAGCCACCTGCATCTACTCACACATGCCTGTTATGCGTACACGTTCTACACAACCGCAACGCGAACGTGAAGACCATCCTCACGATCGCCAACAACGCCACGACCGCAGTTATCTCCACGGCCTGTTGTTGCCTCCTGCCGTTCTCTGCAGGTGCCTAGGTTGTCGCCGCTGCAAGACGATATACATGTCCGACCTAAGTCAGGTCAACGGTCTCCCCCCCCAGCTCGCCATCAAGAGGGGGCGAGCTCATCAGTGCCTCCGCTGCGTCCATCAAGTAGTCTTCCGTCAGCCCAAGACCAGCATCTGCGTCCAGTGATTCTTCTTCCGTCAAACAAAGGCCAGCATCCTCTGCCTCTCCGTTAAACACACAGAGATCGCCACGTGATGCCGGGGCGTTCGTTGCGGTCACGGTGCACACTCTGTCCAGTTCCTCTTCGTTCCCTACCCCCCCATCCCACCAGAGGCTGTCACCGACGGGAACGACGGCAGGGTCAATGAATCCTACCGCAGGATCCTTAGTGGTGCATGCCTGGCTTTCGGACAGGTCCTCAGAGACAAAACCGCTTGTCAAATCGATGGCGATTGGTTCCTGGTCCTGCATCCTTAGCATACAGCCGACTCCGACCTCCTCGCCGACACCACGGGGGTTTCCACTGTCGCACAGCCGTTGCGTCCCCAACGAAGCGAGGGGTACGATCGCTGCCGTCACGTCAGAAGGTTTCACTCCACCCGCTGCAACGTCAACCGTGTGCTGTGAGGAAACTTGTGCATGTGTCTCGGAGTAAATCATCGTCTCGTTAGCAACAAGCTCGGGACCCGCTACCGCCCCCAATGCGGATGCCGACGATGGAGCTGCGGCGTGCGCCCCGCACGACAGACAATGAGACGATCCGTGAGTTCCTTCCATAGCGGAAGAGGGTCGAATGCCGAACAGGGGATCAGGGGATGTAGTAACACCGGGAGCGCATTCGTGTGGGATGCTCTGAGGTCTTGGCCCGAAGCCGACGTAATTGGTTGTAAGCTCGAACGACCTTAAACAGTGATGGGAGGGCGAAGCAGAAAACGTTCGGGAACGGATGGTACTGTAACCATATACATCTTAACGTAGCATGGTACACTATACAGATGCTGCGCGGCCCGCCCTTATCCAAATTTCATAAGGTATGCACATAAATCCCATGACATACACCCTTACCGTCAGCGAAATGGGAGGTTAGGGGAGAGGCAATCGTGTTCCGATACACCTTTGTTTGCATGGCAAAGTTCAGTACGGTCCATTGATCCCCCATGCGCTACTGCCAAGACGTCTTCGCCCTGTCCTTCAGGCCTTTACCGGCCAAACGAACAACGTTGTAATTCACAGCCGACCGCATCGCCGACCGTCGAGGTTTCACTTCAACTGAGCACGAGTATCCAGGGTCCTATTACCGTTTGGTCTGTATCGTATCAAACACCTATCAAACACCACGACTCTGACACTAGGAGGGTAATCCGAAGGAAATGGTACTGTAGTGCCTGGAAATATTCGCACCAGAGTCCAATTCCGAGAAGGTATATACCCCACCCTGATACCAACGTTGAGGAATGCTCGACACGCGGTCCAAACAACAGTCGTATCCAGGAGTCGTATCGAACAATATGGGTTTTAATACGAATGGGGTTTTGAACAATTAAATAAAAGTATTATGAATACGTCAGCTGTGAGTTCAACCGATTGAATAGTAGATACTCAACTTTGCGAGCTGCGTAGAACAATGGTTGAACAAACAGGTCATAGGTTGAGGAGCGCCACCGGCCCGAACCGTTCTGGGAACCGATCTCACAAAATAGTACCGCCTCCCGAGAACCCTACTGCAGTATCATGTTATTGCTTACTGTGGTGACTCTCTAACCAACAAATGAAACGCGGTGGCAAGCTTCCCGAAGAACTGAGAGTCTCGTGGCATCGACGTCGCTGATTGTTTGGATGCACGGTATCAACCCCCCCCCCGACGAATACTTCGTTCCGGGGTTGGCTACGTACGGTGTTTCAGGCTACAGTAGTACTGCCCGCAAGGCCGAGTGGCGTGCTTGTCGTCGTACCTGCAAAACACGTGGTTGCAGATGCAGCTAACGCCGCTCCACTCTTCTAGGGGCGGAGCAGGCGGACCGTTTTCAGGTAGGATCGAGTTGTAGACCTTGCGCACTGCCTCGTATATGACCGGGCACATCGTCGAGGCGGCGGTCAGCAACACGCTGTGCACCAGATGTGGTCTGTGCGCCGTGTGGAAAAAGCAAAACAACAAACCCCACGCGATAGAAATAACGGGAACGTCTTTTTCAGGAAGCGCTGCAAGTCAATGTGAGCAGCAACACGTGCAATGCGCAGCGGGGATGCAGAGAAAATACCAAAACGCTCAAAGTATCTGCTGTAAGAGGACTACGTCATACTTCTAGGGGGATAAGCGAAGCTGATGCGCCGCGCTGGACCACAGAACGTTACCAACATATGGCGGTAAGGCGGAGGTGCCTGACCGCAATACGGAATACACAAAGAGAGTGGCACACATAAACAATGAGATATCCGAACAATATAGCGCCAATACGTCAAACACGTACCAGGTATGCTACTAATTTTCCGTGAAAATGGAAGCAGTGAGGCGGTACAAGTTCATCACTCACACATGTTTCGCCACGAACAGAGGAGGCATACCCGACCGGTACCAACAACGCCGTAGCTCGCGCCGACGCTTAGCTATTGGCTTGTACAAACACGTGCCATGCGAGTTTAGCTCAAACCGACAACAAAAGCGTCGACAGCGTGAAGAGCACCCCCCGCCATGTTGACCAACGCCTGCAAAACAAAATGCTCACCTGAACCGACAGATCCCGGGGAAATCTTCCATCACCTTCGTGCACACCCTGACCGACTGGAAGGCGCATTCCCTGTCACCCTTGATGATATGCATATAGGCCACCGCGCTGCACCATATGGAAAGGGCGAGAGCGACGACGCGGGTAAATATGTAGTAGTGCAACAGCTAAAAATACACGTCAAGGCCATGACGTGGGCGTCGGGCATATGGGTTCCATCTGCGGAGAACTGGCTTATGTATGAAAACAAACGTCCGAGGCATGCAGGCAGGTGGCATGAGAGCTGTTTGCCCTCAGCCCGAATCACAAACAGAGTCAACATGAATGCATTTCGACAGCTCTCTCGCATGTACTTAATCTCCGCGGCGTTCCGCTCACCTGTGGTAGAAAATTTCCCCCACTCCGGAACAAGTGTTGGACCTGCGAGTCGCCGAGGAAGCGCCAAAAGAACATTATTTGAGATGACGAGGGCAGATAAGGTATTGGAGGTATACGTACATCCGTATCGCCTGCGCGTAGGTCTGGCTCGAGTATTATGGGTATGTTTCTGTCCAAGGTTCAACAACGACACGACGCTCCCTTCAAAAGGTTTCTCAAGAGACAAACAGCCTCGCCATTCAGCGCCTGAGAACATTTCGCCTCAGACTCCTTCTGTCACGCGGCGGTAGTTACGAGAAGACGCGGCCGATGTTCGAAACATCGTGTGGACTCCGTAACAAAGTACAGGGCGATCTCGTAAACGCTCGGAGGCAGTATAGGCAGCTACAAGGGCTACATTGGGCCGATTGGGCCGAACTTCATCCACTTGCTTGGGGAAACAATACTTGGAAGTTCAAGACTTGACTATTTTAGATGTAAAGAAAAGTGTAAAATATATCCTTAACTCTCTCGAAACCATCGTGATGGGGACGGCAGGTCCACAACGAAACCAGGCACTATTTACAACGGCGCACACGTTTCGTACGTGATGATATTGTCGGTGATAAATCCAGGATATCTGTTTCTATTGAAGGTGCCCCGGACTGCGTATTAGAAACGAGAAAGCCATCAAATAGAGACGCCCTCCTTCAACCTACCTTCTACATGAGTCTCGCTCATTTATACAAAACTAGTCAAAAAGGAGCGGAGATCCCACGGCGTCGAATGCGACACACACAGCGGATACATTTCTACTATTCATTGTAGGTTGTGACTCGGTGGTCATGCACAACCACGGTTAGCTTTTCTGATATGAGTACAACTATAATGCCGCCGCTATCACGCGGGACTGGAGTATGCTGTGCCATTGTTTCATTCTTCCATTGTGAGTTTTCGAGTATCAGGTTTCTACACCGTAAGCGTTACTCTAGGTATTGACCTCCATCACGGGGAGGTGTTAGCATATGGGCGTTGGGATCCAGATGTATTGGCTGTGATGTACAGTCACCACGCACTGATACGAGTATATGAGTATCTTAGGCCTTTATTGTATGTTCACAGAAACTCCATCAGCAACGATGTTGAGAACGTTTCTAGAACGTTGTTTCTACAACGTTAATATACCGCTGCAGGAAACATTACAGGGAACAGTACGGACTACGGTAGAGCATAACTGTCCGAATGCATGGGCAGTATATACCGAGATGGCCAGGTACAGGCATCGCCCACGTCGATCACTCTTTTCTCTTATACTCTACTCTACTCTACTCCTCTCCTCTCCTCTCCTCCATTCTACTCATCATGTACTCTACTCTATTCCACTCCTTTGCTCTTTTCCACTCGCTTCTGCTCTTGTTCTTTTTTTCTCTTGATCTCTCGGATCAATCTTCTTTCCAATATGGCCACATAAGCGTCTTTTCATACTATGAGTTTTCTTCCTCTTCATACGTGATCTTCACAGACACTTCGGTGCCACCTCTGCCATCCCTCCTAACAGAGACAGAACCTCGACACACGGTCCTTCTTGCAGGGTTTGTAGGGCCGCGGCAACAACTCTACAAGCAAATATTTTGCAGTCGTACGCGCACGAGGCACTTCGCCTGCTACCCTATTGGCCTCTCCCTCCCGTCTCCGTCGCCGACGATGAAAAGCACATGGCTCCACGCTCAGACACCACAACCCCGCTATCGTCAATCAGGACTGAAAACAGGTTCATAGTATGTTCCGTCACACCCACCTCTCCACCACGCTTGAAACACGCTCCAGCTTTGGCGTTATCTCCCCGAAACACGTCAATGTCTCCGCTCGAAGTGGGGGCTTCGCCGCAAGACCCTGGCTACTGCCCCAGCCAGAGGCCCCGAAACCCGATCGTAACGCCACCTCAACGTCGCCTTCGGCCCACTCCCCAATCCCACCCCTCGTCGCCCATTCGACTTGCTCCTCGAACCGCTCCGACTCTCCGTCCACATCCTCATTGAGGGCGTTTTCCTGTCCCTGTTTTTCGATGGGGGCCAAAAAGCCGTCGCTTTCCATGTTCTCAACGATTTCCCGGTGCATACGCCGGTCGATTCCGAAGAGGATGTTGCAGAGGTCCCTCTCGTGAACGATGCCGTGGAGCTGTCGGGGGCGCGACGGGTGTACACTGGTGTAAGCGTGTCAGGATAACGTTTTGAGAGACTGCGTACTCTCGGACTGGAAGAATTGGAACCACGCCGTTACAATCACAGTAGTGATGATCCAAATAGCGTCTTCATGCGTGCAAGGGTCGCGCTCTAATACTAGAACAAGCGTTCCGTGCAAGGGCGGGGGAACCCTTGTGAGCCAACGCATTTGCCTACGTACTCATCGTTTGTCATGGCAATAACGGTGATTTAACAAATAGGTGTATTTTGTTCAACTCCTTCATTCGAACGCAGGCACTGGGGCGGAAAAATCGGGGACATGTCTGTCGTGAGTGTGTGCCCAATGGGTCACGTTCCCAACAACATCATCACGGCAGCGTCTAAAGGTAAGTATGGTGACTACTGGGCTTGTCGTCTCTAGTACTATTGAGTTATACCGGTAGATACCACAATAGTCGCACCCACACTCCGGACCGACTCATTACATTCGCCCCCGAATCAGCCTCTGCGACGACACGGAGCATCCATTTCAGGCACTTGCCAATAGTTTGGCATTGTCACCCAAACAATCTGCAGTTTGGCAGTTCTTCCTCACCGCTGTATCCTCCTCTTTCGCCTTGCGCTCGACCGGCGCGTCGGACCCACGGCCTCCGACGTAAATCACTTCAGACTCTTGACGAAAAAGGAGCAAGAGGTTTTCCAAGTCCTGCACCATTCAAACAAATGTTACGGTTCACCGTTTCATATGCAGTCACGAAATTACTACGTTAGAGGTGCAACAGGTGCCCGAATGGACCCCCCCCCCCTGAATTCCAGCAGATTGTAGCAGCCACGAGATTAATTCAGAGTCCACGCCCCTGGCCTGCACTTGATTTGCCGTGTTAGACATTACGACATACGTTGATCTACAGTTTTGGTGTGATATCGTCTGCACCAATCACGCCGTAAAAATCACGACTACTCTATATCCTCGGCCGATCTCCTCACGAATATGTTTCCATTTGAACAGAGGTGTTGCCATATGCCGAGCATCGGGGGGGGGTGTGAACTCTAAACGCTGACCGACGTCTTATGTTTTGCCCGGACTTACCAATCTACGGCATGCAATGGGCCATTCCATCTATGGGTCATGATGGGATCCCGTCTAAGGGGTACATGCACTATCGGTATATGTGGCTCACCGGTCGGGATTGTTCCTCAAGTAGTGTTTCCCACCGGTGCAACAGCATATTACTGACTGGTATAGCGATGAAAGATCAACTTCATGATGATCTGCTGATGGAACAGCTTGTCACGATGCATGGCTATAACGAATCAACACTAAAGTACGTCGTGCGCAATCCTCTACGAATCCAACAACATCCCACACGCTACGGCCCACCACCGATGCAACATGATGCCACACATGCAATGGTCTCGCGCTCTACTACTACTGTCGTCATGTGTTGACTCGCCGAGGGGACCAGCTCTGAAGGTAGTCTCTCCACGATGCTGGTTGCGAAGGCCATGTATTCCTCGTTCTTAGTCTACTCTTGCCAAGTAATACGCAAGCAAGGGAAGATACGTCACCGTGTGGAGACGTCATCGTTGGTAGCAGGTGGGACGTTCGACGCAAAAGGGAAAAGGGTGAACGGGAGAAACAGAGCCAGAAGGCGAGGAAAAGTAGGGAGGGAGGGAGGGGTTAATTTTGTCAGTACATGAAGTGGTAGCAAAAGAGGCGTTAGACGCAAAACAGAAGCTAGAAAGGCCTAAACAGGGAAAGAAAGTGCGGGAAGAAGGGAGCGAGGGAGGGAGGGAATAAGGGCGGACGGATCATATTTACACGTCTTCGAAGTGTCGAGATAATCCGTGGGGCCCATTTGCACACGCACAACCACAAGGAGAGGCCTTGCGGTGTCCCCTGAGCCTTATATTCGATCGTTGTTCGACCTAGTTGTTGGACGTAGTAGACGTTGTATTGTTTCTGCTGTGCACTGGTGTCACATTCCTATGCGGCATAGCAAAGCCACGGACTAGACGATAGGAGAATCACGCCGTCAGTGTGATTCGGTATCTGCTACATAACCAAACGGTCAATGACACCCAGATGATGAACACAGTTCGACTGACGGCCCAACGGTGCAGTCAGTCTTCAACAGCGTATTCGAACTTTCTCCACGGGGGAATGTACTCAGTCGGCCATTATAGTGAGTATGTTCATGTACATATTTTCGCGGAAGAAGTGCACGGGCGCATTGAGGGGGGCGGGCATCTGCTCCGACTGCCACTTCACCCCACATGAACGGCCATCAATCCCCACGATTTTATTGCGCTCCCGTGTACTTCATCTGCCCCCGGTGAACGCGTGATGACCTACACGCAACGTTTTTGTACTGAACCACCATACAAGCCACTGTCTCTTTGTTTTGCGTTCGTAGGTGTGTTGTGAACGCAGCCGCGCTTTTGGGAACTCGCCTGATCCCCCAGAAATCTGGACAAGACGGCCATGGCAAGGTAGGCCCTGCGAGGTGATACACATCGACAAGCGTACACAGCGGGATGTTATCAAGGGGTGAACGGGCGACTGGCTAGATTAGCGTGAGTACGTGCGTGCATGAGCAGCCATGACGAATCACGACGTGCGTCCAAAGAAGTATTCTCATCCACCTACTAGTCTATGTGCGACAATCTCAGCCGCGATTGACGGACCTTACAACTGGCCACAACCGGTCAACACGACTTACGTGACGAAACAAACGCAGCCTTTCACGTGACGTAATCCGTTAACAACTACGCTATCAGACAGAAACAGCACAATATCAACACAAGCGACACAGTAATCCCAAGCGAGGCAGGTAACACGCGAACGGTCAAACGAACACAAGAAACACAACCAAGACGACCCCCACATGATGGGAGCTTGGAGACGGACTTCTCCCCGCCTAGGACCCGCAGCTCTATGTCCCCCCACCCTCCCACCGCTACGAGGAGGGGTTAGTGTACGCCACGGCGATGAACCACATCTAAGAACATACTTACGATTATCTAGATGCCTCACCTAGCCGTTTCGACGTTTGTCCCGTCAAAACACTCCGCCAGAGAGGCTTGCGCTAGCTTAACGTACCCCGCCACCTTGATGCAAACAAAGCCGTTTCACAAACAATATATATTGGGACTCGTGTATGGTTCATGCTCGTCCTATAGCGCCGCGGCTGTAAATATGTAATCGAGGTGGGGGGAGGCGGCGAACGGAGAGAACCAGCGTTGCTCCATACTTCACGTCTCTCAATATAGTATCGGTTTTCGCACCGCTTCGGCCAAGGTCTTCATGCGACATATAGCTGTTCCAGGTCTCTCATTATGACGAGATATACTGTATGTATCTCTCAAAGCAAGCGATTCGAGAACGACCCCGTGCAATATGCGAGCAGGCTCCGACATTGATCCTCGAACGACCGCATAAACCATTTCCACAGCAAGACTATGCGATTCCACGTGACATTGTGATAATAATAGTCCATATTTTCTGATGACTAGTAGCCTAGACGGGCGCCTGTCTGAAGTGGTGGCTGCTAACCTCCACCATGAGGCTACCGTATGACTGGTTCATGGCAACGTCATGTGAAGACCCCTCGAAAAACACTACTCGTACGTGATAGGTATTTTCCCATTGGCTATCTTGAGCAGAGACAGGAGTAGTACGTTTAGGACCCCCCGCCCCCTTATCCATTCTCTGGGTAAGATCATCGGTTCATACCATATCAGGGTGCAGCAGCAGGCCATGCCGCTTACACACACCGTATATATGCGTCCCCTACGTCTCGTCGGTCTTCGTGTAAACTGACCAATTGAGCGAATGAAGCCGGCTTGAAACAAATCATACATGACAGACAAAATAGTTATTGTGCATACCACACAACGGGGGGGGGGCTTGACGCTTTGTTTCGCTTACCCAGAGAGGATAGCGAATGGAGACTACAGCTGGAACAGTTGGTTTCGTATCCAGCAGCCGGGTGAACTTACAAACTCCAGCGAACGACCCTGCAAGAGCGCTCCGAGAGCAATGGCGGACCAGAAGATGCACTTGGAAGCATTTCCCGCCCGGTCGGGGTACGCCAACACCTGTCCCCACCCCCCTTTCTGCCCTTGCTGCGAACCCCCCCTCTGCTCTTGCCCCGCGAAGCTGCCTGCGCCGACACCGTCCACCCCGTAGCTCTGCTGCACGCTTGTGACGCCAAGCATTATATTCACCATCGCCTGCCTAGCCATGCTGCGGAACAATCGTGTCAAAAGGGGAAAGGTATTTGGTGCCCATCGCTAGTTGTGTTATTACGAGGTGAATTCAATTATGTAGAACATGTCTGGTTGCTGGAACAGTTCAGGTTGTAAGGGTTTGCCAAGCCGGTTAAGGCGCTCTTCCGTTTCTCACAAAACATGCGGTGGAGGCGTAAGGAAATTACACGTTTGCATGACGAACAGTGAGATATTTTCCTGGACAAAACGTCTGCGTCTGCGTTCGACTGGTGCTACGGTGGGGCGGGGCTATGTTTTCAGGCGACAAAAACGATTTGGCCGAGTGACTGTCCTTCTTTCTTTGCAGTATTTAGCCTTGTTTGTTAGCGACATGCGCCTTTTTGTTGCGCAGCGTCAACAATAGTTTGTCAAGTTCAGTTGACAATGAGGTGGAAGCGCACTGGGTGGCCTAAGCGAGTAAGTAAAAAGGCGAGCACCCCCTCTATCGTAACACAAAGTCGTTCCCGCTCTTGTTATCCGAAGGAAAAGGGTGACGCCGCCGTGCAGCATTCTCGCCCAAACGTGTGGTTCGAGGCGACCCACTATCCAATACAGGGCGGACGATATATCCTTTTATCTCGTTGGTGATCTCGATGCGCTTTCGTATCATTGTACGATGCTGCACGAGTTATTTCGTACGCGTACATTCATAACGTGTACTGTAGCATGATGATTTGGGTTTCCGAACGATTTGAGTCGTCCTGCCGGCATGTAACGACATCTGGTAGTCGAACACTGTTGGAAATAAACGCGTTTGCAGTTTCCTTACGGTTGGAGCATGGTACTGTCTGCTTTGCAAGCTGTTTGGTTAGCGTTGCGTTGCTTACTTAACAGGGTAGTGCTTTCTTATCATGGTATTGCTTTCTTGCAGTAGTATGGTAGTGTCTATGATAGGGTGTGCAACAACGTACAGTTGTAATGATGCAGAATATTATGCTGGTATGCACATTTACAGGTAGGTGACTACTAGTGCAGTACCGGTAAACGACAGTTTCGTGTGACGTCTACTCCAATGTACGACAATGGCCGGAGTATACCCACGGTAGTTGACGTACGGCGTCTTCTTATGCCGACAGATAAGCATCATTTTGTTGTTTTTGTTTATGCAAGTATGTACCACTGCTGTACGGTAATGCGTTGTTAAATAAGGATTGACGGACTGCGACAAGCTGTGTCTTTGATGAGTCCTGAGTGTCGTCGCCCCCTTCACTTGCTTCAGCCGACACTGTCTCTTCGTATCCTGACGTCTCGAAGCATCCTGTGCTACATCAGTCCCCACTCTTACTGTATGCAGCCGTGTACCGCAAACGTTCCGCCATGGCTTCTTCTTAACCTGCACGTTCTGCAGTCCCAAATTATTTTTGCTGCATGTTGGTCTCCGCTCCTGCATTTGCTTGCGCTCGTCCAGAGCCGTGTTCACAAGATGGCACTAGTTGGTGATCTGCTTGTACTGGCACTATGTGATTCGAACTAGCCGGCGACACTTGCGGTTGGAACGACACACCACATGCTAGTCGCCATACGGGATCAACGCTTACCTCCGGTGGAACCACACCCTCACCCACCATGCCATCACGTTGACCCACACGCGCAAACGAAAACATTCGGAGATATCGTGAACAATACTCTTGCCAGAAGCCAGGCGACGACATACGTCATCTAGCTTTCTATTGCGACGAGGTGAGGCTTCATAATCTGACTAAACGCCATGGCACTCGCCTTGCGCTCGCGATCGGGAGGAATCCCATGCACCCGAAATAGTCGTTCAGGAAGGCGTTCTCTTGCATCCCAACCAGACCCGTCGCCGGGGACGGGCTCAGCCTACACCTGGCATGGGAAAAGGAAGGACCCCAACAAGTCGAGCGATGTATGGTTTATTGCCGCAGTACCTGGTGAACCTTGAGGTTAGTCGCTGCCGGCTTCTTGCCTTCCTCGGTGGTCATGCGGACTACACGGGGGGGAGTGCCTCTAAGGAAGTAGCACCCATAGGCGAGACAATGCTTGACTGACGGGGGCATTGAGGATCTAACTACAATATAAGGCAACCGCCTTGCAGGGCATGCCATATCGTTGGAATTGCAGTGATGTCTCACAAATGAGTTGGCTCTATACCTAGGCCATGGGTTTGGTATAGTATTTTCATGCATAATCTGTCGGTTTGGGTGGGATGGAGAGCTCATGATTGTTTAGAGCTTACAGTACCGCTACCCCAGCGCGTGTCTACAGTGTGCTCTGGGTGCTCTCTAGCAGCTGCTGAGTAAGGGGCCGTGGGGTTGACCCACGAATGCGCGCGAATCAACAGCCTGAGAGCACGGTCAGGCCTGTCAAGAGTGCCACTCCGTACCCATACCCACGTCCGCGCAAACAGGCACAGTACGTACTAATCGTACATACAAACGAGCAGGAGACTACCATACGTCTACTGCAAGGGATATGCCTTTTGGTCTTTTGCCTTTTGGCGAGGCGTTTACTGAGACTGCTGAAGTGCACCTCCCACAGCAACGCCAAAACGAATCTCCGATCCGCTACATTAGTAAGCGGCGAGATACGCGACCAAAATCAGATACGAGAACCTCTCGGGTGTTTCGGGGTGCTGTATTCAGCAAAGAAAATCGTCAGTCCAAACCTCTTGAGGGAGACCGTGCCCAACAAGCCCGACGCTCCCGACCCCCAAGATGTCGCCACCATGCCCACATCGGTGCATGTCTGAGCTGGGCGGACCGGTCGGTTCGCGTCGATCGTGACCCTTAGCCGCGAAGCCACCGCTGCCTTCGAATTAGTCTTGATCGCGTGCCGCGGGCGGTAGTGGCAGTGCGGCACACTTTTGTCGATGCCGGTACTTTCCGGTTGCGACACATTCCGTAGCGAGTAAAATGCAGTATAGAGCACAGGCGCACATGCAGGAAAACGCGGAGAGGAGAGGAACGATGGTACGGTTAGAGGAACGTCGTCCTTGGTGGTCAAGGGTTTTTGCAGAAAAAAAATAGATACTCAATGAAATAGGCGCACGGAGTCGGTGTCTTTCCGGGAACGGCGTTATGTCTGCGCTATCTTCGGACAATATCGTGCGGAGATCATTGCTGGTCGGCAGCAGCAACCATGGAATGTTTCTTGTTGAACTTGTGCCTCGCACGATGTTGGCGCTGGCTCTCGACTCTGCTCATACCGAAAGTGATACAGCGTAGGTGCTGCACGATATGCGCGACGCGTGCTAAGGTATCGCGTCCGCAACACCGCAGGTGGGACACAGAAAAAAACCACGAATGGCGACGATCGGCGTGATCGTGCTTCCTCGATATACAGTATCCAAAGAATAACAGTAGGGTCGCCAGGATTCCTTTTTGATTCGGCAAGCCACTTTGAACTGGTTATATGCTGACAGGGGCGACGTGGCACGCATCATCTTCAACAGAAGTCCCTTGTGTATCGCTATAACACCGGCAAATCAAACGCCCACAAGATATACCGGTCGTCTCGGCGGGGTTTGCGGCGGAATCGCACCGACGCACACGGCATGTCCCAAGTTTGATATTCTATCCGGTACTGCTACTGCTACGCGGAAATATAAGTATACGGAAATACGCAGCAGCTTTGACATAGGTATATGAATCACCCAAATCTCGAGAGTCGACACAATGACACGAGAATGAAGTTTTATTTATTCCAAGAACAAATTATATACATATCGGAGTAGAGTAAGGCACACACTACTCTTGTGTTGGATCGGATGAATTTCTGCTTCGCTCATCGCGGGGTAGAGGAATCCGGCCATTTGACCATTTGATCCAGTCCGCCAAATTTAGTCTCGGATCGCTCTCCTTGGCTCCAGAGTTCCAATGGCGGCACTATGAAACGAATATATGGCATTCCATGTGGAACGCAAGGCATCCCTATCCATGCTTAAAGGGGTTTAGAGTGAAATACTCGTACTCACAATCGGAAGTCCAGCGCTTTCGCTATTTGTTTCGTCCACTTTCATTCTTATTTTATAATAAACTTCTAAAAGTTGACATTTACCGAGGTGTGGACACCTGTCTGTGTTGATACTGAATATTCACTGAGGTTTTGTGCTCGGCGCCAAAAACCGGCCTCCTGACTCGAACCCCGAACCCTACATCATAGCAGTGATCAGTGCTGGAATGCTGTGCTTGGTAAGACTCTAGGTTGGTTCGGCCGGAGTGGATGCTGTGCTTGGAAATACTCTATTGATAGTATTAATAGACTGATTGAGCCGCTTACAATATACCCCTTTGCCAATCAGAGGGCGCGTATATACCTACCGCAGGAAGATTTACTATCGAGCGATGTCCACTACTGCATATCGACAGGAATTTCAGACTTTCGTTGAAGTAAGTAGTTTCGAAACTGCTATTCATGTTATACGTGTATTGGTCGAGATATTACGAACGCGGACCACAATTGTACGTCTGTATATATATACTCTTTTTTAATACATGTTTTCCATCCCATTCAGTATCTTCGCCCCTCTTTTTTTCATCTCCTTCCTATATTATTAGTCGTAACTCAGATCCGGGGTCACACAGTAGGCGCTTCTCCCTCCTCCCTACTACGGTTCGTGCATTGCAAGTTTATCGTGAGAGGACTTCAGCCAATACCCCCTCCGTCGACGCGCATCGAATTGCGCCTACCCCCGCTGTTACTCGCAGGCGCTTTCAGCTTTCAGCAGTTGATTCCGTAATTCACAAGTTGTTTTAGCGATTATCATATTATAAAAACTCAAAAGTCCGACCCACGCGGGATTCGAACTCATAAAATCAACTATAGCAGTATTCGAGGGTACCACTATTAATAGTCCACCGGGGCGACCGGGTGAATGGGAGTGAAAACGTGTTTTCACTAAATCATCTCCTAAAAATGTAAATGATGAATTATTACCTGGTATAGTACCTTAGCTGGTATAACTCAAGACATCGTTATTAGTTACATTTCAATAGTCAACATAACCCCACCCCCCCCCTGATTGGTCAATGGTCAAATGAATAAGGCAAGCAACAAATGAGTACGCTCCCCCCCCCCCCTGATGTAATACATTTTATACATACATATCTACAACTGAGTGCGGGTATATAAATGAACGGTACATACCAGGGTTATAATTAGTGAATGGAATGTTGCGTAGTTGCACCATTTTCCTGATAAATCGGCGCAGCGCACCACAAACACGAGTATATGTACGGCGCCGTTTTCGGCCCCCGCAGCTTCTTTGGCCGCAGGCCCCAAAAAACGTACACGGGTCTATATCGCCTAAGGTGAACATTGTTTTGGGTCCTTTTTGTGATCGTTTCGACAACTCCATGCATAATTTCTTTGTGGCTTTCCTTTTTGAGGGAGCTAAGTTCAAATGTTTGACGGTTTCCTCTGTCCGAGGCTGAAACAAGGCTTCAAAAGCTCGCGGATTCAGAGGAATAGGTGGTTACATTGATTCGTATGGTAATCAATCTATCTCGTATCTATCTGCGATCCAATGAGAAAAACACGCTTTGACTAAGAAACCCTCTGATACCAATGCCTGTACCTATTTCTTTGGTTTTTTGCAAAACGAGCGAATGGGACGAACATTTTGAGTAAGTTTAGGCACATATGTCCAAACACTTCGCCCCCGGAGGCCCTCCGGGGGGCCTCCGGGGGCCCTCCGCCCCCCCCCGCGGGAGGCACACCTCGCCTCTGGCTCGTGGTGCGGTACGCGGGCCATAACCTTCAGCCCGTGGTTCGCTGCGTGTACCACGCGTTGGAGCACTAATTAATAACCCCTCGTTACAATTACATACCCCGGTGCAAATTACCTCTGGGGGGGATCTACTACTCGAGTAATTTGAGTACCGCCGGCAGCATGTCCGTAGTTAATACTGCGATCGGTCGCAGTACTCTGCACTGCGGATACTGCCGGTACTCATATTACGCAGAGTATTTCAGGGTTCGACACTTCGGATTCTACCCATGATCATACTCCCAGCACTCCCAGCAGTGTTCCGTGTTTTCGAGTGTACATATGTTTATTACCTTGGATCGGTTCGGGTCTATATAGACACATACATATACCATGGTTACTGCAACTGATAGACTTACCGATCGTTCGGTTATTCTTCCTTTGATCATTGATAACACTCATGGCTTTGTTTGTTGTCATTTCGGCGAGGTAAACAATAACTATACCAGGGTACGTATTATTATGTGGATAACGACAGTAGATTGGTAAATGGTCGTAAATTGGCGTTGTCATTGTTTCGGACCTAGGCTAGCCCGTCTATGCAAAGGGTTGCATTTCCTTCTATTTTACGTCGGGACACTGAGTGTGTGTATTCCCTGACGAACCACAGCTTTGGAACGGTTTAATACAATACATTATTATAAGCACGTCAGCTGTCATTTCAACTACAGTAGTTGATACTCAACTTTGCAACCTGCGTAGAGCAAGCTGCGCAGAACGTTTGTTAAATATATATCATTTGTAGTATTCGTGTTTGATTCGGGACGTGCTAGATACCCTAGTAGTTGCTACTCAGTTATACAAAATCATGCGTTCGCGCGTGTTTTGTGTTCATTCCTCGTTAAGGATATAGTTCAATGACCCTCCTGAACCCTACCCGGGCCAGCAGGACAATCTGACAAGGGTACCCCATGATCATTCTGCGCACTGTGGAATTGAGGAACGTGATGCTCCCCAACAATTGCTGCTGATTGGTTACGAATTATTTTCAGAGCGCGAACACGTCCCAAGCGTTCCCACCCTGTCCGTATTGGTTTCGAAGAGGAAGCGTGTGTCTCAGAACATATAACTTTGTGCAGGTCGACCGAATGGGCCGACCGAGCGGGCACAAATGACGAAGTGAGTTGCAGTGATTGGTGCTGGGGGTGTTGCGTTACTTACCGGGAGGCCCACGGTGTCGCAGCGTCCCTCGTGTCTATTACACCTTCACCTCAGGTCAGGTCAAAATCACGTCAAATAAATGTTGCCGCCTCAGCTCTCTCGCAGCCCTAAAGACCGGCAACTAAACAATAACCTTATCGACTTTAACCTTCACTCTAACCTGTAACAAAATGGCGGAAACCTACGAAGGGATGGGTCCTGTGTGTCCCGTAGTCGAGACATAAATCTCGCCTACCACGTAGGTACACATGCAGTTATCGAATGTATGGTGTGGTGGGAGTATAGGGGGTGCCTGACCATAGCGTGAAGGACCCACCGAACATTTTCAACGGGCCCCTGGTGTCGTGAACCGCCATCTGGAGCAAGTTCTTGGTTGCCTGCAGGTCTTAGTTTCGTTGGTGGCCCTTACGAAACCGCTGGCGAATGCCCCTGGTAGAATACCAGGAATACAATAAGTACTCGACCATGTTGCGACGAACACAACCGAATTGTGAAGGCAGGAAGATTCTAGGGACGAAGAAGATTCGATCGCCGCTGTCTACAGAGAAGTCACAGCGGACGTGTTTCGTAGTTTATTATTAATACAGCCCTCCTATTTCGTGCGCCAAGGTCATTCTGCGACAGCCAGGCTGATAACCGTAAAAGGCAATCGTTCGGTCGAAACTTCGGTTCGATCCGTATTTTGTTCGGCCAAATGATCATAAAACAGCAGCAGCAGTACAGCAGCAGTGCGGACTGTAGTTCCACCACCACATTCACGTTGGCAGTCCTGCCACGAGCGCTCGCGTCTGCACTGCGACAAGAAAATACCCAAACGATTACAGCCAAACTTTCAATGGATGGAAAATACCAATATAATATGTATAATATATATATATATATGTACTATACCAGGTACCTGGTACTTGGTAAAATAACCCTATTGACTCTATATCCGGATATACATGTAAGACACGATACGTACTCGCACATATAGCATAACTGTGTGTTTACTATACTAACTACTACTGCTGTTGCACTGGTAAATATACTTATTTACGTGGACGCGCTAAACTCGTATAATACGGAATAATTAGCCTCGGCGACCCATCGAAGATTGCCTGGAAAGTTCGAAATTGCATACCAGGTAGTTACGATCGGACTTTGTTTTATCCTCCCGACTAATAGTGCCAGGGGCGTGATGTGTGGGTCGAACTAACAGCTGGCGTACTTGGAATAATAAGTTGATAAAAATCTGTGGGTTAGCCCATGAAATATAACCCACAACATGACCCATGACCCATGGAATGTCCCATGAAAGTTCCCATGAGGTTCCAATGAGATGTCCCACAAGATGTCGCACAAGACGTCCCACGGCATGTCCCATCGGGCCCGTGGGAAATTCTATGGCATACATACGGTACTTACGTTTAACCGACACCCATTTTCTCCTTTCCCGTGGGGTGTCTCATAGTTAATCGGAGGAAAGCAGAACACTACTGTAATAATGTTCCTGTGGGAATGTCGGCGATAATGCGGCGGTGACATACTCATATATATATATATATATTAATTAGCACCAATCATCGCACCGTACTGCGCATACATGCTGGTTCATATATTACAGGTAATCGACCTCAATACTATGCAATACAGGTCTATCGACGGGATTTGAATTAGCGACAGAAAAAAACGACCAGGTTAGCGAACCCCACCAGAGATACACGCTAAACGATCAGCAGCGCGAGAGATGAGCGCTGTGGTGCATATAGTCCGGCATAAACCTCTAGAACCGATCGTAAAGCAAGGGAATCGCATTGCAGTACTGCCGGAGTTATGCAGCTGGCCTTTGATGTACAGGCTATATAGAGTAGTCGAGCCTATATAAGGCGACACGAAGAAGGCGACCACTCGAGATAAGGCTGTCAAAATCGGCTGGCACGGCTGTAACTTTGAATACAACCGAAAATACGAAGAAGGCGACCACTCGAGGTAAGGCGGTCAAAATGGCTTGGCAAGGGGTCGCCCTGTATAGGCCCCGCTACTGTACGTAGATCAGTCGGGCTGCACTTATTGTCCCTCTATTTTTCTGTTTTTGTTTTCACAAAGTCACCCAAACTCTGCCTTCAAAATTATATATATATATATGCACACATTTCCATCTCATTTAGTATGTTCGCCCTTCCTTTCAATGCGTGAGACATGTGAGACCAGCCGCACTGTTGTTGACGACGACCGCCGCCCTTTGGGGCTGACTATGACCATAGCACACGACTGGTGGAGCGGACGCGTTCTACGATATAATATACGTAGGAGCACTTTTTGTCTTGTGAGGCAATATGAATTTGTGACTGATGATGAAAATGTACTTTTTTTTAACTCGATGATCGATCCCATATAGCCTGTGGGCTGTACGAGGCTGTAGCGAAACACAGAGTGCAATGTATCAGGCCTTGTTGGGTACCCGACAGCTCGCCACTTCAGAAGCCCCATCACAGTGGACGAGCTCCATACCGGTCGCCCCGGTGGGCTAGTGGTACCCTGCATTACTTCTTCTGGTGTTGCTTTATTGAGTCCGAATCCTACGTGGGTCAGACTTTTTATTTTATTTGCGAAACAAATAACAAAAACACGAAATCAACTGCCCAGAGCGGCTACGCCGGGGTAGGCTACATGAGAGAAAGAAAGGCCCGAAGTATTTATCGCGATACAAATCCAATGCACGAACCATTGTGGGGAAGAGGGAGAAGCGCCTAACTCTGTGTGACCCCCGCATCTGAGTCACGACAATGAAGGAGAGAGAAAGGAAGGGCGAAGATGATAAATCGGATGGAAACAAAATAAAACTTAATCAGCAGTCACAACTATTGCCGCACGAGGGAAAAAGTGCCCCTCCGATGATATTGTAGAACACGTCCGCCCCGACAGTCGTGTGCTATCGTCGTAGCCGTAGTCAGCCCTTAAGGACGGCGGTGGTCGTCAACACGCGGCTGGTCTCTCATCCCTCACACATTCACTATATTTATTTTACGAGCGAGACGTTATGTGTCTACAGCAGTTGTACTGCAGCAGTGCTGTCGATGCGGACGAAACGAGCTGTTTTTTGCGGTACGTTTCCTGGCAGCGAGCAGCCACTTCAAACGCCCCGTGCATCTCAAGAGCCTGGTGGGCTTCTGGTCTCATCCAGCGTGTTCTCTTGTGATGGCAAGGCCCCGTTGCTTTCGTTTGACTACAATAATAATAATACCTTGCATCGAGGAAGATTACGGTCATGCATTGTTAGTTCTCTATGGTACGCTACTTCTGTCGCTCGGCGCCACTTTGTATTATTCGTTTTGGAACAAGCCATCACGAAGTTCTGAGTACCACAATTTTATGTATTGTTACGGCGGACCATAGTAAATAGGACCTATGATAAACACAAAAACCTACATATTTACGTATTTTGACTAACACTATTTGGTCCTATTTACTATGGTCCTCTGTAACAGCTGCTTTGGAGAGCTATGTCGACGTGTTGCCGTACAGTAGCTCCTTGGGGTCGAATTTACAGATACTGCTGCATTGTACAACAATATCGAAACACATTATTTATTACCAGGTAGGTTTAAGGGGTCGCTCACCTGTAGCGACGGGAGAAAAGGCAATCACAGCGCCTTTTCCTCGTGGCGCAGACGTCACAGGTTTTAGGCGGGTCTTCCTGTGGCCGCTGCTTCCTCTGCTGCTTCTCTTGCTCCTGCTCCTCCTCCTGCTGCTCCTGCTCCTGCTGCTTTTCTTGCCTCCACTCCTGCTCCTGCTCCTGTTGCTGCTGCTGCTGCTCCTGCTGCTGCTGCTCCTGTTCTCGCTGGCTCTCTTGCGTATGCTGCTCCTCTTCCTGCAGCTGGTTATGCTGTTGTTGCGGTTGCCCCGGAGATATGAATTTGCTGCTGTATGTCTCCAGCACTGAAGGAAAACAAAAAATAGTGTCACCGGACGTGTTTTCAGCCATCACGGTACTGCTGTGTAGCAGGCCTGACGTCGAGGCAGAATCCAGTCAAGGCAGGCGTTGGATGTGTCCTACTCCATGGACGAGGCGAACAGCTGTAGTCTACGAGGTGTCTCCAGGCTTTGCGTGAATGTCTCCTGTGGGCTGCTTGTTAATATTTGAAGAGAGTGAGAAAAAGTGATGCATACCCCGACCCAGGTTGTCTCTGTGGTCCAAACCTGTACATACTACTGTTAAAAACGAAAGGCAGTGAATGTCGGAACAACATTGAAGACATTCTATGTATAAATATGGCATATTCAACGGAGTAAAAAGAAAAGAAAAATATTTTTACTGACCAGTTGTTTTACTGTGCAAGCCTCTAAACTGTCGTTGTTCACTACTACTGGCGTTAATGATATAATAAGTAGACCCATGCATAGTAGGTTTTGGGTCGTCTTCTCCATCTCTTCATGAAAATGAGTCTCATCTTCATAGACACACGTGGAATTAGAACGAAAGAATACCGAGGGTTTTCTTTCAAATGGGCCGACACGTCTATACCCACCGTTAATACTATTGTTTGTGAGTGTTAGGACGATATCGACGGAGGGATACCACTGGCAGCGCAACAACAATGCTGACAAGATTGACAAGGCAGTAGTGGTACTACTGCTGTGCGAGGCAAGGACTCTGAGCCCTTATAGTAGTGGGTACTCGTACCCCGACTCAGAAGCAGCCTGTCACAGAAGGAACAAGATGCGCTCACATCCCGACTCCAGATTTTAGACAGTCTTGATTTTACTCCGTCCGGGACAATACTACAAGCGAAATCGCTCCAAACACGACGGTCGTTCGTCACAACAACACGCCGTGCGTCCGAGCTGAAAATTAGTTGTGGTGGGTGCCAGCGTTCCGACGCCTTCGACCACACCCGCTGCGCAGCGCGTGGCGGCAGACCGGCGTGTTATGGCGTCCGCGCTCTCAACACTAGCCACGGGGTACCTACACAGTATTGTAGAGTTACGGAGGCGTTTCGCGGACCCGACGCAAGAAAGAGCGGTGGTATGGGTCGATCAAGGAAATACATTATTTTCTGCTCTAGATTTTCGTGACGAGCTGTTTTGACTCGTAGTGAATGGTATTATCTTAGTTATATAGGGTGTGCGTGAAGTGGGGTATCTACAGAATAACGGTACTACTACTGTTGGTGTCTTGAGGTGTTAGGATCGTGCCACTACCCGCGAGCTGACATGGTTGACACGTTGGTTGGCATGGTTGAACCCTCGCGGACAGATGTACATATAATGCCACATTTCGAGACAAAATGGGCATACATTTATATTTGCAGCGCTTTAGTAGGGTTGCACCCCGGCCTCAAAATTTGGAACCGGTAACCGGACCGAATTGTGGGGGGTTCAGACGGAACCGGAACCGGGTACCCGCCCTGGTACCCGGGTACCCGGGTACCCGGGTTACCATGCACTATTTATCTCCTCTTTTAGCGTTTCAGCGGGCCTGAACGGTCCGCAGGCGGCGTGGTAAGGCGGACGTTGGGAGGAATGACTTAATTTCGTCTAATCTCTCAATGAATCATAATCATGCCAAAGAAAGAAGATGAAATGCAGAAGGCTGCCTCTTGCAGTGTGTGCTGAGAGAGAGGTGTGTGTGTTAAATGTTAAAATACACCACGCACACAGAGACCAGCCAGGCTGCTGGATTTATATCCCCCCTGTATATCCCCTTCTTTTGTCCCCTATTTCACAGCAGAAAGGGAGTAGGCGGCCTAAGGGAGAATAATTATTCCCCCCCTTATAGCACTCTGTTGCGAATGGTCCACGCCACACACGTCATCCATGTCCTGGCTCATGGCTTATACGTGTGTGTGTCCTGGTAGCTGGTAGGGGCATCGTCTGTGTGTCGCGTGTTGTGCGAAGGCTGTGGGAGAGAAGGGAGAAAAGTAAAAAGGAGAGTCTAGGGGCACAAGCAGTGTATGTATGTATAAAACAACGCATATCTCAGTTTTGGGGGCTCCGTATAGCACAATCAACGGGTACCCGGGTACTATCCGGGTACTCGGGGTTCAAATAAATACCCGGGGTAAATTTATTTGTTCCGGTCCGATTCCGGTTCCAACGGTTCCGGGTACCCGCCACAGGGTACCCGGTTCTCAGTCAGACGGGGTGCAACCCTACGCTTTAGTCTGCATGGGTTTAGACCACCAACGTTGGCAGGCGACTGCTTCACAATATACCAGGTAGTAGTGGTCGTATTAATTCACGCCCTGCATCTTCTGATCACGCCTGGACAGAGCGGGGTCAGCCGAATAATATACATACCAGGATTCGGTTTTACTTGGTTTCGTTTGCTGGGCGTGCTGTTCATTGTAGAGATATATGCGTTGTCTACTACTGCTGTAGTCACAGTCAGTTGCCGTCTACTTTATTAGTTACCTGTACGTATGAGTATACGATAGCAGGCATCACACATCTCATCGTAGAGCCAGACAGACCGAAGAGACTGGGCTGAACGTATTGTTCAGTAAATTCATGCTTTCAGATGTCTCCATCATGCCATCTCCTATGATAGCAAACCTTTCGCCCGCCCGGCAGTCCGCCAGTGACACACCACCAGCACGTCAGCACCCCCGTTCGACCGGTGGGCGGAGCTTTTTGTGAGTGGAAGTTATACCCCCCCTCCCGATCCGCCTTGTTGTGCGTCTGCGATGAAGATCAACCCAACTTGTGGGATGATCGCGTTTCGTTGACAGAGTACCAGATGTATCGTATCCCTCCTCTTTTGACGAAACCATTCATACCTGGTAAACTGTAACGTACATAATAAGCTCAGGTCATTGATATATTAAATCCACCCACCCCTGTATGCCCTCTTGGAATGCGTCTATTCATTTTTCGTAGCCAGTACTTTTGGCGCTGTATCGCCTACTACGGGAGTCTAGCTACCTGCCCCGCGGTGTATTCCCTTCCTGCCTCGTGCTGTAGTAGTTGGTGACCGTATATGCTTGACGTATAGGGGTAAATATGGGGAGATGGGGTACAACTACAGTAATTGTTCTTGAATTGAGGTGCTATATACTGCTGCTGCTTGCTGTACTTGTAGTAGTGTGGATCGGTAAATTTTGCTAGAGGAGGGACACGATAAAATGCAATATATTATACTCATGAAATTTACCTCCGCCCTTTTCTACTACTACTGCTGCTGTATCGTCGTCATCACTACCATGTTAACAACCACCGAACAGAGCGAAGAGAGGGCCTGGTAACTCAGTTCGCCACACCACTTACTTGCTTTGGGTGAAGCCCATATTGTTATTATGTGGGGCAGGGCTCATCCTACGCTAACTTGAGTAGTACTAAAAAACATGCGTGTCTTGTGGTTTGGGGTTTAAGCATATTTCTCCCCTCGTTTGGGGATGGTTTGTTACTGGTTTGTTACTGTCAACAAGTTTCAGTAGTTGTGGCGTGTTTCCTCCGGGGATGGACCGCCTGCTTCCCCTCTTTATCATAGTCGGACCAACATTTCCGAACCACCAATTTCTTGATTGAGTACTTCGTCGTTGTGGCATACAGTAGTACTTCATACTGCTGCTTGCTGCTGTAATCCATCACAAAACGAGTCGCCGGGCCATACCCAAGAAACATTTCCCATAGGCCAATTCCACAGTAGTACGAGTAGTACTCTTGGGATGTAGATATCTGCAGTAGACTACTCGTACGTATATACCAGGCGTGTTTGTTCGTTTGTTTTGTTTTGTTTGTTTGTATTTTTGGTTTGTTCTCCAGCCCACTCATTATCTTCGCCCTCGCCCTTACATCCTCTCTCCTTCTTTAGCCGGGACTCAGATCCTAACATGGTCACTAAGTAGGCTCTTTTCTCCTACAGGACCTCCCCCCTACGGTACGTGCATTGCATTTTTATCGCGAGAAAATTTCGGCACGTTCTTCCCTCCTAGTGTTATGTGTGTATTTGAAAATATGGCTTAACGAAGTCTTATATTTTCTAATCACTACAGTACTTCGTATGTGCTCATGCTATTCATACATCAGGGAATTCAAATGTGGTACCAGGTATGTATGTGTTTTGTCGTAGTCTGTCTCTGAAGAGGGTGTCCACGTTGTCTCTGCTGTTCTGCGGCAGTATCCCAATTTGGATGAGCTACTACGTGGATATAGGCAGCAAGAAGAGGTAGCTGGTGCAATCACATATCGTGTTCTAATCTACTGTAATGTCGTGCACGTGTTGTGGTGTGTCGCTCTCCGCCCGTGCAAACGGCTGCTGCTTGCTACCATAGACCAGCATGGCAGGGTGCACGGTTTTCCCGCTTCGCATACCCCTACTATCGACAGTTGTCCTATGCCGTGTGCCTCAGGTGAGAACGAGATAGCAGGTATTAATAGCACCCATTATTTCTAGTTTATTTTGGCGTTGTATCGTAGTCTTGTCAATATGTGTCAAACGGGGAGTATATATGATACGTATGGTGTCTGTCTTGTTTTCCTTATTGAAGGGGATAGGAGACATCCTTGCCCCAGCTAGTTGGAGAGTGGAGTTTTATAGCGACCTAACCTATCTATGGATACTTTGCCGAAACATGGGACATATTGTGTCCCCTAAAAATGATGCCCCTTTGCGAACCTAGGTTCACTACAAACAAGTGAGATGTCCCATCAGCCAAGAAATTGGACCTCTTCCTTGAATAAAGTATACCGAAGCATTCAGGGCAGGTCCCTGCGCCCAGGTGCCAGCTTCGGGGTAGCCAATACTATTTACTTGTTAATATTTATTCTCGTTTGGTGATTCAAGGTGATTTGACATATTTTGGCTGTACTCAAAGGGTTCGACAGAACGGGAGCACGGGGAAACGGAGTAGGGTCTCGATGGGCGACGGTCAAGTTTGCAAGCTGACCCTTACCACCATGATAAGGTGGGCCACAATCCCCAACCCAGTTTACGTTTGGGAATGACACTGCTCAAGGCCCATTGCCCTACACGTTGTTGCGATGTACCTCGCCAACCGCGGACATTCTTGTTGTTGTAGACAATATGTCCCAGCTGGTTTAGGGATTACGTCAGCAATCATTTTGACATCAGTTACCCTGAAACCTCGCAGACAGTTTCCGTGCCCTTTAACCCGAGGGGGGTGCAGGTTCGTTTTTCTAATAGGTTTGAAGTGTACTGCTGCAGCATGCTGCATGTTATTTTCTCTGGAAAATAATATTGGGCTTTCTGGAACTACAAGATATCTACGTAGCCGAAAACAAACTACGTGTACCCTACAGTACCCTTCAACACATCGGCACACTAGCGCGGAAGGTGTGTGCCGAGCGTCAACGTTTACTTCGAAATAAAAACGCGTGATGAGCGTATGAGCTCATTTTGCGCGTGCAAAACAAACAGTACCGTAGTTTTCGAATACACATGGGTTTGGGTATAAACATAGACTACAAAAGCGTTGAATGCTCGTGGGGCTTCAGGGGAGAGGGAACTCGACGAAAACAAGTGACGGTTACATAAGTAGTACTAACGACCACTGCGCGATTGGTTGATGATACCATATGAAACAATAATGGTTGGTGTCCTACATAGCTACAATGGTTGATGCGATCCAAGGAGTCGTACGGCACGGGCGCCAGCAACAAGGTCGCTGCTGTAGTATACCCGCACTTTCTGGGCGCTCACGCTGCTCGTAAAATGTTTCCAACACCAAAAAGTGTTATTTAATACCTGGTAGTTAATAGGGGGGGTGCTACGATAGAGGTACAGTAGCACATTTCGGCCGATGGATTTTCTGCATGGCGGGGCTCCTTACCTTAACCCAAACTCGTTGAAATGCCATTCGGTTTTGGAATATTTTCGTTTTGGTACCTAGGCCATGGAATTTGTTAATGGGGTTGCACTTCTATTTTTGTCAAAACCAGTTTTTGGGCGAGGTGCTGATCTCCTCAAGTTAGGGGCCCCAGCAAGAACGTGGTGCCCCTTTAGCGAATAGCATGCGTCTTTAGGTGGTGGTTCAGTCGCTATCTTCAACGCCCACGGGGGATATCCCTGATCCTAGACGTAAGTAAGCAGTCGCTTGTTCCAGCATTTGGGCAGATTCTGTTCGGTAAACATGCGTTGCAGCCAGTACTACTTGGAACGGGTTCGTTCATATAATATTAAGTTTTTAAAACTAATATTCCTGATGAGAAACCTGAGCATTACTCATATTATTGTAGACTATTTTGAAGGCCTGTACAACAGCAGTAGTTGTGCGCTGAGAGGCAGGTTTCACCACCAACACCAGCCCTACTGGAGACCTTTCGCAAACACAATGGGCTATGCCGCCCTCTTTCGTTGCCCGATACGGTCATTATGCATTATGCTCCCAAGTATATCGCATCCTCGGAGTTGCTATAACGTGCGGCATTCGGGGCAGGTTCAACATGGGGGCGAGTGTTTTTTGCACCAGCCTGTATACGAAAACTACGTGTGTGTCTATGATTGATTTTGTTCCAATCGCTCTTTATGTCCCGGGTTGTTCTCGGACCATGTGTAGGTTACGGGGAGGAGGTTGGGTCAGATTGGGGTTACAGCTATTCCTGTTTGCGAGTGGTTAACTTTGAGTTGAATATATATATTTGTATGGAGGCAAACCTGGCCGGGAAGGGGGAGGCTGTTCATGTCGTAGCCGCCGGCAAAAACCCTAATATCGTCTTAGCGGGGTGCGCAGGGAGACACCCTACGAGTATGGTTCGCGAAGAAGCCATGAACCCAAGGGCAGAGAGTAGAATTTCCCATTTTGCAATGATAATCGATTTTGTTTCGATCTGAGAAGATTTTTACTGTAATTGCTTCGTACCGGTAAACAAAGCAAAAGTGCATGGTTCTGGCAAAACACCCCCCCCCCCCCCGGAGATGTCCTTTTCTACAGCCGTGCGATGTTGAATTGATCTGTAAATCCGCTTCCCTCTTGTGTGTCGTCGTTTATACTACGTGCATGACTGCGTGCCCTGTGCCTGACTGGCTTCGGCCAATCAAGCTAATGGCATGTGGACTTGGAGATCCATACGTATCTACAGTAGTTGATGTGCACTCACTACGCGCGGATACGAATATGCTACAGTAGTAGTGTCTTCGCTTGGACATTCGTGTGAAAAAATGTTGTATGTGCCGATACTACAAGTTCAGTATGTGGTTCCTCTTCGCTGTTCGGCATATTACATGTTCCAGTATAGCCTTGATCGGGACGTTGTCAGTTTTGCATGGGCATCTACTGTACTACTGCTGTAGTTTGTTACTGCTATATCATATTATGCATCAGAGAATGTTGTCATAGGACAGACTGTCGACCAGCGCACCAGTCCGTAGAGTATCTACACACGCACATGCGTGATATGTCCGTCTTCCCGAGATGCTTACGTGACGGCCACGCCCAGTTTGATCACTTATATTATATATTTCTCCTTTTCTTCGTGTTTTCTTGATGTCTCAGATCAACCTCTTGGCCATAAAAACCCCGTAAACGCCTTTTTCTATGTATATTCATGTGTTATCGTTTTACTGTAGTAACAAGTAAGTGACCTCAACAGACGGTTCGGTGCCACCTCTGCCATCTCTCTTCACATATATCATCGTTGTTTCACAGGGATCTACGGAAGGAGTAGACCAACTCGTGTTGCTGGGTTTGCCGCAACCTGCGTCGAACTGACCGCGGTCGCCGTGCTGACGGGTACGTAGTATCTCAACCTCTACGTAGCGCTCCGTGATTTCGTATGCTTTTCTTCCATAAAGGCCTCGGAAAGCCTGCGGGTTGTTTGTTATAGTTTATCCTTTCCGCCCTCTTGTGTACTGTCGATCACACACTGCCTACATTGTCACCACCATGAAGTAAGTTAGCGTCTTACCCCACTCTTCTTACCCCGACTGTGCAAAACAGAGTGTTGAAGCATCGTCTATACCTACTGTTGTAATGGCGTTCACACCGCCGAGACTTATGGTGCCATCATGACGTACACGCCATAATAGATGGCATGCCACTGACGAATTGTGCTACGGTACCGTAGGTAGTGGCAGCACGTACGGTAATGCTTCTGAGGTGCCCCACTTGAATGGGTCTATAGTTCACCATGTCCTATGAATATCTGGCTGGGTTCAGGAAAACATGCGGCAAACACTTACTTTTCAGCTCCCGGCGCGCCGTACCAACAACGGAGCGTGTGTTTGCTTCTCTTGCTCCCCCGACATGGGTTCATGCACGCTTAAAACCCCATTGGTTGTTAGCCAATGGCCATGGGCGCGCCACTCACCAGATATGCCCCAAAAACTGATTTTCGAGCATACCGAAATGTGCACTCCGATGAACAATCCTGAAGCCTGATGCGAAGGACCATAGTAAATAGGACCGATATTTGTTAGTAACCATAGGTAAATATGTAGGTTTTTGTCTGTACCGTAGGTCCTATTTACTACATTAGCCCACCCCGTAATAGGTATACAGTAGTGGGGTCTATATAAGGCGACCCCGTGCCAAGACATTTTGACCGCCTTATCTCTAGTGGTCGCCGTATTCGTATAGCCAGTTGTATTCAAAGTCACAGCCGTGTCAGCCGATTTTAACCGCCTTATCTCGAGTGGTTGCCTTATTCAGGTCGCCTTACATAGGGGGGAAACAATATGTTTGTGTATACCGTAGGTCCTATTTACTAGTATTTACTATGGTCCCCCGTAATAGGTATACAGTAGTGGAGTCTATATAAGGCGACCCCGTGCCAAGACATTTTGACCGCCTTATCTCATGTGGTCGCCTTATTCGTATAGTCAGTTGTATTCAAAGTTACAGCCGTGCCAACCGATTTTGACCGCCTTATCTCGAGTGGTCGCCTTATTCATGTCGCCTTACATAGGCCCCACTGCTGTACCACGAACCTTATGGTTTAGCGTTAATGGCATTCCGACGACATGTTGGTCCAGACGCCCAGCCAGACATAAGTACTTGGGCTAGAAAGCGCCACGATGTACCTCTGTCATAGCAGGCCTCTGAAGCAGGGGACATGCAGGTGGGGCAATAGTTACCATGTCCGTCATGAACTGCAGTCACACTAGGGAAGATTGAGGCGGTAGGCAGCGTTTCATTGAACGTAACTTTGTGTCGACGATGGCGAGTGCACCGTCGAATTGGAGAGGATTGTTTCACAATGGTAATTCCGCTATGAATAGGTATTGCGTCTTCTTCCTGGCGACCATCTTGTGCGCGCACGGCAGGGAGCGGTACGTACTACCCATTACATTCACCGATAATCGCGTGCTCACACCGCGATTAAAACGGTAAGTGGTCGTAAACAATTACCACCGCAGTCTGGACAGGAGAAAGCTTGATACTGCAGGGCTGGAACCGTGTCAAGGCTGACATGTCGTCTTACGATTCAATCACGGTATTACCGGCGTTGATCAATGTTTCTGACATATTCGAACACAATAGTTTAACACATCGAAACTGGGCGTTCAACTCTAAGAATTGTAGGTTTGAAATGTCAAAAACAAGCACCTTCGTGTTCCGCCCATGTGCCGCCAAACGCTCAATACGCTTTTTGCTGCACCTATACACGCGCTTATTTTGCGCCCGATTCGAAAGCTACTGCTGTCCATCCCGCTGATGATAAGCCTGGATAACCATCAGCGTCGACTGGGCACTTTAATATTATGATTTGGGGAAGCCCATACATCAAACATACCTGGAGCTCAGGACCCCGTACCACCCTACATCTACTCAGTGCTCGTGGGTTTGTGCATTCCTGCACCGGGCTTCATAGGACCCCTCCAGTAAGTGGGATGTGGCGCTTACACCAACCCCAGCGAGAAGGAGGCTATCTGTAGGAAGATCCGTTCTAACATACTACAGTAGTACAAGAAGTACGCCCCCGACCTACAGACAGTCACCAATGGCCTCACAGGGCTCTTCGCGGAAGAGGCTCGAACACATCAGTGCCTCCGCCGTGTCCTCCAAATCTTCATCGGCCAGATGGATACCACCCCATTGGCATTCTTCTCCCAATAAACCGACGTCACCCTCGGTTACAGTGTCGAAAAACGTCGAATCATCCACTCTGTCTACAACCCCAGCAACGCCTTGAACGCCATCGTTGTACATTGTGTTTGCGCCGGCGATTCTATGACCGGGGTCCTCGCTTGCCTCCGTGTGTTCGCCACCGGTAAAGGGAAAGCCCTCGTTCAACGGTGCGTTTTCACTGCGAGGGGTTGGTGCTACGTTGGCGCCCACCCCTGCATTCGGGGGGCACCCTTGAGTCATCCCCGGCAGACGCAGTGCTTGCATCCCTATTCCTTCCGGAGGCGCTGCCGCAGGCGACCTGGTCGTTATCAGGAGGCGTTGAAAGTGTGACATCTGCTTCTTCTACCCCACACGACACCCATCTCCCAGCACCAACAACGGCCGTATGTTGTGGCGTGGGTTTTGCGAGCACCGGGAAAGGGAGCGGCGCGGCTACTGCCCCAACAGCAGTCGCCGTCGACGCCACCGCGAAATGCTGGGTTCCGTCGTCTAGGTGGTCCGACGACGGCCTGTGAGTTTCTTCGGCAGACAGCGACTCCAAACCGCCAGACGAAGGGGGGCGCGGGGCACAGGCGTTGGCATCGTCGTCTGCGTTGGCATCGTCGTCTTTATTGGAAGAGAAGCCGCTGGGTCCAAAGCCGACACGGTCGAGTTCGAACTGCAAAGACCTTAGCGATGGGCAACACGAGCAGCGCAGAGGAGGTGTATATCCCTTGGGTGTTCGGTGGATGGGACATATGGATGTGAAATACATATCGAATACTAAATCGAGGGCGCTGCGGTAAGTAACGTGGCCAGGGTGTCGTGGCGTAACAACGCTTCACACTGATCGAACTTGCATTTTCCACGGAGTGAAAGGCTGGATAGTGGGGCGGCGAAGGATGGCGTGCTTCAGTAATATTATCGAGGTGAACGATCGGGTCGGTCCCACTTCAACACGAAAACCGATGTCCATCTTCCGGATGTGTTTCGAACGAATCTCTGCTGAGAAAAAACCCAGCAACGTCGTGATCCGTACCAGATTACCAGCGATTGACGATACACGAGCGAAATATAACGGTGTGGGTGTTAGGAGCCTCTAAGCAAGGTGGTATACACACCCGTAACCTTGTGTGACACCGTTATAAACCTCTGCCAAAACTGTCGATGGCCGTTTGCAGAGGGAAGGATCTCCGTTTTTTCTGTTTGCATCGATGATACAAAAACGCATTCCCAGCAAGCCTACGATGTCACTTGAGTATTAGTTTTTGTTTTATTCTCAAAACGATGGCCGCGACTCGACATTGTGCTAACGAGCGTCCTGCGATTGTCACCCTACCTGCAGAAACATCCTGGGCAGATGGAGCGAACCCCGCACCACTCTTCTAGCGGTGGGGCCGGCGTGCAATGGCTTGGCAAGACCGAGTTGTAGACGACTCTCAACGGGCGGTACAACTTTCTGCATAGGCTTGAGGCTGCTGTCGCGATCACGGCGTGTACCAGGTGGGGCCTGCGCGTCCATCAGCCGGACATAGTCGGACGGGATCAGGCGTCGAAACGTTGCCCGTGTAAATATTGTACCTCTCTTTGTCATGAGCACCATTCATTGTACTATGTATCTCCCTCGTAATACACCGTCGCAAATAACCGACAGGCTTGCCACAGTCCAAGGTAAGTAGCTCGCGGGATTCCGTTGGCGCATCCCGCCATGCTTGTGCACGCCAACTGGTGGTAGTGGCGGTGGTAAACCTCCAGCATCACACAAGCGAGTGGGCCTAAAGCGCGCGGCGTGCGTGTACCATGTATTGGTCGGACCGACGGCGCCCCTCGGCCGGGGAACCACCCGGTACACCCAAATATCTGCAATCTTATGTGTCTGATACATATATCTGTGGAATCTTTATTTCACGGGGGTTTGCCTCGGGTGGAGTAGCAGGAGTGTCTCGTCGTCACACGTTTGCTAGGTGGTATATTGGCGCTTCGTCTTGTGAGCCCGACAAAACAAGTGCAATGTACCCCAACAATTATCCCTATACTATTCAGATGACTAACGTACAATGTGCCCCAATAGATTATACCGGATGGCTACTGTACCTGGAAGCTCGCGCTCTTGTTCAGGTACATAATCGATACTGAACAGCACGCAAACATTTTCGAAGGCGAAGACGCGTGCGATGATACAAGTATGTATGCAGCACCTTTTAGAACTTTCTTTTCAACTTGCTTTTACTGACTATTAGTATACCCCTCAACTGAGCATCTGCCCAGTATCGTGATTTGGTTTCCGTGCTGTTCGTCCTTGAAGTAGGTAAGATATGGGGTCGTTCCTCGGGCCGCGCGTGCACTAATCCTCAAAGCCAGGATCTGAATAGGGTAGATACCTCCTCAATCAGAGAGCGCAGGACACACGAAGGACAACCCCTGCCGTAGAATGCGCCCGAACAAGGAACTGTGCACAAACGGCTCAAGAACGACTCTACACGCGCCGATGGAAGCTTCAAGTCTGGTGCTGATATGGGCGTGCCTCACGCATGCAGTCAGTTCGGTAACACGTATGACACGCAACTTGCACACCAAAGGGAACAGAAGCGCCACCCCGCGAATGGAAGCAGACCAGTGCTACGCTTGACGAGTAACAACATTGTATTATGTTAAGTTTGTGACACTCCTCACTTCAAAGAACGTTAGACAACACATCACCCATGATCCCCGCTTTGAGACACGTTGTACGGTTAACCCCGATGCCCGACATAACATGGCGTTCTTTCGACATACCAGGTATAGCGCATAATAACAACAAAAAACCTATGTACGAGATTTCAACGATATTAGGCACCTCCTAGGTTACGAAGCCTCGTCGATCACAATATGTACGTGACAATAAAGTACTACCCCTAACTACTGTAAGGTAGAACAGCAACCGTTAACACACTGCAAACCTGTAACGGCATATCCCTGGGAAGCGCACGATGACTCTGGTGAAACATTTGATGGACGTGAAGACGCCGTTCATATCGCCGACGATCAAGTTCATGTAAGCCATGTTGCTGGGCGACACCAAAAGAGCGACAGGGCGGACAGGACGAACATGCAGGTTTCACAGCGGAGGTATCACCAAGAACGCGTGCAACCATAGAGGTAGCACTCTTTAACCGCTTTTTGCTTTGAAAGACAGGCCTCCATACCCCTAACTTTGGTTGGAATTTTATTGATTGTGTTGCAATATTTTCGTTGTGTACTTAAGACATGGGGTCGTTCATTGGGTCGCGCTTCAGCTTCTCGCGTGACAAATCAAGTTTCGGGTGGGGTATATAGCTCCTCGTGTGACCTGTGACAGGGGCTGCTGCTCCGCACGGATTTTTCGTATCTTCCATCACAGTCGAACCAGACGAAGGCGGTTGAGGGCTGTGTCGGTCTCGAGGCCAGTAGCTACCATATTTCCGACGTGGCGGTGTTCGTACAGATACCGGCATGCTTCGTGTAACGCTCGACTCTCACCTGTGAAAGAGCAAGCCGCCCACTCCCGAGCAAGCGACCGACCTGTGTGGGACGGAGTGAAGAGGCAGGCTACGATGAGAGGCGTGCAACGATCGGCAAAGGCACTGGTGCACTCAAAAGGCGATAACGCAAAACTGACAAAAGGGCCAAAGTCAGGAAAGTTCCACCCCCTGCCGCGGCATAACCCAATGATATGGCCCGTGACACAAAGGAAAATCCAGTATTCTGCCAGACGCAAGTCGTACAGTGTTCGTGTTTTCTTGTAATTTAAAAGACTCCATCTCTGCTCGTGAAGGGCGTGATTCGATGACACTCACCGATTTGGACAAAAATCAATTAAATCCTTTGAGTGCCGTGCGCTAAACAAATACTGCAAATAACCGGGGTTCTCGGCCGTGGTTAGGGTAGTTCTCGGTACATAATTTGTTTTCATTCCGTTGGACGTATTTCGCGGTGGACGCACAGCAGTATCCGATCTCCAAACGCCGAACGAGGCGGGATTGCAACAAGGCAAAGGGCCGAGAAGGGCCTCTGATCTGATTAGGAAATGGCATCCTCCATCGTCGGTCGAAGAGCGTTTGGAAGATATATGTACTCTAGACAACGTGCGCCGGACGCCCCCACCCTAGCTGCTTTTACTGTTGTTAGAAACACACTACTGCAGTAAAAGCAGTAAAAGGGGCAAACATCCGGGGCCACCATGGGAAGTGCAGCGCCTTTTTGTTTCACGCCTCGTCGGAGCCACATCTACCGCTGAACACCGCCTACTTGAGGCACCGTTCAAATGGCCACCATGGCCTAAGACTGATGCTTCGGTAGAGGCTCGCCATGTTTTGCCTTATAAGGGTGGTCACTTATTACTTAAGGAGCTCTATACCTCACCCAAAAACTGAGCATAGACGGACATAAACGTGCTACCCGATGAACAGTCCCACATCCCAACTATAACATGAACAATGAAGCGTGTTACGATAGAGGTGCAACATACCTTTTTCTGAGGCTCCTGACTTAAGGCGCTCTATACTAATAGTAAGTCATGTCACTCAAACAATAATTTGGGAGGAACACGAACGTACTACTCGACGAACAATCCCATGGTCTCGAGTATATACTGAAAAGATTTTCAGCACGATAATACGATAATAGTCAAATTACAACGAATTTGGGTTAAGGAGGCACTCCATTTGGAAAGGGTTTCAGTCAAAAAGTGCTATCTCTATCGTAGCGCGCGTCCAATACGGGAAACACGAGAATGAAAGACAAACGGATTGGGTTAAGGAGCCCCGTTATACGGAATAAATTTCAGCCCAAAAAAGGTGCACCGCCTCTATCGTAGCACGCTTCCTGTAGTATCGTATCGTAGTATTCAGTAAAAACCCGTGGGGATGGATACTACAGTAAGCGCGGAGGTGAACCTACAACGGTACCGAACGAATATTAGAAAGACAGCGACCCCCACACCAGCTACGAACGTCAATGGACGCATCAAACGGATAATGGGACTCTTCCAGTTGGTTCTTTTACGCCGTTATACGCTGTGGGTAGACACTGCTTCAGTCGACAATTACACAACCAGTTCAGCGCGAACCATTAGCACACCAAGTTCGGCGCTATACCCCTACCTGCCTATCACCGAAGACAGACGAGTCAGCTCGGGCAAGACGTTCGCGACGAATGTCTTTGTCTTCGTGCCAGCCGGGGGGAGGTCGCCGGGTTCGGCGTTCTGTCCTCCGTTGCTGACAGACGAATTCAATCTCAGTGGCGCGCTCCGGTGCCTTCCCGGCCATTCCCGGACATCCTGCGTGTCGCTCGTATGTGCCATGCCGCTTTCGACGCCCATGTCCTCAAGAATGGCTTTGGTCAAGCGCCGGTCTGTGACGAACAGTATATCACTGAGGTCTTTCTCGAGCACGGCGTGGTCCACCTGTTCGGGGCCACAGCAAACGAGATGGTTGGCGGGTGACGGGCGAACGGTCGGCAGGGTAGCCGAACTAGTGGGTCCTGCTTTCCATATCAGAGTTGGTGTCAGACTGATTCTGCAGCGCATAGCGAAACGATACCATGTCAAAGATGCAGGCGTGTGCACAAAAACAAAAAATGATTTTCTGATACCCACAGCCAAGATGCGAAACATACGTGAGAGGGGGTGCGTCGGGGAAACCAAAGAGCCTTGTATTGTCGATAGCGAAGGTCGTGCTGACGCAGTTTCTTACCGGTATGTAATATTAATACTGTAGAAATTATTCGAATTGCAATACCACCCTGGACGCATGTGTGGTGCTCGTTTATTGTATCCGTGGGCAGCTTAACGACGAACCGAAGGCATAAAAAACCTGGAAATATCCTGCGTGCCAAGCTTGCCGATGTAGGTTTGAATGGTTGAATGTAGCAGCCGCCACCCACGTTGGTGTTGGGTATTGCGTTATAAAATAAGTACTGTTTGCGACGATGAATCACGAGTCACTGCAGTCTTTGCTAATGGGCTCTTTGCTAATGGGCGGGCAGCCGGCACAAGCACATGTAGAAACCCAACAAACACCCCAACCAAGCACGTTCAACCCGGCTGGCTTTGCTTGATCGGTCGTTGGGCACCGAACCTCACAATGGTATATATTGCTTGTTTGCCGAAGCATTACTGCCGATTAGCACACTCTTCTTATTTTATGCTGCCAAGCGCTTCAGAGTAAAGTACATCCCGCAAGTATATTGCACCTACAGGGTACGCCTTAGCCGATCGAGAACTCCCGCACTCACTACATACGTACGTGCATCACAAGCACCATCCACTCGGTATTCGCACTATCCATCCACCACCGGCAAGTTAGCGTACCGTGACGCCTGTCACCGGATTGAAAACGGTGCCTTACCGCGGGAATATGGTCGATATCCTCAACGTACGGCTTGGGCTTGGCACCAGCGCTCGATCCGCTGCATCCTTTGATGAACAATTTGGCGTTGTACCCTTCCGTGTGTAGCATATCGAGCATACCCTGTGTGGGAGCGATGGGAGCGAAGAACCCCATTGACGAATATTGTTGCGTCGCGGACAAAGTCATCAACCATACGAACTTCTCACGACCCATAAGAGGTTAACGAACCTTCGCGGCATTGATGCCCCACATGCTTTCACATGTCTGCTGCACTTATCGATGAAGAACGCCGTGGATCTGGCGTGTATTTCGGGCGCGTACTACAGCAGAGGTAGCACGTTTCGGCTGAGATGTGTTCGGAATGGTCGGGGCTCCTCAACCCAATTGGTCGGACTTTTATCCCTGTTATAGTATACTTAGGCCATGGTATCGTTTACCGGGTAGCCCGTTGTTTTTCCTCCAAAACACCCTTTTCGACTTACTATTTGTATAGACCTCGTCAAGCGAGAGGAGCTTCAGAAACAACATGATGCACCTCTACCGTAGCACGTGTTTTCGGTTTTCCGACCGTCTCCGAGTTGCCTACGAGTAATTTCCCTACTGCCGCGTGATGTGTAAAGTGATTGCTCCCAGCACCGATCATTGGTCCTTGGGAACAGTGGCACGGCATCATGTCATCAAAGACTGCACAAAATTGTTCGTCCTAAAGGTACATAATGTGGATTAGGTTCGACTGTTGGTGGCCAACAATACGGTGACCATCAGTCACCTACCCTTCGTTTTTACCGCCAGTGGTTGCCTCACCTTGGGGGCCACGTTCGGAGGAAGCTCATCTATCATCAGCTGCATTTGCGAGACCGAGAAGCCTCCTTCTCTCGCGCTACCATTGACACAATAGACGATGTCAATGGTACCAGTAGCGCACGATTGGGCGCGATTGGGCGGTTCAGACGAGAGGAAAAAGGCAGGAAGTCCGAAACAAGAGTAAAACAAGAGATTAGGTTGCAGCACCTTTGACGTCACAACACCGATAGGAAATACGTGAGAGACTGAGACATACCGTATATGTGCTTACACATATTGTGGATCGGTACATCAAGAGGACGACAGCTCGCTGCTTGTGAGCTATTGGAGAAGGAAAATACACTTTGGATCAACCACAACCCGAACTGCCTGTAGTCAATGGTCATCCACACAAGAGGAAATATTTCGAGTGGCTGCGGACAACCTTATCAAGCACGTGGACACACAAACAACAGTATGGATAGAAAGGCACTGATATAATATATACCTCGCCAACATCGTTTATGGGCAACACTCCGCTCCTAGTAGGCGACAAACCAACCAGGGGGGCCTGCGGAACGACCGGGAGCCTTTGCTGGGACCACCTGGACCCAAGCGGTAAGCTCAGAACAATACGTGCGTTCTGTGTTGCTCGGATTTGGACTATATTGTGGGGGGCACATGAAGTGACCATCGGGTCTACTACAAACCCAACCCTAACCGTAGCACGACAAACCGACGACACACGTTGTTTTGCGTTGCCCCACTGGACCATTTCCGACTGTTACCATCCGCGACACGACACCGTTCAGACGGAGTGAATGGCTTGTATAGCAAGCCGCTTTTCCGAAACATGACTCGGCAGGATTGCGTCAACAATCGAGCGCTAGATGGGCGCTCACCGGATCCTCCAGAAAGTTGTACAAGAAGGCCAGGACTAAGTACGCCCTGCGGGAGAAGGGGTAAAGGGTAATCACGCGAAGAAGGGACCACCTCAGCTTCAAGGTTAGGTGCGTAAGGCAGCGGATAAGACCCATGCCTGGCGTTCGACACTGCCTGTGCATCTAAGACCTGACTGACCTGCCAACGGTTGTCATAATATGGATCAGTGTGTATCCACCACTTCGCATGCGCAGATGGTGCCAACTGCACCTCCAAACCGTGACCAAGCAGTCGAGCGTGCGCGTAAATATTTTGAATTTGTTTTTGCGTGGTGTGTTCATTCCTTGCCAATCGCTCAGGGTTTCTACTGCAATGCATGCTGCGATCAGCCCACGGATGAAAACAACGCTGTGTCACCCCACGACTGAACCCGCGAGCTGTCTAGTGGTCCCGACAGTCGATAACAGAGTCAACGAAAATTCCTTATTTTAGGCGAAAGTATAATTTGTTGTGGAAGTCTTCTCACAGCCCGAGCCGGACGAGTGATTGGAGTGGTGGAATCCCGTTTGCAAATACAGTGAGTGCCTGACAAGCCTGTATATAATGTGTAAAACAAGCAGGCGTGCTCTTTGTGATGGGACGGAGGCCACGATAGAGGTGCACCGTGTATTTTCTGACTTTCCTTACTTGAGGAGCTCCAAACTTCACCGAAACAAACATTTTGGAGGAAACTAAAAGTGATACCCGATGTATAATCCGATGAATGAAGTATGTTATGAAAAATCATGCATCGCAATCACTAAAAACTCCGGCGAATTCGGGTTAAGGGCCCATATTAACATATTAACATGTTAACGAGAAGAAAATAAATTCAATTTGGAAAAAATAAAATTCAAATTCGCTTTTCATTGGTCAACACACGCACCAGCACCAAATATTAGAATCTTGGGGGGTGCTGGTGCGCGTGTTGACCAATGAAAAGCGGATTTGATTTTTGTTTTTTTTCCAAATTGATTTTTGTTTTCTTCGTTAGAACGGGCCCTAAAAAGCACGAATAATCAGAACCAAATTCAGCACAAAAAGTGCCACCTCTTTCGTAGCCCGCGTCATTCCAACAATACCAACAATAGCACCAATATCAATAAAACGGAACGGAAACAAATATAAACATATATCCGAGTGCAGACCGGGCTTTGTTTCCCCCGTACTACTGATTTCCGCGGGATGTTTTCATAATTCGAGAGAAGGAAGACTTACAACAAAATAGGTGTTATTATACTGTAGTTGTGATCATTTATGTATCTCCGAACTTGTGGCGACAGAACGAACCCGACGTTACTGACCTTGTTGTCGTAATACAAGTCAGTTCTTCACGCATCCCTTGGCCCTCAGTATGACACACGGATCTGTTATTAAAGTACACTGGTACTGTTTTCTGACTCAACATGTTACTACTTGGGCCATGAGGGTGGTCCTTGGGTTTGGTCGGTTCTTTGACTTGGTTTATTGCACGGCCCGCCTCGTAAACAGCGGTCGAGTCAGCCGCGTTGTCTACCCACACATATAATATTTGACACCAACCAATCGGCCATTACGTTCATTGTATGCATTGAATGGGCATCTTCATCCGATATGCTTTGCAGATACAGCGGCCAACACCTCTCGCCTCGCGAATACGTTTACAATTCATACAGGTGTACGTCAATTGATCGAAATCCCGCTTGCACTGTATGGCCGATCAAATAAACCCGCTCACTTTGAAATCAAACAAAACAAAACATGCAGGTATTCTCCTTTACGCAAGCTTCGAATTACTCAAACAAGGCTCCTGGATGGTTCACGTGCTTCGCAAATCGATATTTCACCACCCAATCCTCGTACCGCGTATCAGTGTCAAAATTGCGCATCTTCGTCGGAACAACTTGTTTACGATTCACGGTACGCTTTCTCCCTCACCTGGCCTTTTCAACGGTGTTGTCTGAAGAGCATTCTTCCTCCAGCGAACCCTTTGCCAGCTTGACGTACCCCGCGACCTTACAAACAGTTAGCGTCAAGAATCGGCTGCCTGTTACAGGAGTCGCTACCGAACCTAAGGTAACGGGGTCACGTTAAGGTCCCCAAGTTTCGGCGGCTCATAGCCTACTCGACATCGCACATACTTGTGATGTGATATAGCGATTTCACGATATGCACCGCGATGGAGATTGGGTTTTATCACGCTGTGGCCAACCATACTTCATTGAGTCTGCTGTTGCGCAAAGAACGGAAGCATACATACGTGCGAGTTGTCGAGGTCAGGACACCCCCCCTCCTACTGAAGCCTTCCTTGGGGTTATGCTAGATCGCACCGCAGCACATGGATTCCGGTAAAGACGAAAGGCAAGCAAACGGCACTCGTTTCATGTGTGCCGATGTAGTTCAGCGTTTGTCGACCGATCATCACCTTAACGAACCGGACTGGCAACAAAACCGAGATGCACTTCATACTCCCACACAGCCCCCCATAGGCATACTTGGGCGTCTTTGTGGTACACTTTGTCAGCACCAATGCCAGAAACACACCTCGCACCTGCAGCGTTGTTCGACCGATCTTTCCTCACCTCTCATAGCGGATATAGCCGTTGCCGCTTGTTTCGGTATCAGTACGAAGATTCGCTACGGATTTGGTGAACTCTCCACGATCACGCGTACTTTGACGTATGTTAAAACTGCGCACGCCCTTTGATGCCCAACATGGTACACACAAGCAGTAGCCAATGGGAGGGCTCCAAGATATACTGTCAGCTTCAACTTCGGATTCAACTTGAGAAAACCCAACCCCTCAAATTCATATACGTTTCTATATTAACCCATAATTGCGGTGGCCGAACCGGCTTTGCCGTCAGTACCCAAAGTTGAGCCCACCCCCGGCATTTGACTATGTAGAGGAATCTACGAAAACGTGAATATTGCTGAGTAACGCAAGTGGACGACACCACGCCTAAGCCGCAACACTCTGCCGCCTTGCTAAGAAAACTCACAAACTCGAGGGAACACCCCTGCACCAGTGCACCGAGGGCGATCGCGCACCAGAGGATGCACTTGAAAGGATCTTTCGCTCCGTCTTGATGCACCAACGCATGGTCCCACCCCCATTGTCGTGCATCTTGTGGAATGTCCCCGCTCCCTTGCCACGCACAGCTTCGGGCCTTGCCACAAGCAGTTTCGTTTTCCGGCGGTAGGGCTGTGCCAAGCATGATCTCGACTATCGCTTGCCGAACCAAGCTGCAGGTGACACGCGCGACAACTCATCTTACGGGTCGTGTTAACCAGAGGGACGCGTGCACTGCCAACGGCTCTCGAAATGCTTTCACACACCCTATCGGCCATGGTGGTACTGCTCTAACAAGCGGGGTTCATGGTTCGAGTTTGACATGGTACATCGGTTTGGATAGTTGTAGTTCCCATAAACGCCGTGTAGTACCGCATTGTGTACGGATATACTTCGTAGGAAGCTATATTTGTCGCCAACGGCATCCTCCTGTGCCCTAGACGAGAAGGGTTATCGGATTATGGAAAGCTCGTGCCCGCGAGCATTGACGCAGGCCGGCGTTCATGGCACGGGTGTATACGGCGTCACCCACCTTGCCGTCGCCAGGGGAAGAAAACCCAAACACCCGAAATAGTCGTTCACGAAAGCGTTCTCCTGCAGCCCCACAAGACCCGTAGCTGGGGACGGGCTCAGTCTACACCTGCGGAGGTAATTAGTTCCACGCGTTTGATCAGCCTCGTAATGGGATTCGCTTAGCTGACTGACGTTGTGGTGGGATACCAGGGGTGCCCTGGTCTCGTTACGCATACACTTATATATGCCTCGTTAGTAATTGTTTGGCAATCGCGCACGACATGACACAGTAAACAAACACACCCACCCACCCACGCGAACTCGCGGGACTGCTATCGCGATGATCGCTGACGATGCCTCACAAACCACCTGCTGCTAGTGCTGCATTGGAATATGACTGTACCGACTGTAGTGCAACATTTTGGTACATGGTTACTGTATGGTCGCTGGCATCGTGATGTTGCGGCCGTTCGATTCCCGTTCAACATTTGGTACGACACAACTATTACGGCTGCCTGTGTCCATGAGGTATTCTGTCGTTTGCCTACCGCTAAGTGTTGCTGCAGACGGCATGTGACAACTACTACAGCGCTACCGCGTGTGCAACAAGCGCCCTGTCTGGATAGGTGGCGAGACAGCACCACCAGCACGATATTGGTCGAGCTAATATCTGAGGGCTCACACATGTATTAACGACTTACACCTGTGGTCAGCCTCGCATACTGTACCTCTTTAGGGAGGTAGCGCTCCACCAGTTCGACGCTTTCGACCCAGTGAATGTGAACATCGTATCTTCGCCAGCTTCTGATTTTTTTGCGTCCACCGGTCGCTTGGCACAGCCGGATATTCTGCTTCGGGCGGCCGCTATGGCCTTCAGGTGCGATTTCGACGGTTTCTTCGGGCGGTAATGACACTGCGGCTTGTTTTTGGCGGTGCACAAGCTAGCCGGGCGGGTAATAGCACCACCAAGCCGGTGGGGGGCAAGCGAAAGGCGGTGGAAATGGAGGAGCGGAGGGAAGAACGAGGAAACGAGTACACCGTATAGGACAAGCTAACCCTAAGATCGAAAGCTAGCTAAGAGGGGCGTTGTGAGTAATAGAACAACGCAAGTGCAACACGCTGAACACAGCCCATGGTCTAGGTTAACTGAAAATCATATTGCGATAAAAATGGTCATAATGGTCATAATGGTCATAATGGTCATAATGGTCATATTCCGTCGATTTGGGGTTAAGGAGCCCCATCATTCACAAAAACGGTTTTCGAAAACAAGTGCTGCCCTATCATAATATCACGCGTCCCTCTCGATGCTCTGTGGCTTTCACTGGCTATGAAAATAGCTTGGCGCCCCGTACTCCGGCATTCCTTTGAAAATTACACGAAATGTGGCTGGGAATGCGTACACACCGATTCCACGTGAGCCGCAAGGTTGTCAGGATTTTAGGCAATATTTTCCCCAAGTATATATGTGTCGACCGGACCATTCCAGTATTCCAGTCGCGTCGGCTTCCACACGGTGCCTTCCGGAGATTGCGAGTACGCGTACGCTACACTCCACTGACATTTAATTATTGAGCTGCGTCTTGTACGATGCCAAACGAGAGAATAGTGAACTTTTAATGAGTGAGACTGCGATGGGTATATCAATTTAAACCTTCTCGCCACAAGCCTGCGGCAGACAGTGCGCGCGGCGACCGCGTAGCCAAAGCTCGTGCCAGTTTGGTCGGACTGTATACATTCGGACAACCCTTGTATTTAAGATCAGACCGGCTTACCACGTAAGTTACATCATAGTAAGACCCGAAGACATACGATTTGCTAATTATGATTCTGGATTTCGTCCTTAATGGGCGGAGGGCCGCAAGTGTGCGGACGTACGTACCACGCTCATCTGGAATACAAGGACCGTTTATATATTAACATTCAAGTAAAATGGTCCTTATATTTGGGGTCAGAGTAACACGGCATTATGGGGGATGTCCCTAAACCGACAATCTCGTACCAGCTACGAGTAACTGCGATACGGCAATTCTAGCATAATACGCAGGTTCTTGTTTTGACGGCTTCTAACACGTAGGGATCCCTTCCGAGTGTACTCTGAAGCATCCGCAACACCCCGTACCAACGCACACAGGTGGCAGACCCGCTACGCTATTTCCTTTAGCGACAACCACACAATGTTAGCTCATTCAGTGTTTGTGGCACATTATAGAACATCACGCTTTTGCCCATATGTTTCTAAATATAGCATCTGTGCACATTATACCCCAATTTATCCTGATCACCACAACAAATAAATGCGAAAATGTGTTTGCGGGAAAAATGTGAGAATTCGCCAACACCATCCACCATTGTTTTCTGAGAAGGTTCTGCCTGACAAATGCCGAATGCCTCGTATACGGCCCCATATTGACAGGGAGGGGTCTACACTATTTGGCCATTTCGTGGCATGCCACGGCAATTTCGTGGATCACGGCGTACCATGACGGCCCATAGCACTGGCATGGCGTCGTCATGGCATTACCATCGCAAAACGTTTATGGAAACTCACCATGACAAGGGTTTACGCATATATATGGCGATGCACCGGCATACGCAATGGCACTCCAAGATCTACATTGTTTGACATTTTCACGGGATTGTCATGGCGTTGTCATGGGCCACCATGGCATTGCCCTGACCCTCCATGGCACGCCGTAGCATTGCCATGAAACCTTCATGGTGCACCGTGGCAATGCCGTTGTATTGCAATGGGCCGTCATGGCATTGCCACAATGTGTCATGGCCATTCCATAGCAACTTATATGGCAATGCCCTAGCATATTGCCAATGAGCCCTCATGGTATTACCAAAATGTGTCACAGAAATTCCATGGCAACCCATATAGCATTGCCATAGCGTGTAATGTAATTGCCATGAGTTACCGTGACATTGCGATGGACCTTTCCGTGGCACATTGGAATTTCCTTGGGCCTATTCCGTGGCAATACCATGGAGCGGTACCATGACAATGCCAAGGTGTAATTCGTGGCCTGCCATCAAAACACGTGCGGTGCAACACCATGAAACGCCATGACAAGGCCATGGCACCCCCACGGCATTGCCACGAAACACCATGACAGCTCGTAGGACCCCATGGAGTGCGATGGCATTGCCATGGCGCACCGTGGCGAATACCATAACGAGCCATGACACAGTCAAGTAATGTACACCCCCCTTATAATACTTACAGCTGGGCTGCCTCAGGTGCTTCCACGACACGTTTACAAATAGCCTTACTGTAGTTGAGGTAACCAAGGCCGTGTCATAAATACGCTGTGTCCGAGTGGGTTCCCGCCAACACGTTTTCCCGATATATTACAGTAGTGCGGGGGACCAAAGTAAATAGAACCAAACCTTGTTGGTAAAACATGATAAACATGATAAACATATAGGTTTTTGTGTGCGGTGTAGGTCCTATTTAATATGGTTCCTCGTGCAGTATTACTATTTTGGAAACATTTTTTTCCGCACACACGTATCGCCCACCTGCATCGAGGGAGGAGGCCATCGCAGCGCTTCCTGCTCTTGGCACAGAAGTCGCAGCTTTTATATGTGCATCGAAGAAGCCCACGTTGCTGCACCACCTGCTGCTGGTGTTGTTGCTGCTGCAGCTGCAGCTGCATCATCATCATCACCAACCACCTCTACTACTGTAGGGGATAGTAGCGTTTGGAAAAACACTGAAAAATTGTTGTACGACAGCATATACTGTACAGTAGTACAGTACAGTAGCACCTCTAACAGCGAGAAGTTGTACGATTTCCAGGCAGAATCTTGTCTCACAAACCAACCGATCTCTCTGGTGAAACCGACAATTTTGCGTACTCGTACGTAGCGTTTCTCAGTGATTAAGGCGAAAATCGTACCCTGCTTGTTGTCATAGGGTTGACATGATTTTCCCTGTCGTGCCTTAGGGTCTTCAGCTGCTGGGCATGTACAGCTGCGTGCGAATACACCGTCGGGTGGCAAATACACTATCAATAATGCCAAAACAATACAAAACCTCGACCAAGATCGACCAAGAAACCACATAACAAAAAATGTCCGTTCCCTGCTTTCCATCTATGCTGTATATAGAGAGGTGAATTGATGCTTGAAGAGCACGAATATGTTGTCGCTCCATTATCGGTTGTTGTTGCAGTACTGTTTTGTTGCAGTACTGTTTTAAGGGGGAACATACCGTAGTAATCCGGACCAAGTGCTCGTAGCAAACAAACTGGAATATATAGGTTTTTGTGTGCGTGAAGAATCCCCCGTATACGAAGTATACTGTATGTAGTGCATGCTGCTGATCTGCATAAGTTTATACAAATACTGTATGTAGTTCTACTGAGGGGTCGCCTGCTTGCCAACGTCCTACATGCGGTTCGCTGTAACTTTCTTGTACGCGAGAATTTCGCCCGGGAAGAGTCAAAAACCCATTTTGTGGAAATAATGCCTGAAAGCTTCCACGAGCGTAAATCCTTTAAAACAAATACTCCCCTTCACCACGTACGTTACGACTGTTAACAAAAAACAACTTCACCTTGATTGAGCAGTACAGTATATAGGGGTATTTTTTATTAGCGGTTGTTGCCAAAAACGGGCATAAAAAAAACAGTAATTACCCCTATGAAAATAATGTGATCGGCCAAGTGTTTCGATGTGGTTCACGGGCCGCCTAAGGTTACGATCGAGACCTCCTTGTCCAGTATTGAGTGTGCCCCGTAACATCGCGGGCGGCGTTGAGGATGGTCCCACCCCCAGAGCCAAGATTCAAACATCAAACGGCACTCCTTGATTTGCGGGGAGTCGATGTACACCTGGTAAGGGACTTAACCACCAACCGTTGAATAAAAATATGTTTGTGGCGTTATGTTTGGCGCCAATATATGTATGGCACGTCGTTCGTCCTTGATCCATGCGGGGTGTCCAGTGGGGTTGTACCCCACCTTGTACATTGTCACTGCGATAATATTGAGTGTGTGCACACTACTGTACTTGGCATGCTCAGTATCGTAGACTGCCAAGTTTATTGTGTACCACAGAGCAGCAGCAGCCGTATGTACGTGTAGTCATATATCGTGAGCCTCGAAGGTGACACCTATTAGTAATGTCTTGGAATTAGTATGGGTTCGTTGTATTGTTTCCCCACTCATTGTTTGCAATATAAATACAAATGAACTTAAGTGTCCCTCGCAGGTGAAAGCTAAATAATGTCTTCAATGCCGGTACTACTGCTTACGCGATTTACATTAAACATGGCAGGCATACAGTATTAGATATCGACATTCTGTCTAATACTTTTCCAACGGTATTCATAATGGTGTTCCTCCTTACCAGGTATGCTACTTTAAGAAGTGCATAGCTGGTACATAACTGTGTTTCTCCATCGTACCTCAAATCCATCCCCGATTCGTCGAGGTTCAATGTTCATATTGTTAAGGGGGCGGGATTTGCAAATGCCGATTTGGTCGACTATCAATGGTTTTTCATATATAGGTGCCAATAAATCACCACCTCTCTTAACTCGCACCTGCGATATATGTATGTGCATCTTAAACCGCAACGAGTCATTTATTAAATCGTCAGCTTTGAGTACAGTACAGGCTACCTAATAAGTGGAACAGGCTAATAGGAAAGCCAATATTATTTTTAAGAGTAAAACAAATGAAATTCGGGAGTCATTTTCTCGAAATTAGTGTAGAAAGCGCCCTATCTCGAATAAGAAATCCAGCCTAGACCAATTTTCCTGTTTCTTATTACTAATACGTAGGTGTCCGGAAATGCTGTATGCCGGTGCGAAGCTAATTAACTTTTCGGTAACAAGTATTATCTCAAACCGCGACCTTCAGTATACTATATGGTACATCAGCACTTGGTTGGGCAGCTGAAGCACCAGCCGTATAATTGCACGTACGTGCTGGGCTGTTCGGATCCGCACGTACTTTTGCACCATCTTTACCCTTGCTCTCATCCGGACCTGATCCCACCCGGATCTGATCCCATTTGGCACCCTGCTCCCACCCACAAGGTGCAGAAATATAAGCAGCCCTCCGCAGGAGCCGCCGGAGGCCCACCTGACACCTCGATCCCATTTGGTACCCAAGTAGGCCATACATATCTACAACAACTCCTGCTATACATATAACCGTATTGAATGTACGTGCAAATTCGAATAGCCTGGCACGTACGTGCGCGTTCTACGGAGCCGCAGCTGAAGAAGAGAAAACTCTACTCTTGCATCCACCAGAGGCTGCTTCTTTCCCACATCACCTCTTGCTGCCGACACAAAACGGCGTCGAACTACAGTAGTTTTGGTGCTCTTCCAGTTCTGCACTACCTGGTACGTAGTAGGTGCATACGACGCATGGCACGGTAGCCTGCATGCAGGTGCACCAACCATTGTTTCTGCCTTCTGAGGGTGGTCACTTGAGGATCTCTATACTAATACTAAGTCAAAAACTGGTTTTGGAGGAAAATAGAAATGATATCATACCCGATGGACAACCCCATGGCCTGACTACTGTTCAATGGGAAATATTGAACCCCAGAGTTTGGGTTCAGAGCCCGATCATTCAGAAACGAAATTAGGCAAAAAGTGCTACTGTACCTCTATCCTCGTATGTATACGAAGTATGCTCTTGCAAAACCAGCCGCAGCACCAGGTGCCGCAGCAACGAGGCACATACAAAAAAAGCTGCGATTTATGTGTAAATATGAAAAAGCGCTGCGATGGTCTCCTCCCCCACTGCAGGTATAGTGAATAGTAGGATGTAGGATTTGCGAGGAAACGAACAGCTTACTTCAACTTCGTGGCATACACTATTAATAGTTAGTGCACTTGTCGTACACGCTCCTCCTACGTAGTAAGTAGCGATGACGCAAAGTTTGAAGAGCCGCCATAATCATTGAAATCACCACCAGAAATAGTATCTGGCTTACTGTAGTACGATCGTATCGCCTCCCCTTCATTGTTCTGAACAAATTATCACTCCGAGTACTCTGCATAAAACTGTATTCATAGCACCCGAGGAAGATCGCAGCAAGTTGCCCACACAGGAATGAAAGCGTGTAAATTGTCAAGATGGAGACTCGCAAACATTTTCACAAAAAACTATATTCACACTCGGGGGGTGCCGCATCCGGACTAGCTGCTTTCCGAAACCACACATCTTTTCCCAGAGACTACGGGAGAGGCACTACTGTTAAATATACCGCATACACGTTTGTACCCTCGAACTCCATTGGTGCTGGAGTTAGAATCCCACGAGGGCCCCGCATAAGCCGGCGCCACCCGAGGAGGATAGGGTCCCGTCCCCAAATCATAAATCCTTCCATACATATACAACTTCATCACACCGGGGACGAAATCGATTACCCCGCGGGTCGATTACCGCCCGTACGGCGTAGATACGCCATTATTCCAGCCATAGAGCCAGCATGAGCTAGCTCCACCCGGGGAGGGTGTGGTCCCATCCGTTGAACGTAAAGCCTTCCGCACATCTACAACGACAACACACCGGGGACGAGAATGGCGATCCCTCGGGTCTATATATCTCCGCACGTTGTGACAACCCCACACTTTTATCCGTTTAGGCAGCATGAGCTAGATCACTGTCAGCATCGGTCCAAGAAGCCGACCAAAAGTCGAAGTGAACGTCAAACCACACCTGCCGGCGTGCGATCCCCAGCGAAGACACGCGACTTGTTCAAGGATTGCCAATAATAACAAGGGAAGACTTGGCGGCGGCACCGAGTAGGACGGGCGCGTTGGATCGGTCGGGTCTGATCTGCTCTCTAGAGGTGCTAAGTGGCGGGGCCGTGTGTTAGATAGCCCTCGAGACCCACGGAGGCTCCAGTATCAGTGTTAGGGGTGTTTGCTCGGTGTGTCTACGGCAGTAATACAGCAGTAATCACAGAAGGAAGAATACATACCTGGTAGGCCACAATCGGCAGGCGAAGTCGTCCCGACTTGATTCTCTACTGCCAGGGGCCCGTAATATCACAATCCAAGAGGAAACGCAGCAGCTAAAACGAGTTTGCCGTGCACGGTTGGGCTGACATCACCAGGGGTCGTCACCTGATAGCACAATAACGTAGTAGGAAGCGAATAGTAGCGCGTTGGCTGTGCTAGTCGAGAGGTCAGCCTCTTCGCGATGGGTGTATCGATACCGCAACAAGTCGTCTGCGAGTGAATAGGCTACAAGAACCATTTACTATATGTGTGGCCTAGTGGAACAGGCTGAACACGTGCCGTACGAAGCCGCAAGGTATGGTTTGAAGTCGTAACTCGTATGCGGGGTTACATAGCAGGCTCCTCTCGCCCCTCCCCAATACAGCACGCGCCTTGTAGATGTATCGTGATAACGGTCCAGCACCTTCTTCTCTCTTGCTATCTCGCGAAAAAATGTCCTCACCCACGGTAGGCACTCTATATAGCTAGGGTATCGAGATAAGTCAACACTCCAGGCGGATAATCGAAACCACAACATCCACTCCTCCAGTACTACTCTGGGTTAACCCCCGAGACCTACCCGGACGGCAAGTACCATAGGCAGCCGCACCTGCCGTCTTTTTGCAGCGCATCATGATACTAAACACAGCACACCAACTACCTAGCCGATTGCCACCGAAACAACCTTTTGGGGTCACTGAACACAACGGCCACCAGATGTAGCCTGCCGTAGAATCGTATTACGTGTTTTCTTTTTGCCGTGCGCCTGAGACGGTTGCAGCACGTAGACAGGCAGGGACCGCTTTTGTGCCTACTCTGGCAGGTAAGGCGACCGTCCGATAAGGCGCAGCGGAGTAATGCAGGGAATGTATGTGAACTCACGATTCGCCTGGGGGCAGGTTTGAATAATGGATAATGCGCCGACAGTCAAGCCACGGGAGCACTTGCGCGACGCCACGAGTAGCCGTGTCGTGTTAGCGATGCAGTACACCACTTCACGCAAGCATCAGGGAGCTAATATTTGCAGACTTGGATTTGGTCAACATTAAAAACTGGAGTTGAGCATTGTGAATATCGAAGAGAAGCAGGGAAAACGCTTGGGGGCCAGCAGCGAAGAATCCGGCACAACCAATTGCAGCCCAGACCAACAAACAACGACCCAAGCCCTCCGAAATACCAACTTTTCCCCTCTCTTAACCCTCTCTCACAGCTGACTGTTTCAGCTTACAAAACCATTAATCAGCGGTTTGGTATAGCGTCCTAGATCACAGGGGTTCAAGGGGCCGGGCAATAAAGGATATAAGTGCCAGGTTAAAATAACGAACAACACACCAACAAGCCCGGTGGTGCAAACTGCCTTTTTCGTGCTCAACCGATGCCATGCCGTGCCGACCCAGCCACGACAACGATCAACAAACAGCCTTGGAATCGAGCACCGCCCTTTAGGCGGGGTGTGAGAGCATGTCATACGCTGAAAACGGCCGCGGTCGGCAGACAGGCAGACGTGACATAATCGACGGTTTGCTTAGTGTGTGGTTGCTGTGGTCATGAAGCAAACTTCTATCACGCCAGTCACATAATTGTCGGCGACGCCACTACAAAAATGAATTAACCTCCCACAAGACGAGCGTAGAGGGGGAGCGACCATTTTGTGTAATGATGCAGCATATCTGTGTAATGTAGCAATCACGCCTGGGACGTGTCGTGCTCCTTGCGATGTCGCGTGAGCTCACCCCGGACATCGCCTCGCAGTCTACGCCGGAACATTATATTTTGACGGGCTCTCCCAGAGACTGTGACCAAATTATGGCCTCATCTTCAGGAAACCTGTGGCCTCCATCATCCGCTAAAACTCGGACCGATACCCCCAAGATGAACTCTCTTGACTGCATGGCACGTTCGCTCCGACTCGCGGCCTCCAAACGGTCGCCTTAAAAAACTTACGACACAATATAACTTATGCTACGTTGCACTGGTGCTACGGTGCACTGGTGCTACGGTGAGGGGGTATGATGCCCCTACGCTCAGTGCCACGTTTGCGCCACTGGGGGCGAGTGGCTTATTTTATACCCTCGCTCATAATTGGATGCACGCAAATTTTGTTACCTCAGAGTACCAAGAATGGCATTGCCGTGAATATCGCGAACATACGAGGTTTGAGGACATACGACCGCCAAAAAAACCGAGTTGGGCACTCTGCCACGTCGCTCTCACCAGCTTGACACTGAAGCACTTAAGCTCGACTGACCCTACCGCAGCACCAGTCGGCAGGAGGGTCGCGTTTGCATCCTAATTTGTCAGCCACTCAAAGTAACTCATACGAGTGACTGCCCTACTAGTGGTACGTCTGCATTGTGAAATATATTTTACTATATATGTATTTCTGCGATGTCAAAGGCAATGCAATTGTATGTCTCGCTGCGCCAGGTAATCTATAAATTTACAATATTTGAGTGGGGTTCGAGAGAGCCAGTCATACGATTGGCCAAAACGCGGTGCTAGTAAAAATAGGCGTGCCCCCTCTACTACTGCTGTGGCACGAGTCTTAGACTTGGAAAACAATAATATAGCGTGTTTCTTAGTTTAGTATTAATACTTGGAAAACTATTCTCGGCGAGCGTCGCTCGCAACAATATTAACCGAGAAACGCCTGCGGTGTAAGGCCTCTATCGTTGCGGCGATATGGAGATAGCTATCTGCAGCGATCGACATCTACTCACGAGAGGACCGGAAATATGGCTATTTACTATTTTGGGCAGTTGCGTACTGGACCCACAACGTCCGTTTGGTGACAATGCTACCAATGCTACTGCTGTAAGTACGCGACGATGCATAGCTGTCGAAGACAAGGTAAAATCGCTTGAGTTCATTTCGATAGAAGCCCTCACACAGACAGAGTTGAAGCATTTTTTTTTTAACTATTAGGAGAGTGCATAACAATACTATCCGTCGTAGTACCGTATCGCATGGTACAGTAGTAGAGGAAGCACGAAGATATTTCTACGCGAACATTAGGTCAGGACTCCCTTCACGCGAACACGATCGAGGTATTACGGAGGACCAAATATTGTTACTGTAGCAAACATATGTAAATATCTACTGTAGTAAACATATGTGTGTACCGTAGGCCCTATATTATTTTCCATCTTTCGCTAAATTAATTAATTATACCCCCCCCAACCACGAACACCCCTCGTCATATAAATATATGATATATTTATAGGTTGGGTTGGCGTCGGTTGGCAACGACGCTGTAAAACACGCCACTCGCTGCGTGGAGCTAGACAACCAGCGTGCCGTTTTTTTTTTGTTATTTTTTTTTGGCGGTCACAAAAGCTGGCGGTCGAGTAGATCATTTGTGCGGGGTGGAGAATCTTTGTTCCGCACAAGGGGAATGGTCGTATCACGTAGTGTTAATATGGTAAGGCGTCCGCGAGGCAGTTACATAGTAAAACCCATTGCTGTCTCCGGAAGTAGCCACACCAGAAATTAAATTAACTCATTGAAGCTGTCGTCCATATGCAAGTCCGCCTCAGAGGCGGTTCTTAGCAGGATGCAGCTCACCCTCCATGCGACTCGCCCAATACCTCACGGCGTTTCGCGCTTGGTGCAAGCAATGTCTGCCTGGTTGGTGAAAACCCAACGCGCTCCGTCCCGGCATTGTAGGGATGCGAGGGTCTATGGTCATATGACTACGGCCGTGCACAACATGAGTACACCCCCCCCCCCCCCCAACCACGAACAACCTACCTATGTACTATGTGTTCCCATTCCATTATCTTAACTATGGTGCCCCTTAAATACATATGGGATACATTTTGTTTTCCCTCTTTCGCTAAATTAATTAATTATACCTACCACGAACAACCTACCTTACATATACACTTCCTTATCATATTTCTTTCTTTTTCTGTCTTTTGTCTTCATCACAGTACGAGTAGTTTCTGTTTTCCTCCTTCATATTTTTATATACTTGTGCCTTTCAGTAAAATCTATGTTCCCCTTCTTCATCCAAAGATCGACACACCTCATACCCAAACCATGCCTATACAAAGTAGGAGCGAAGGGGGCTCCACAACGTAAGAGCTACTGCACATCGTGCTGTTTAAGTAACAGTGGACGCATGCATTGTAGAGGTAGAGAGGTGTACCCAACCATGGACTTTGGAGCAAGTCACCCACACACTGATTCTGGAGGAAACGAAAAGTGCGTACCGATGAACAATCCCATGTTCTGACACATGAGGATGAAAGGCGGACGATTGTGGGTTAAGGAGGCTTTACTAGACCATGCAGAAAACCGTTTCAGCCACAAAAAGGTATACCTCTACCTCTTTCGTAGCACACGTACCCATTTATACTACGTCACCAATGGAATAAGGGACAAAGACACTACATGGAGTATAGATAGATAGAGCTCAATCGAGCCGGAAATAGGTACAGAATAGAGGAGAGCTTAGACGTTGCGTATACGAGGCTTCTTCTACTGTTTCCGTGGTTTTTCTCGTTCCGAGTGATTATGGGTGATCAACGTTCAATAGCTTGCTACGACATTGTCGGTTTGCACGAATACTCATCAATGACAACGGGGGCATTCCGATTGGTCGACATGGTGCCACGTGAAAAAAACAAATGTGTTGGTTTCTCCCTTCTTAAGGCATTTTTAATCGAATACAGCGTCCGCACCCCGATCGACCCAGACCACCGAAACGGGGCCACTGCACATTCATTGATCCCCACTCAGCCGAAAGAAAGTAAACAAATAAACCCTGGGTTACGGGCAAGACTACCACATCGGAAATACCGTATCATCGATAGTAATAACACCAGCCCCACGAGGTGCACACTGTACTTATAGTTGCCCGTACAAAGTAAAACATTTACACAACTTCCCCTCTCTCTCCTTCCCCCGCCCCCTTCCTTCAGTCTCTTGGGACAAGCCCACGCTGGGTTCTCTAAATATACACCTGCATTGCTTGTGTTTCCTCTGCGTTTCTGTGTCAGCGAATGTCCTTCTTAAGGACGTCCATGTTTCAAGTGCACGCTGTTCTTTTGGCATCGATGTCTGCGCAGTACGGCAGAATACTTTGCAACGACATCGAGTTTACAGCAGTACCATGACTTTTACTTTACCGCAAACAACATATGTAACCCTTGATCGGAACATTCATGCCACACCGACTTCCACATAGCGCCATCTCCAGGACCCGTGGGCATACCTGATTTTTGCACTCCCACATCGTCAATTGTGATCCACTATATATTTTTAAGTATGCTCTAAGTTGGCACCAAAGGCGTGTAAACACACCAAACACTAAAAAACACCATCAGCGACATATAACTGGGTTCCGTGTCTGTAATTATACCTAACAGAACACGTGTGAACCAGGCAGTTCACAAATACCACACGAGTACCGGGCATGAAAATCGGAAGTTAAACTAACAAACTTTCGCGCACGACGAGAGCCAACAACGCCTCGTGCGAGGGGTGACGAAAACAGAACCCAATCTAAACATGCACAGTAGTGTCACGACGAAACGCCTCGCGCGCGTGCAGCCCAGGCGACGGCATTACGTCTACCGTACACACACCACCAGCAAACAATATACTCTAACAATATAGATGACTCGCGAACTCCTTTTCCAACTGGAGTCACCAAAACACGTCGACAACATAGAAGAAACGATCAACCCTCCCAACCAATGTGGCACTAAACCCCCGTGTACACCTTCAAAAGGCAAAACATGTCATCACGCGAGGTACAAGCGACTAAACAACTCGCGATCCGGCGCTACGGAGAGAGAGAGAGTTTCAGGAGACGGCCGTGCACAAGGAAACACGGTTCCTCCTGTTTAGCCGTCAATCTTGTTGTCCTGGAAGATACTGCGTGCGAATCGGGGACGGGGCGGAATACAAACAATGCCCATCGTCTGCCTACTCTGTCCCCGTTTCTCGCTAACTAGTACAACGGTAAGGACGAATATCGGGGTTCCTGACTAAGCGAATCCTCTCTGCTCAGTCATCCTTCCTCCCTGCTACAGCGACGGTGCTCGGTGCTCCCCCTCCCCCCGCTACCCCGCCCTCTGTGGTCCCCTCCCCCCCCTCTCCCTTCCCTCCGCCCGTGTTGTCGGCGCTTGTGTCGTCGCTCGTATTCGCATCCCCGTAAGTGGGGTCGATCTCCTTGGCTGCCGCGATGCAGACGCCGGAGATGAGAGTCATCACCCAGTGCCACGCGGCCTTCGTCTCCGCTGTGCACTCGTCGCCTAGCGCCTTCTCGAGGGTGATCAGCAGGGCCCCGACCACGCAAGGGTACATGTCGGCCGTGACGCCGTAGGTGATGTGTTTGCGTCCGAGGCGCTGCATGACGGGCGTGAGGGCCTTGAAATTTCGGAGAGAGCTGACCGCGACGCCCAGAATCTTCATGAGCTTCTCTCCCTGCTTTACCATGTCGGTGTTCTTGAACAAAGCCTGGATTGGGACGGAAAGGTACAAGCAAAAGGGACACGTACGATCCGTTAAGCTGTCTACGTAGAGAGTTGACGCCAGTTTGCGTTACTAAACTATTTAGAGTAAAAACACACGAACTCGTCGGAGCGACTTGAACAGGTGTACACTGCTATTATTTTGTTATTTCTGGATTGTTGCGTGTTGCAAGCTTGCATAAAACTGAACATGCAACTTCAATGCTGCGTGCAGCTCCCTTGCAACGTGTACGCGGCGTGTTAAAACGTTTTCCTGCAAGCGTCTAGGCATTTTCATGCAACAGCCAGTACAGCTGGTGCAAACGTGCACGGATACTCGCAGTACCTGAGACTTGAGCTTTCAATAAACTCACACACCCGTTGCATGCTTCTGCCTGTGCATTGCACGCAAGCAATTGCAAACCTGTAGGAAACTATAATAAGAGCCTCATACATCAAATACACGACAGTAATGTCGAGATGCAAGTCGTACTGCAGCACCTCCGACCTTTCGTCTTGTCGTTCCCCGCATTGCTACGCCGGTGACCACGGACAAGGGTATTTCCGGTGTTTGACAGAACAGTGCTTAACGTGAAGCCAATAACTGGTTGGATGCAATGGTTGGGTGCACACTTGTGCTATAATACGATAAAAAATACTTGCGAAAACCTTTCTGTCTTACTAAAGAGCTCCACAACCGAGGAACTCGACAATAAGGCACATGCCTTACAAGGCATGGCTGCTTGGCGTTAGAACGCCGTTCGTGTTATACAATAAGGCGTGCCTTGTGTACCTAGGCCATGGTCGATATAGAAAGCTCTTACACCAGGATCACGTGCTAATCCTCTCAAGAAACATTAAAAGCTAACCCTCGAAGGCAAGCACGCGTCATGAACCGAACCAAAATAAAACTTAATTCGACAGCAGCAGTGTATCCTATGTAAGGAAAATTACTTGCAACCTGCGTATGGAAGAGATGAGTCTCTACCCCTTGAAGCCGACAGTAGTGTGACCTCTACCTAGTATAGAATAAGTAGATGTCTACGTACCACTCTCCACATGCGAGCCTATACATATATCTAACTATACATATATATATCTAACTACAGTATACATGCGGCATTAGACACGAATTTGATAGGGGAAACTCCAAGGGTTTTGTTTTCTAGCAGTGGGTGTTGGATGTAGAACTCATAACTATTTTTACAATAACGTTTTCATCTTGTCACCCGTCCCCCTGACGTCTGACCACAGATGCGCACTCGAATGAACCATGTGTCTGTAGGCCCCTTCGTCGGTTGGGAGGGCCTTTCAACACGGCCATACAGCGACTTACTTGCATGCAAGCTAATTGCATGCAAGCGCAAAAACCTTCATGTATGTTACTGCACTTGCATGCAAAAGAAGAAATGTCATTCAAGTTATTGCCTTTGCCTGTAACTTGCGTACAACTTGGTTGCTGCGTGCAACTTGCATCCAAGCTTGATGCAAGCTGCATGCGCTTTACGCCTCCAATGCTGCATGTGTCAGTTACATGCAACTCGAACGCTGCATGAAACTTGCATTCAAGCTAACTGCAAGTTGAATCCATGGGAAATAAAGCGCGTACAACTTGCATCCAAGTGCAGGAAATTTCATTAACATCAAATTGCTGCAGGTTGCATGTATAAAAGATTTGCTCGCAGTTGCAAGCAACGTGTAACGCTGCGTGTAACTTGAATGCAAGCGCAACACAGCTCTGCAAGTTGCATGTAATTTTACTGCAAGTTGCACAAGGGGACGATTGCACGCAGTCACAAGCTGCATGCTTACACGACTGCATGCAAGGTGCTTACAAATTTATGCAAGTTGCACTCAGCATTCCAGGAACGTGCAATTGCATGCAACTTGCAAGCAGCGTTAGTGCTGCGTACAACTTGCATGCAACTCTCGCAGGGAGAGCATGCAAGTTGCAAGGAAGTTGCACGCCGCACACAGCACTAAAATTGCATACAAGCTACGATACAACCCGCCCACAACATCCAAATCGTGTACAAGACCAAGCAAAAGGACGGGGCATGGGAGAACCCGCTCAAACCAAACCTCGACAAGACACCTTACGTTTCCGGGGCTTTCGTAGGGAGGGTTAGGTTAGGGCAAGGAGGCTCTGGCGCGTTTTTCGGTCGAGGTAACACCTCATGTTCGTGAGTATCTTCGCCTGATCGTAAGCGACTTCATGCGAGTCGGTGAGAGAAAGAAAGGGCCGAAGTCTTCCGGCGATAAGCAATCAATCAATGCACGAACCGTAATGGGGAGGAGGGAGAAGCGCCTACTACTTTGTGACCCCCATATCTAAGGTACGGCTATCATAGCGAGGAGAGAGAAAGGGAGAGCGAAGATAATAATAGATGGGATGGAGAAACAAAAACGAAAAACACAGCGTGGTGCAAAAGGAGGGGGGACCGCTGCGGCCGAATATCACACATGTATGACAAGCGGGGCTACACGAAGGAGGATTGACCAATCAGAGTACAGTAGACGCCTGCTATGATAGAGGTAGCACACGGTTTAGCTGAAACTGTTTCTGGATGACGGGGCTCCTTAACACCCCAAAAAAACGCCGGAATTTCTTTAAAACGCCGGAATTTCTTTCTCGCGCTCTGCAATATGTTTCCTTGTACTGTATACCGAGGTCGTGGGAATGGTAATGTTCATTCAGGAAACACGTTCGATTTTCCTTCGAAGAAAGGTTCCGGGCGGGGTATAAGTATGTGGGGTTCCTCGAGTACGGAAACTCCAGCCCGAGCGGCCGATCGCTGATTGGTTGGTTCTCCGAAGTATAGCTAGCGCCGCCCGGGGACGATACGGCCCCATCCCCGGTTCGGAAACCCTTCAATGCATGTACAGCTCCAACAACCGGGGGCGAAAACTCCTCGAGTGGGAGCCTCTGAAAGCCCATGGTGCACCTCTGTCGAACTGCGGCAAAGGCGGCACTCTATGTAGTGCTTGGGCGAAACAATTTATGGCTGACGGGCCTGTACCGCCAACTGACAACATATACACCCCACCACAGAAATGCGAGTTTCAGTCGCGCATCTTCTTGTGTTGTGTTTAACTGCTGTTCGTGTCGTTGTTTGTGGGGCACTTTCCATTCATGTCAAGGAATGTTCGTTTTACACCAAAGCATGGGGCTTTTTGTTTCCATCTTAAAAGCCCAATACCGCCGTGGTAAGCATGCGTGATATAACCCGCCCCCCGTTTCGCACGTTCTCCAAAGCCTACGCTACAACGTTTTCATTCAATTTCAACACATTATTTTAGTTTTCACCTTCGAATAGTACCGGTACAATTTATAGTCGTGATATACGGTTACTGGTGCTATTCCCGACATATGGTTGCCGGCACTATTCCTGACATATAGTTACCGATGAAGGGATGCTGTGCAGTAGCAGTAGGCTACGGGGTTGTTCGTGAGATTGAGCGTTCGTTTGTTCTAAAGCGATTAACCTCAGAAACCCACAGCTGCAACCGCATTTCCCTACTGTGCGTCAGGGGGTATACACTCTATGCGTGCCCCGACCATCGACATTGAGTATGCACTGCAGTAGTACTACAGCAGCGTAATAGTAGTAGTAGTACTGTAGTAGCAGCAGCATCTTTTCATAAACACATTAATGATTTCCGGGATGAGATCTGTATGATCTGCGATGTCTCTGTTCTCCGGTGGGATCTGTACGATCTGCGTAGTAGTAGTAGCAGTAGTAGTAGCAGTAGTAGCAGTAGTAGTAGTAGTAGTAGCAGTAGTAGCAGTAGTAGTAGTAGTAGTAGTAGTATACTAGCAGTAGTAGAAGTAGAACAGTAGTAGTAGTAAGAGTAGTATAAATAGTCCTGTAATCGCAGTGAAATGGCAGTGGCACTTGGCAATTGAACCAACGAAGATTGTTTGTTTACGAGTTATCGTAGCCTATGCGAATATAAGGTACTCATAGAAGAAAACGCAACAGGTGGAGTACAGCACTATTACCGAGGACCAGAGTGTATAGGACCAAATAGGGAGTAAACTAAAGTAGGAATTCATACAGCAGTGGACCCCTGGCTACTGGCTACTGGTGGTGCTGCATAGGTACGTGTTTTTCTTCTCGCTGGCCGTAGAGGTACTATAATAAAAGTTTACCGGTCCTCTAGTAAATAAGAGACCCATGGAAATTTTAGCCATAATACCTGTCACCACACAACACGTCAGGGGAATGCGAAATCCTAGAGCGGTTACGTTTAATAAACAATCCATTCTAAAATAAACAATCGAACCTGTGGGCTACTATTATCCCAATTTCTTAATAGAGGGCCGGTACTGTATTCGTTATTGATAACCTCTTATCAGTGGGTGGCGTTGACATGTACGACGCAGCAGGCCCACGAAAACAAAATAAGCAGGGCTGTTCACCCGGGTGGGGTCAAACGTCGTGGGTCAGGTCGGGTGGGGTCGGGCACGGATCACCCGACCCGACCCGTCAAAATTTGAACGCGTCCCGTGATCCGACGCCACCCGTAAACTTTTAAACGCTTCCGGAGCCGACCCGCGGGTTAGGTCATTCTCCGCGAAGAGCCTTGGAAACGAAACCATACTCAATTTTTGCGGGACAATACGAAAACTACAGTAGAATAAATATGGATGGAGATATCGTGGTCAGCGGCGACTCAAATGCGCCCACACCCAAATAAGACTCGGAGTGCTACGATGAGTTTTGAAGGCTGGTGTCAGACAAAGCTGTGAAGGTTTCCGTCGGCTTTCATAGATGGCCACACGGTGTTCATTCGGATTAGGCGTTGTATGATGGCAGGCCCGTACTGATGTGTTGCTGCTGCACATATGCCCGGTGTTAATACTTGCGCAGCGCAGCATAGATGAGATGGAGGCTACTGCATGAATCCGCCTACCAGGCCCACCATGTAAGACCACAAAGGGTTATTTCGGAGGGGGGAAAGGGTGTACTTTATACTCATGCATGGCCGAAGTCGCATGAACATAGACCCTCGCATCCCTACAATACCGGGACGGAACATGTCGATGTTTTCATCGACCAGACGGACACTTCCGAGGGGACGGGGGGTATTTAAGTACTGTTGTTGTATGTATGCAATAGGGGGAAGGGGGGGGTGCGTGATGGACGCATGCCTGCCTCGAGAGGATGGAATCTGGATGCGCCTTCGGATTTTCGGAGACAACCGTGTAGGCCTAACGTTAGTAGAAAACCGTGTACACGCGGTGTGTGGCGGTAGGAGCACGGGCCGCATAGGTGGAGGAGTAGGAGAAGGAGCCGGTATCGAGTTGAGCTAAATCTTAAGTCTTGTCTTTCGCCATTCCCCCGGGTACACAACAAGTACAACATGCGAAACGACGCGCGTGTATCGTGTAAGTGCGTTGTTTGTTGCTAGATTTTTATTTATTTTTTTCGTTTTCTTGTAACTATTTATTGGCGGTCGCTTGCAGATCACACACATTTGTTTGCCAGCTTGTCGTTGGACGCCGGCAACTGAATACCAAAACAAAGCCTAGGCGTGAAATATGGCGGCAATACTTGACGACGAATGGCCGCGATCTTGGCGTGCCAATTATGGTCGTGATACCGGGATGGTGGGGATCCTGGCGTGTGGTTGCGTTTTGTCTACAGTTACAGTAGTTTACCTTAGATGCATGGCTTCCTTTGTTGTGCACTGTTTTAAGAAACATTGGTATAGCATTTTGTGCACAATCATAGTTTTTGGCATCCGACGAACAAACTACTTACACTCCTTCACGGATCTACATTATTTCACTTTTTCGTGGCACGTGTCGCGACACGCCACAGACGCTACCGCGGCACGCCACGACACGTGCCGCGGCATTTCGCGACATGCCGTGGCATGTCGCGACAAGCCGCGACACGTAAGGTTGGGGTTAGGGTTAGGGTTGGCGGCACTCGCCGCGACACTCCCCGCAACACTCGCCGCGACACGTCCGTGGCGTGTTGCGGCATGTCGCGACACGTCGCGACATGTCGCGACATGTCACGACACGTGTCGCGACACGTGCCACGAAAAAGTCAAATAATGTACATCCCTCCATTACTGCCGCGCACTCCTTCGGCACGTAGCTGTCATTGGGTCTATAAAGAACTGTACACGGTAGAAAACACGGTCGATGCAAAAATAGAACCAGCAACCAAAAGTTCGACATAGTTTAATAGTTGTGGCCGTAATACAGGATGTGCCTCGGTGCTTGGCGCCCAGCGCGGCAGTAATGCTGGAAATCAAATCGCGCCTTCTCTATTATTCGTAGCGCTTTGAGTTGGCAAGAAAAAGGTACCCAATGATCGGGGGTCCAGTAATTTCTATGTACAAGAAGCGGTCTATAGCTTCCGATTAACGGTGCCGCCTCCCTGATATCTTGGTATCGCTGTCTACGTTTTCGAGAATCCCGATGTTGCCGACATCATCAATAAAACTGAATTGTTCCATGCAAGCGAGGCGTGCGCATAAAATAACAACAGGACACCCCACCACCCATTTCCGAGGCACACAGAAAGGGGCGGGGGGGCACTAAAACCAAGTCACAAACAAAACTTGAAATAATACCTCGTACGTAGGCTTTTAGTAAATCTCACTCCACTCGTACGATTAATTGTTTCCTATTTCATTGTGACGATTCGCAGAGGGGGGCGTTGTTTTCCTGTCTGTGTCGTTCGCCTCCGTACAAGTAGCCACATAAATAACTACAATCCCTCGTACATACACACGAGAGGCCTACATATTTTACTCGTACAGGGTAATATCCCGATTATGTCTGTCAGTGTTACTGGGGAAGCATAGATCGTACGAGGGGCCAAATTGGATGATTTCTGGGGGGATTGCTTTTGGCAAACAAAGGTGGACGAGCCTTGCATGTGGTGCGAGGACTTTTGTCCTGCTGCTGCTCCTGCCGTACCGTAGGCGTGTGCGTCTGGCGCGACAACCAACGCAAGGAAGGATAATACTTCAAAGTTTTAAATCAGGGTAACTCACAGCTGACGTACTTACTTACCAAGCCCAATTTATATTCTCGCGCGAACCAGAGGTGTCACTGACTGCTACAGCAGCAACAACAACCTGAAAACCACAACAGTATAAAAACGGTAACCAGAACAAGATAGACGGACGCGCGACCGTCCTTCGCCGGTGAGTATTGTACTGTATGTACGAGTAGTGTAGTCGGGATGGCGCCCGTAAACCAGAATAACCACGCTTTTACTCGTATTAATAGCGAATCAACACGGATTTTTATGCATGCACATACATGCAGATCACAGGGCTAAACTTACTATTATTGCTGTATGTAGTAGCCCTGTGAAGACGGTGGCCCACATTTCATGTGCTGGCAATCCGTGCGAGCCACAAGCGCATGGCATGGTGCTGTGATTCACTGACGCACTACTATTGCGGAGGGGCATAGTAAACACTACCAGGTAGTAAATAGGACCAAATATTGTTAGTAGAAATAGGTAAACGAATAGGTTTTTGTGTGTACCGTAGGTCCTGTTTACTAGAGATAGGACCACCGCAATACTACTGCTGCTGTGAGGTACACAACCATTCATTGCTCATCGTCATGGCCACCACCTCTCCTCACCGTGTTAAAATGCCAGGTAGTGCCTTCTGTATACTTCGTACCCTATGGTAGCATAGCATACAGCAACAGAGTCATACACCACCGTGCCTGATATAAATGCCAAGTGCCCTCTGTTGTATACTTCGAAGTATACCGTAGCATACATAGAGCAACACAGTCATTACACCACCGTGCCGCCGTCACCCGAACATGAAAGCCGAGTGCCGCCTACATCAGTAGACGTATCGCATGCAGCTCGGGGGGCAGCAAAGCAGGAATGTCTACAATGTACCTATTGTATGTACAGCAGCAGCAGCAGCAGTGGGGCCTGCTGTTGAAATAAATTGGAGTTGACTGGACTTCACAACGACTGGAAGATACCTGCCTGACGTCGCCACAGAGTATAAATCAATACACCTGTCGGATCAAGAGACACATGATCTCTTCAAATCATAGCTCGCGACATGGCCGAAATACGAGGCATCGCATACTACAGTATATGGATAGATAGCTACCGTACTCGGCGACTTAAGTCATTCCTATAGCTACATTATAGATAGCTGTACGCGTAGAGTAGCCAGGTTGAGCTGCTGCTGCTGCTGCTGCTGCTGTACTACTGTGTTACTTTTTAGGCACCGCAAGCGGTCTACCCTATGCTAGGGCCCGTCGGACCTCGCGCTGCGGCTGATCCGGTGGCCGTGCCTCTCGGGAATGGTGGATCTCGCCTCTGAATCAGTCGACGAGATGGCTCAAGTTTGCGTGGCTTCCTTCGGTTTCATGGAACACGCCA